>JAZAYU010000117.1:848667-1041360 GCA_038501625.1 Corbicula japonica
ATATGAGTAAATAAATAAAAATGTTGGATTGTATTTCTTTTTTTCTCATGATTACGAATCTATCAAAGGTGTCAATGCATACGTTAAGGTAAGACTTAGAAACGCGATATACCATATTATTACACCTCACGTGATTAGTTTACTATATAGCGTAATGTGACGTCACAGGGAGATAATCGCTACTGTCACATATGCGACAGCATCATGTCACCCTCGCGTGGATCTAAAAATAAATATCTTGGAAATCCGATTACAAATTAACTTCTACGCATGCGTAATTGACCAAGGGAGATAACGCATTTTGATCATTATTTGTAGCCGCTTATTGAGCATTATTGATTTTGGACTTCCGGCGCTTGATTTTGTTCCCAAACGAAATTTGGTCATAGTCAAGATCTCTAAAAAAAACAAATGTTCGGTGTAATAAAATAAATATCACATCCCATTGGGGGAAACAGTACGAAATGTTAACCCTTGAGAAGGTAATGTCAACCTCGGCTAACGCCTCGGTTGACATTACTTCTCTCGGGTTAACATTTCGTACTGTTTCCCCCAATGGGATATGATATTTATATACTAATGAGTACACCACTAGTCAAATTTGGTGATTAGGGTAAAATCTTCTGTAAACCGGAATCCTCTCTAAACCGGATATTTTCCTTAGTCCGAAAGGTCACCGGTTTGGGGAGTTTTTACTGTATTTACCGCTGTACCGTACAGGTTCTCTCCCAAGTACATGTATTGCAAAGTAGATGAAATATCATTAGAAAATTCACATATTTAGCCCTATCTTTGCAGTGTGGCGGCGTAGAAAGCCTCCCCGTACATTTATTCAGTAATGTTATCAGTTAATAAACCGTAACCGATGTCATGCATTGATGTTAACGTTTATCAGGGTTTTTTGATCAACCTTTAATTTGGGATTGCAATCAGTAGCGTTATCGGAATTGCAGGCTAGGCGATGTCGCTGTCGCTGTATGGTACAGGTTCGCTCCGAAGTAGGGGAAAGTAGATGGAAAATCATAAGAAAGTCACAGAAGCGCTATTTGTGCAGTGTAGCTATCGTAGAAAGTTTCTCCGTACATATAGTTAGTATAAGAAAATGTTAATACTCGGTTATAGATGTCATGCAGTGATCATTATGTTTATCAGGGTTATCGGAAAAACCTTTAATTAGCTCAATCGGTAGCGTAATCAGAATTGAACGGCTTGGCGCTGCCGCCGTCTGGTACGGGTTCGCTCCACAGTAGGGGCAATTTATCATTTGTATTTGCAGAGAAAGCAGTCTCTGGCTAGGAGCAAACTTTTATCACATTGAATTGTAAAACATTCAGTCGTGTATGAAACGAAGTTTGCATGAAACAAATCACAGATAGTCTAAGAACTGATAGGATAATCAGGAGAATCAATTTATAAATTTAATTTACAATCGGAATTGCATGTCTAGGCGCTGTCGCCGTGACGGTGCGGGTTTGCTCCCTAGTAGAGGTAATTTCAATTTCAATAACAATCGACAATCGGTAAAGGCTACGTCAGAAACGTCAGTATGAGATAAAAGTTATTATTTATTGATAAGCATTTCCAAAATTAAATCAATCTAGCGATGCACAGGTTAGTATAGAAAAATATATATTTGTTTCGTTCGCTTGGTAAATCATTTGATGGTGTGCAGAAACTTATTGGTAGTAATAAATTTGCACTTTTTTACAAAATAATATTTCAACCACAAAATTTAACTATTGTGTAAAATACAGCTGATGCAATCAATTTAATAAAGTAAAGTATGCAAATCAGAAATATCCACATCCAACACAGCCTCATATTATTCCCAAAGAATCATTTTGCTATGTTACGTTTATGCTTTAGGGCTTACCACATTCCTCTCAATCACGTTAATCGATGAAAAGAAAGTTATCAAATCTCAAAAATGGCAAAATGAAACTTTGCACAAATGAATGTTACTAATGTATCTTTATTTTGCGTACAGTAAGACACGTTAGAAAATTAAAGAAAAAAGCTAGACCTAAAAATTCCTTAAAATTCTATTTACATAAATTCACAAAAACTAAGCGATACAAAACATAATTTTATATTCGCACGTGAGTGCAATAATACTAACATAAATTTGTGCAAAGTTTCATTTAACGGCATTTTGCCGTTATTGCGATTTTGATAAAAATCTTTTTATTGGTGAACATGTTTGGGAGGTGTATAGTAAGCCCTTAAATGAGAAATTCAGTAAATGTCCGCAAAGTAGGTTAATGTGAACATTCGGCTATGTGCCAGGTTGGTTGTCGTGTGGTTTGTTTCTTCGGTCAATAAAGGCTACTGGTCTTGAAAATAACAAATCTTATTCGACTTCTTAAGAGCTTAGAAACCATATGGAGAATAAAATCCTGCTAAAACAAATTAGATTCTTAAGTAAAACTTATTCTTCCAGACAAGAAACCGTTGCTCTTAACGAAGTTATCACGTACAAAGAATCTTAGTTATTCAAGCTTACATGTATTCAAACTTATTTTAGTAGCATTAAAGGTCTTATACAATCATCTACCTGACGAGGGTTCCTTAACCTATCTTTGCATCAACGTTCAAAATTAACGTTAACTTTTTATTAACTTTGACCAAAACCAAACAAACATATGACTTTCTGCTTTATTTATTTATTTACTAAAACCTTGAAAAAAACTCACAATTTGTAAAAAAAAAATATTTTGAAACACATTCACTTTTTGTAAACTTACCAAACAAAAATAAATAACCCCATGATAGCTGACATTATTTACAAGC
Source organism: Corbicula japonica (assembly GCA_038501625.1). NCBI lineage: Eukaryota > Metazoa > Mollusca > Bivalvia > Venerida > Cyrenidae > Corbicula > Corbicula japonica. The sequence continues at coordinate 851,458 of JAZAYU010000117.1, forward strand.
TATTTTACCTGTTATTAATATTTTAGAAACAATTTTATCACAAGTTCTTGATTTCTGTTTCATTATAAAGCCGCCTTTCTTGTTTGAGAAAAGAGCATGCAAATTAACTGATCGTCATCTTAATTTAATAAAGGTAAATCTCATTAAACAATTTCGTGAAAACAGCTAGGCTATCAGGATTTATCGACGAATCACTAAAATTGTACTTTCATCAAATTGCGCCCACACAATCGCAAAAGTACATGGTCTTCGCCGTAATTATCGAAGCGTTCCGAACGTTATAATAAAATGGCTGCGTCCAAGTAATAGTGTAATTATTATAAACATCGAAAGCTTTTACAACCCACTTATGACATTTTTACCGAACAGATGTGTGGTGTCGCAATAATTTCCATTGTAATAGCCCTTCAGGTTATTCTGTGTCTTCATGAATCATTCTTTATAATAAACTGCTATAAAATTGTCGCAAAGAAATATGCTTGCTTTTAGATGGTATTTACGAGTCGCGATCAGATATGATGTTAGATTTTACTTCAGTGACAAAAAAATAAATGTTAGTAATCATGAAAGCGAATTTGAAATTGGATACAGTAATGGAATTGACAATCGGATCGGAAGCGGACCGCAAACCGATCCCGTTAAGTATCAGTCACATTATCCAGCGATGGGGTATACGTTGGGCAACCGAAGCATTTTTTATAAAAATGGATAGGTTGGCGGCCGGACACCCATATTAATCGGACGGTGACTGATGCCATCGGGTGCATCTGTGGGGGTCATCGGGAAAAAATAAGTTGTAGTTAAAAATCAGCGATGTCTCTGCCGATGCCCCACATCGCTCTTCATCAGAAACTCATCATTAACACATCTTTCAAGGATCGGCCTATGTATGGTTGAACATCGTCCAGTGTTCGTTGAATCTGAGGGTCATCGTGGGTTAGTGATGTGCAACATACATTGACCGATTATCGGTCGAAGCTCGACCAAACATTGGCACATAGTCGACAGGTGTACGACCAAATTGCGAACGATTGTCACCAATGTATGACGGATGTATTATACATCAGCCGATTAGCGCTTGAAAATTCGGTATATGATGATCGATGTATCGTTAGGCCATTACAAGCGGGAACTTTTCCGAATGTGCAGCTCTGCTTGCCATCCAAATGACAAGCAGTGAGGGAAGGTCCGTTTGTTCTGTAACTGCTGTGCCACTTCCCGCCAGGCGTCTTCGGTCAAAGGAGTCTCCCACATCTCAGCCCGGTACTCTTCGAAGACGACATGGCAGACCTTCGGCACTTACAGCGAGATATTGTTATGGGGGACTCGAAATGCAAAGGCAAGGTCGTGGTAACTGACTCAAGCGGCAAGTTAGCGGAGCATGATCGTCAATTTGAGACCACGTTCACAGGGAGCTTTCTGTCTGAACACAAAGGAGAAAAAAGCATTACAATTTTGCAGTATAAAAAAGATTTGGAACACATGTGTTTGCAAGATTTGAAGGAATTATAGTTAAACTACGTTGTCTTATTTGCAATGTGTGGCTTTACTCGTTCCAGAAGCTCCTGGAACATCTCCGGCTCCATGCGGAGCAAAGACTTGAAGTCCGACGAATGCTAGGTAGAGCCGTCATTTTATACTACTTGTCCGGAAGAATCTCCATCGGCTACGGGAGCAAGTTACTTCGGCCGACTGTGGCCCGGGCATCCTTCAATGTCTGAAATATGTCCGGTCAGTAATCCTACGATATCTTACTCACCGCCAGGTCACCGGTCGAGCATTGTAGAATAATTGGTGATGATTGCCCGATGTCCGGCCATTAGTCGGTGCCACGCCGGTCAAAAAATGTTTCCCTCTGAAGTCACTCGCCATACAATCATCGACAGTAATAGTAAATGGTGTGTTTGCTATTCACACGCATGATATTATTGAAATTAAATTCGGAACCTTGTTGTATAAAGTGCCCTTTAAGCGAAAATACGTAATATTTTTTCTTACAAAAGGGAAGAAATAACGAACATATACATTCATCCGTGCTTCATTATGGCATTAATGTATTATATTATTTAGTTAGTAGATTCACAATTTTAAAGTATTTAATGCTAATGAAAAATTTTGAACATAAACATTTATAAAGTTCGGTATGAAATATAAACCATAAACGCTGTCCGAAACTAAAAGAGAAACTATTTTTCCCTTTTGATTTCAGCGGTGAAAAACAAAGAAATAAACACGGTATTCACATTTAAATAAGTTTATTATCGATGTTTCACAAGTGTTACTTCTATGTTAAAGCATAAATTAGGCAAAACGGAACGAATATTCTTATTAAGTCTTTCAAAACTTAACGAAACTATGAGCGAAAATTTGCTAAAATTACAACCGCGAAAATTAAAATTACGACAGAATCGCGAAAATTTTCGATCGCGAAAATTACACATTATACGCCGGTATATATCTCATTTAAAGGAAAAAAATTACGGGTCTCTTGTTTGTCTGAGTATTAACTCACATCTTACTAGACAGTAAGATATTACAGTACTGAAAATTATGAAATTGACAATTTTTCCGATTCCGATCCGGTCCGCTTCCGATCCTAATGTCATTTATAACCGATCCGATTCCATTCCCATTGCGGTCCAATGTTTAGGAACCCAGCTGGTTAGGCGTAAATCAAGTCAGTAAATGTCTTTGGTCCGTATGCATCAATAAGCAGTTAATAAAACTTTTCAGCCTAAATTTACGCTCAAGGAAGTAGCAAAACATGCAGAATATACCGTTGACGAGCTAAACAATTTTCCAGCATAAATGTACGCTGATTGAAGTTTTGAAAGACTTAATAAGAATATTCGTTCCCTTTTGCGTAATTTATGCTGTAACATAGAAGTAAAAGTTTTGAAACATTGATAATAAACTTATTTAAATGTGAATATCGTGCTTATTTCTTTGTTTTTTTTAAATCAAAAGGGAACAAATTGTTTCTCTTTTAGTTTCGGACAGCGTTTATGGTTTATATTTCATACTATACTTAATAAATGTTTACGTTCAAAAGTGTTAAATTAAATAACTGAAAAACTATAAATAGAAGCGAACCGATCCGATCCGATCCGGTCAAAAATCTCCGGTCTTTTCACTCCAAGCGATCCAAACGCTCAAGGCGATTCGCTTCGATTCCATTCCGTTTCCAATTCGATTGCGCTTCCATTGCGCTCTTAACGGGTTCGGTTTGCGGTCCGCTCCCGATCCGCTTCCGATCCGATTGTCAATTTCATGATTTTCAGTACTGTAAGCTTAATACTGAGCTTTGTAGACTCTCTCGTTCTCTCGAATGTGTGAGACTGGTGTACCTTAGAACCTGGTTAAATCACCAGAGGAAAATGTTATGCCATTGGCCGTTCTAAGGTGGTAACTCCTAGGGTTCTAAAATGCTTAATTAACGGTTGTGTCTGTTTGAAAATATAAAACCATAAACGCTGGCTGTCTTTTAATATGTACATGTATGTTATAATCAGAACATAAGCTTTGCATAATAACGAAAAACGATAATTGACAACTGCATCACGACCTATAAAATTGAATCCAAAAGACTGAAATGAAATAGATAAACGATACTTGTATATCAAACAATTTTTTTATATAAATTAATTTAATTCCAAAATGACACTATATGCAATTGTTTAATGCATTCACAAAATTTTGATTTCCTTGAATTTATCTCTCTTTCTATCTATTTGTTCGCTTATAACTGGTTCAGTGGGAAGTTGTTTTTGCGCTGGTGTATGTTTGTTAGTAGTTTTTGTTGTTGTTAATGTGTTATTTGTAAGAGAAATGTGATCTTATTTTTAGTACGCGCTAATTTTTTATTATGAGCTTTTTTGAGATTCGAAAATGTATTTATATAATAGGTTTAATTATTGTAATACAACGACTGAAGTTTCTCATAACCTAGTTTTTTTTCAAAAAAGAATGAAGTAAGTTAAAGCAAAAACAGTAACACTTTATTATAATTATATGTTTCATTGTTCTGCCAGGGAGTATCTCGCTGTAACTTGATACAAAGGTAAAGGCTACGCACGCACGCGATACTACTGTAACGAATCGACTACAGTTTGTCTTTAGGTCCATATATCATAATGATTTGCATAACTATATTTGCGAAAAAATTGTGATACTTATATGTACATTTTAATTCGTTGACAAATTGTTCCAAACCTAATCATGACTGGATGTAAAACAAAACAAAAAATACGTCAAGAAAAGAAATTTTTTAAAAATCACACGTCTAATAGGTGTGCCTATATAAAATCAAAAATTAATTATTTTTTTATATTATTTCTAATGGTTTCACTAAAGCTCTTAATAAAACAATTCATAAAGGAAATGTTTTTTTTTAAAAAATAAAGTTCAAATGGTTATCGCTTATGTATGTGTTATGCTCTCCTGCCTGTAAAATATCGTTATCAGGGCCGCGATGCCATACGTGTCATACGACATTACTTGTGTAAAATATAATATTTGTCTAAGTAACCATAACAACCGTACGCAAGCAAACATTTAATTTTGTCTTTGAAATGTCGTATATGTTTAATTTATATTTTTGTTGTTAGCAAAATTGAAAATTTACAGAACACTAATGTTCCAGAAATAAAACAGATCGCAAACAAAACAAGTGTTCTTAAAGCATTAACATCATGTTTTTATTTTAAATTATTTAAACACAGTCTAAAAGGTGATAAATTTGGCAAAAATTCAAGGGTGTTTTCAAATATTAGAATTTATAATACAAACTTTCAGTTAGTCAGTACTGTTATCAGTAAAATAACCCGTTACCGATGCCATGCAGTGATTGTTACGTATATCAGGGCTATCCGATCAACCTTTTTTTGGGATGTCCCGGCTAGCTCAATTGGTTGCGTCGCAGGAATTGCAGGGCTAGGCGCTGTCGCCGTGACGGTGCGGGTTCGCTCCCAGCTAGAGGCACTATCATTTCAAAGATCTGTAAATATGATTTTATATTCTTACATAGACAAAGAAAGAGCGAATTTATTTAGATACAAATTTGTTATAGCGTTCCTAACGCAGTAAAAATCACTCAACACGGATCCTTAGATGTGCTGAGTAAGCCAAAAGAACGACGAAATTCGCCCCTGTTTAGTCAATGATAGGCATAATATGGTAGCACATTGAAAACATTAATCTACACATTTAGTTTAACGGTTACATATACACAACTAGGAATTGTTCATTTAGTTTAACGGTTACATATACACAACTAGGAATTGTTCATTTAGTTTAACGGTTACATATACACAACTAGGAATTGTCATTTAGTTTAACGGTTACATATACACAACTAGGAATTGTTCATTTAGTTTAACGGTTACATATACACAACTAGGAATTGTTCATTTAGTTTAACGGTTACATATACACAACTAGGACTTGTTTATTTAGTTTAACGGTAACATATACATAACTAGGAATTGTTCATTTAGTTTATCGGTTACATATACACAACCAGGAATTGTTCATTTAGTTTAACGGTAACATATACACAACCAGGAATTGTTCATTTAGTTTAACGGTTACATATACACAACTAGGAATTGTTCATTTAGTTTAACGGTTACATATACACAACTAGGAATTGTTCATTTATTTTAACGGTTACATATACACAACTAGGAATTGTTCATTTAGTTTAACGGTTACATATATACAACTAGGAATTGTTCATTTAGTTTAACGGTTACATATTCACAACTTGGGATTGTTCCACACGTTGAATTACAATTTCTTCGTATAAGCAAACCATAATGATATAGCTGCTTTTAAATTGCTTGAACACTTGCCTTCATGTTTCTCCCCAATAAACATAAGCTGGAAAGTTTTGGTTAGGAATCCACTACACTCCTCCTTACACGTTCGTGAATAAAAAAGAAAAGTATCAAAATCTCAATAACGGCAAAATGGCGTTAAATGAAACTTTGCCCAAATGATCGTTATTAGTATTTGGGCAAAGTTTCATTTAACGGCATTTTGCCGTTATTGAGATTTTGATAATTTTCTTTCAGAGTGTAATGTTACTGACAAAAAAATGTTGTGTAACAACAATGCACATTTAACTGTCAACTCAAAAGAAAAAATATATACATTGAATACAAGGTTCTCCGCGAATGATTGTACAGTTTTTCTACATAAGTTATTCATATATGTTTTACTGGTATTGTAGCGATTTGTTGAATTTGCATGACTTGCACTCATTACGCATAGACATGCAAAATTCATCCAATTTCAAAGTCCTAACATTTCAAAAAAAAACACATAAACCTGCAAAAAGCTATGTGATGTCAATCAGTGATCTTTGATAAACATTTTACTATAATTTTACCAAAAAAACCACATGAAAACGAAACTTTTAAAGCCACCAAACACGATGTAATCATTGCTGGCTCTGTATATATAATTTATCTATTTGTGATATGTTAATGTTGAGAAGAGACACATTGAATGAGGGATTTCAATAGCTTTTGAAAATCATGGGTCATCTGACCTGTCACCCTGTTGATAATTTTGATGCGGTCACAAGCAGATTGCTGCGAAAATATCTTTTATTCATTGAACTTTAATAGTAAATAAATTGCTTTTTTCATTTTAATTATTTTATTTTTAACGGTAAAATGAGTTTTTACCACTTTTCTTTAATTATCCTGCATCAAAATGGACCCAAGTTTACAATGTATTATCATTAAGCTTAGAGTAAACGATGGAAAATCAGCTTATATCATATAGCAAGAATCTGCATCTATTGAAATCCCTGAGAATTAATTAGTGAACATAATACGACTGTAGATTTTTTTCCACTTAATGATCTTGGGGAAGATAAGTAAGTACGTGTGTTCTATGTCCGATCACTTTCTGAGAATGACATAATTTACTGCAGCTGTTTATTTCCCATTGGTCTTATAGCCTTGTTAAAGAAAACTTACTATTCCCGCTGTCTGGACATATTTCTGGTTTCGGTCACTGTTCTGGTCACTGTGTTTCATCAGAAACTTGATACACTATGAAGCACAATGGAGAGCTAATTGTATAAAAAGATCATATACAACCCATTTGTCTAATGGTTTTCGAAAAGGTAAACAACCTTGCACAAAAATACCTTTACAATATTTTAATCGTATTCACTAATTCAAGCAAAATTCTTCGATCAGAACGTCAAGTATAAATTTATAAATTTCAGACCTCACACACATTCTCCGAAGCAAACTAAACTTTTAATACTTTTTAATGTTCAATTTAATGCATGTTTCGATTCAGATATAATGTCTTTTATGACACAAATGAAAAAGTATTTTGTATTACACGAATGTGATTATATACCGGTATGAACTCGTGCACTTAGTTAATATTTGCAGGTTTATATAGAAAGGTATGAACTTGTGTATTTCTTGCCGTCTGTCAGAAGGAATGTACATTTGTACGTGGCTACACTGTGGCGGACTATGTCAGAAGGTATGTACATTTGTATATGGCTACACCGTGGCAGACTATGGCAAAAGGTATGTACATTTGTATATGGCTACACTGTGGCGGACTATGTCAGAAGGTATGTACATTTGTATATGGCTACACTGTGGCGGACTATGTCAGAAGGTATGTACATTTGTATATGGCTACACTGTGGCGGACTATGTCAGAAGGTATGTACATTTGTATATGGCTACACTGTGCCGGACTTTGTCAGAATGTATGTACATTTGTAAATGGGTACACTTTGGCGGACATTGTCAAAAGGTATGTACATTTGTATATGGCTACACCTTGGCGGACTATGTCAGAAGGTATGTACATTTGAATATGGCTTCACCAGAACGGTCTATGTCAGAAGGTATGTTCATTTGTATGTGGCAACACCTTACCGGTCTGTCAGAAGGTATGTAAATTTGTATATGACTACACCGTGGCGGACTATGTCAGAAGGTATGTATATTTGTATATGGCTACACCGTGGCGGACTATGTCAGAAGGTATGTACATTTGTATATGGCTACACCTTGGCGGACTATGTCAGAAGGTATGTACATTTGTATATGGCTACACTGTGGCGGACTATGTCAGAAGGTATGTACATTTGTATATGGCTACACCGTGGCGGACTATGTCAGAAGGTATGTACATTTGTATATGGCTTCACCAGGACGGTCTATGTCGGAAGGTATGTTAATTTCTATATGGCTTCACCAGGACGGTATAAGTCAGAAGGTATGTACATTTGTATATGGCTACACCTTGGCGGACTATGTCAGAAGGTATGTACATTTGTATATGGCTACAACGTGGCGGACTATGTCAGAAGGTATGTACATTTGTATATGGCTACAACGTGGCGGACTATGTCAGAAGGTATGTACATTTGTATATGGCTAATCTGTGGCGGACTATGTCAAAAGGTATGTAAGTTTGTATATGGCTTCACCAGGACGGTCTATGTCAGAAGATATGTACATTTGTATATGGCTCCACCTGGACGGTCTATCTCAGAAGGTATATACATTTGTATATGGCTTCACCAGGACGGTCTATGTCAGAAGGTATGTACATTTGTATATGGCTTCACCAGGACGGTCTTTTTCGGAAGGTATGTACATTTGTATATGGCTTTACCAGGACGGTCTATGTCTGAAGGTATGTACATTTGTATATGGCTTCACCAGGACGGTCTATGTCAGAAGGTATGTACATCTGTTTATGGCTACACCGTGGCGATCCAAGTCAGAAGGTATGTAAATTTGTATGTGGCTACAGTCTGCCGGTCTATGTCAGAATATATCTATATTTGTTTATGGCTACACCTTGGTGGCCTATATCAAAAGGTATGTTTATTTGTAAGTGGCTTTTTAGCCGGTCTCTTTCAAGATATGAACGTGGGTATGGTCTTCTCTTTTAATGAAAATAGGTGGCTCGAATTTATTTTAAAATGACTGACAATTTAATTTAATATAGGATTGTGTTTTTACGGAAACATCTTTAAGTTGACAAAATTTATCCGTAGTTCGTCAGGTCGTTTCGACTATTATTTATTTTTTTCACAATCCAAGGCATTATAACCTTGTTACAGCATCTTGAATTCAAAAATAAACACATTACAATAACCAAAGACAATTTAATGAACACTACCTTTTGGGAGTTGCATGTTCTTACTCAGAAAGGAATATGTTAAATGTAAAACAGTCCAATTTTAGATCAATTTATCCCAGGTAATTCAACATGTAAAAACATCAACTATATGGTACATAAATATTATATAACACAGTTCGTTTTAAAAACAAAAAAAAAACACAGTAAACTGTTCGGTGCAATTATTTTTTTAATACTGACTATTCAGATCCATAATTTTTTAAAAAATTTTTGGTAACGAATTTATTCCCACCGGGTTAAGTGTAAAGCATTATTTATAAAAGTACACAGAATAATGTTATATCAATCCCACAGGCTGGACTTACATCTTACAGGAATCAATAAACCCTCTATGTCATATCTTCAGATAAAAAGCGGCGCACGGTCTTTGGATAAAACAAAATGGAATAAGCATTACCTGGCTGCCAAAGGCAGACAAATCTTATATATTATTTTTTCAATTTGTAAGAATTACCATATGCGTTCTGGTTCATATATATAATTGCAGTCAAAAAAAGTATTTTGTTATGAGGAGTAAAAAGACGGATACTGTCAGATGCTGTTTTTGTCTATTTTTTATTACTTCAACCTAAATATATATTTTTTATTAATTTGGCAGAATGTGAACTTATGCACACCATCGTTTGGAGGGAATCAAAGTATTCTGTTTATTGGTGTAAATACTGGACTTCGCTCATTCCGTGGTTAGGCGGCGTAAGCGGTAATATGCATCACTATTTACTGCCCATGAACATACTCAATCAAACCGAGACAGCAATATTTTCATAATTGTCATGTTCCGTTGCTTTCAATGATTCATGTTTATCTATTTTCATTTTTTATATTTTGTTTTGTTCGTATCATTTTTCTTCGAATGTTTTACCGATGTGTCAGTATGAGATAAACGCGCTCTATGGCAACGAATGTCCGAACGGAGTGTTTTCACGCCGGTATATTTTAAGTGTTTAAAACAATCTTCAAACACGTGATTTCAGATATTTATATTTACAAAAATATATTAATTAATATATTCATGAATGTTTGATTTTAACTAAAAATGTAATTTTATTCCATTTTTAAGTAATGCCGCAAATATGTTCTTGACGTGGACAACCTTGTTCTATTTCCGATCGGATAATTTTCGCGTTTTTAAGTTTATTAATGGAAGAACTCTTTTTTGTGTTGATTTCGCATTTCAATTAAAAATAACATTTAGAAGCTGTTGCAATCCCTGTTTTCATTTGTACATAGTTACATCTAACACACTTCTCCCCAGCACGTTCATACGAAAGACCGGTGGTGACTTCATTATTCAGACTTCAAACTTCACACTTCGTACTTCAGACTTCACACTTCATAGATAAATACTATATGATTATTATATACGAAAGACCGGTGGTGACTTCAACATTCAGACTTCACACTTCGAACTTCATACTTCACACTTCATACTTCATATTTCACACTTTATATTTCACACTTCATACTTCAAACTTCATACTTCACACTTCATACTTCACACTTCATACTTCACACTTCATACTTCAAACTTCACACTTCATACTTCAAACTTCATACTTCACACTTCATACTTCACACTTCATACTTCACACTTCACACTTCATACTTCAAACTTCACACTTCATACTTCAAACTTCGTACTTCACACTTCATACTTCACACTTCATACTTCACACTTCAAACTTCACACTTCGCGATTTTGTAAATCACGTGACTTGACGTCATCAGGTTGTTATTGCATAAAGGCGCGCTTTACCAGTTTAACCTTAGTGAATCACCAAATTTTTGCATTATGGTAAGTTTTTTATACCGCTGTATTTTTTTGGAACTGTTCTCAAATTGTTAACAAATTTCCTGATGCGTTGTTATTCATAATTATATTTATTAATGTTACATTAAATGGAGTTCCTAACGATAAAATAACTGAAAACTAGATAATCTGAACTTGATAACTGTAACAAGAACATTGTTTTGACAATGAAATATATCATTAAAACAATCGCTGCATGACCAATTTAACTGTTTAGAAAACACTGTCCTAAAATGAATAAAATAAAGATTTTTATTGTCAACATGCAATTTTATATTTAAAATAAACTTAAGTTTTTTTTCTTCTTAAAAAACAATCTATACGTGCTTCAATTTTTTTTACAAAGTTTAAACTTTAAAACACTTCTTTGTAATTTTCAGGTCACAATACTGTGTATGTGTTCGATTATCTGCCAGGTATATGCTGTGTTTCCTGTCGGCGAACGAAGTGAGCATTCGTGTCAATTAAAAATGGAACTTATCATGCGTTACTTCTTTCTTGGCTACACATACAAGGAAATTTTGTCCGCTCTGATACATGGATTTAAGATAATTTTACAGACATTTAAAAAGGCTGTTGAAGCGGATAGGCTTACAAAGCAGAGTCTCGGAGTATCAAGTTGAAATTATTATCAGTGCCACTTTAAAAGATCCTTTCGGAAGAGGTCGTTGCTTAGATTATAAAACAATCTGGAAAAGATTGAAGAGAATTGCCCAGAGGATATGGAAAGAAGAAATTTAGAGGCTAAGCGCTTACTTCGTCGTCAATATTCCTGTCCTGGTCCGGACTTTATTTGGCATATAGACCGTTATGACAAAATAAAACTGTTTGGATTTGCGATTCATGGAGCTGTAGATGGATTTACTCGAAAAATTCTGTGGCTTGAAGTGGGTCAAAGTAATAACAATCCCAAAATAATCTCGCGGTATTTTCTGCAGGCTATAAAGAACAGTGGTTGCAGGGTTCCATGAATGATACGTAGTAATATGGGCACAGAAAATACAACGGTTCGTCTGCTTGAGATGTATTTTCGGTATAATCACAATTATGATCAATCAGCAGAAAAGAGCTTTATTCATGGTAAAAGTACCTCCAATCAAAGAATAGAATCAATGTGGAGCATGTCAGTGTCTTGACTTTTGGATCAATTTTTTTCAAAGACATGAGAGACAACAATATTTACAATATTTTCTGTGATGGGGATATTTTTCAAAGACAGTGTCTTATGTACTGCTTTCACACCAATAAGACGAAAACTGGAAAACTTCGCTAATGAGTGGAATGTTCATGATATTTCCCGTGGAAAAAATAATGGACCAGTAGGATAGCCTGAATTACCAGAATTTTATAACACTTCAAGTTACAGTCACAACTTTTATGATGACGAAATTTATGTGTGAATGAGTTGTATTCCCAATCATTAAATCTAGAAGGGTGCTTTCCTGAATTCTGCAAATTGTTCCAGCTAATAAACCTGACGTCGCCATCTTTTACGGAAGAAGCATTTGATCTCTACATAGAGATTATGTCGCTTTTCTGTGAATATAAGAATATATTGAATAATAATATAGAAAATAGAGAAAACACATATTGTCATTTTATTCCACTGTTTATAAAAAACTAATATCCGCCATTGATGAATCGCAGGATCGGTCACGGGCGAAGTTAAAAGGCGCAAAGATGTATCACAAAGGGCGTGATCTGAATGTGAAAATAGACAACCCATGCAAAAATGATCGTGTCCTTTTGAATGTTGAAAATAATTGATTAAACGTATTATTTTGTTATTTGATTTAAAGTATTATTTTGTAATCACTATTTACATATCCAGCTTTTAACCTCTCCATACTATATTCAAACTCAAAAATAGTTACCACTTTGGTAATTACTACCAGCTTACATATGTTGATCTAAAAGGTTTCATATACATTTTACTTGTTACTAGGTAGAAATTCAAAACTTTCCAGAGACGTCATTCTTGAACAAACGTACTCGTTTTTGCGGTTTCCCGCAAACTATCGGCTGATGAAACATTTTTGAACCTTGAATAACAAAGCATTTTACTCGCAAGAAGTCGTGGAAAGCATTTTGGCATGATGTACTAGAAGGCCGTTAAGAACCCCTGCGGTAGCTCAGTTAGCGGGGCACTTTATTATTAATCGGAAGGTCGTTCATTCAATCGTTTTTGCTTTGGGTTAGGACAGGTTGGACTTGACGTTAAATGACACCACATACAAGATGACCCCTGTCGTTATAGGTCACTCCGTTCACATTTAATGTTACAGTAATGTTAAACCGTGCATTCTTAAGTTTGATAAAACATTGATGAAACTCCTGCGCCATTGCAACAGCTGCTCTTAGCTCAATTTAGGATACTGTTTTCCTAATGAAGTCAAGTCCATTAAATTTTACTTAAGTAGAATCGGATTATAAACAAATAACATATGCTCTAGAGAGATTTTAACACTGACTAGGTTATTGTTTGTTTGCTGCTGTTTCTTTTTCAAGTCAAGTTTGTCTTCAGTTGCGCTATGAATGCTTCTAACAAGTATTGAGATGTTCGTCCTTGAGAACTAAACAAAATCATATCTAAACAATATTTTTATATTTTAGACCCCATTCAAACTGCGTCATTTTCTATTCTCAGTCTCCGATCAATCACCTGCCAGCTTAAATCTTACGTTACTGAGCAAAATTAAGAACTATCCACTTTTATGCTTATATCAAGGTATTTTTATTTAATACGGTACACACAGAATAGTGTTTTATTATTACATTTCAGTTGTTATTTTTAGTTAAATTGCTTGTTTTCCACACAAAGAACTGAGCGACTGAATAACAATTAATGAAAGATTTTAAAACACAGTACTTTGAATCGAAACGGAGGTAATTGGATGTTTAGCACTGTTTATGGAGCACTACTAGATTTATTAACAAATGTTTTGTGATTTTATGAACCACGAGAACCTAAGAAATTGATTTTTTAATAAACATAAATATTTTTAGAACCACTTACTTCTTCCTGAAACCGTTGTTATAAAAAGGAACAGATAACCAAGTCGTGACTATACATTTTTAAGAAATTTTTATTTCTTTGCAATAACATAAACTATGGAAATGCATATTATTTAAAAGAAATAATTTGAATGTTCGTTTTCTAATTTTAAAGCGGATAAGTTTTACTTTTACCGAGTATAGATTAGAAACATCCTCAGTTCAGCTGAAGGAAGCATCCTGGGCCAAATCCTTTCTGGATTTCATGAAACGTGGGACTGGTATCATTAACGAAAAACGTAAAAACCTTTGATGTCTTCTTTATTTCTTTAATAAGGCATTGTGATTTAGAAAAAATAAATAAAACCAATAGGATTTTCAAATATGGTTTTAACTCGTAAATATTTTTAACCATGACATGCAATCGTCTGCTTATTTAAACGTATAATAATGTTTAACACATGTTAAAAAAATAATTATACATGTATGTTCACTCTTTTCCAAACCCACTCTCTACACAAAATGTGTCTACAAAATGCTTTGTTTTTTTAAATAAAATAAAACACTATGTCATGTTATGGAGTTATTTTGAGGATAAAAAGGTTGACAACTGACACTTCTAGTATACACCATAAGATATGTATGTACTTTAAGATGAGTATTGACTGTGAAATTCCCAAAGGGAGAATCCAAACATGTTGGGGATATATAGTTGAATAATTCACAAAATTAAATTTCTTTATAAAATAATTTCAATTTTATGCTGGTTGAATATCAGATTTCCTACTAAGACAAGTGATCAAGATGTATATACTTAATGCACACTTCTATATTTTCTACAAGATCACTTAACATCACACAGCTGAAATAAACAGAAGATGAAACATATTGTTTGTGCACAGTGGACTACCGAATTTTGCTAAAATCATTTGTTTATAAACAGAATATATGAAAACAACGGTGCTGGTTTTTACCAGAAGTAAATTTATAAATGATTCAAACAAAAATAACACAACAAAAAATTAGAAAATGCTCAGAACAACATCCTCTACCAGATTTAACTCGAAAATTGAACAATCGAAATAGTCTTTAACATTCGAAAACATACAAACACCAAACTTAGTGGCCATAATTGGTAACGGTATTCAGCTGAGAACCATTACAATTGCCATCATTCTTGTCATTAACACAAGCAATTATATATTATTGTAAAACCAGATTTTAATAATAAAAAATTAAATGTAATTTATCAGTAGGTAGTACATTCGGTGACAGACTGGAAAAAACCAACAAATGTTTTATGTTACTTTTAGCAGCACACTAAATAGTGTGAATGCTTGCAAGTCATTCTAGTATGTGGCAATAAAAAAGGGCGAATGTTTCAATTCACAGTAAGTATTCATCCTTATTATCACACTTGCAGCAGCGTTTTGACAATCACAATTTCCTGTAACATAAATCTAGTATGAATCCATGAAACAACCACCAAATATGAGTTTCTGTGACGTAACACTGGAAGTCCAAATTATACTGAGACAGATGAAATGCATATACTTTTTTCTGGAAGGGCAGTAAAAGGAAAGGTAACGTGGCTCCTCAAGGCTTTAATGATTATGGAATATTTAAGTGCAGATTATTTTATTGTTTAAATAAAAATATAGAATAAATAAAGGCATTTTGTTAATTCAAAGTCCTTTTAACAAAGCCCTGGAGATTACCAAAACAGCCACGTTGCCTTTCCTTTTACTGCCCTTCCAGAAAATAGTATATGCATTTCATCTGTCTCAGTATAATTTAGACTTCCAGTGTTACGTCACAGAAACTCATATTTGGTGGTTGTTTCATGGATTCATACTAGATTTATGTTACAGGAAATTGTGATTGTCAAAACGCTGCTGCAAGTGTGATAATAAGGATGAATACTTACTGTGAATTGAAACATTCGCCCTTTTTTTATTGCCACATACTAGAATGACTTGCAAGCATTCACACTATTTAGTGTGCTGCTAAAAGTAACATAAAACATTTGTTGGTTTTTTCCAGTCTGTCACCGAATGTACTACCTACTGATAAATTACATTTAATTTTTTATTATTAAAATCTGGTTTTACAATAATATATAATTGCTTGTGTTAATGACAAGAATGATGGCAATTGTAATGGTTCTCAGCTGAATACCGTTGCCAATTATGGCCACTAAGTTTGGTGTTTGTATGTTTTCGAATGTTAAAGACTATTTCGATTGTTCAATTTTCGAGTTAAATCTGGTAGAGGATGTTGTTCTTAGCATTTTCTAATATTTTGTTGTTGTTATTTTTGTTTAAATCATTTATAAATTTACTTCTGGTAAAAACCAGCACCGTTGTTTTCATATATTCTGTTTATAAACAAATGATTTTAGCAAAATTCGGTAGTCCACTGTGCACAAACAATATGTTTAATCTTCTGTTTATTTCAGCTGTGTTATGTTAAGTGATCTTGTAGAAAATATAGAAGTGTGCATTAAGTATATACATCTTGATCACTTGTCTTAGTAGGAAATCTGATATTAAACCAGCATAAAATTGAAAATATTTTAAAGAAATTTAATTTTGTGAATTATTCAACTATATATCCCCAACATGTTTGGATTCCCCCTTTGGGAATTTCACAGTCAATACTCATATTAAAGTACATACATATCTTATGGTGTATACTAGAAGTGTCAGTTGTCAACCTTTTAATCCTCAAAATAACTCCATAACATGACATAGTGTTTTATTTTATTTAAAAAAAAACAAAGCATTTTGTAGACACATTTTGTGTAGAGAGTGGGTTTGGAAAAGAGTGAACATACATGTATAATTATTTTTTTAACATATGTTAAACATTATTATACGTTTAAATAAGCAGACGATTGCATGCCATGGTTAAAAATATTAACGAGTTAAAACCATATTTAAAAATCCTATTGGTTTTATTTATTTTTTCTATATCACAATGCCTTATTAAAGAAATAAAGAAGACATCAAAGGTTTTACGTTTTTTCGTTAATGATACCAGTCCCACGTTTCATGAAATCCAGAAAGGATGTGGCCCAGGATGCTTCCTTCAGCTGAACTGAGGATGTTTCTAATCTATACTCGGTAAAAGTAAAACTTATCCACTTTAAAATTAGAAAACGAACATTCAAATTATTTCTTTTAAATAATATGCATTTCCATAGTTTATGTTATGTCAAAGAAATAAAAATTTCTTAAAAATGTATAGTCACGACTTGGTTATCTGTTCCTTTTTATAACAACGGTTTCAGGAAGAAGTAAGTGGTTCTAAAAATATTTATGTTTATTAAAAAATCAATTTCTTAGGTTCTCGTGGTTCATAAAATCACAAAACATTTGTTAATAAATCTAGTAGTGCTCCATAAACAGTGCTAAACATCCAATTACCTCCGTTTCGATTCAAAGTACTGTGTTTTAAAATCTTTTATTAATTGTTATTCAGTCGCTCAGTTCTTTGTGTGGAAAACAAGCAATTTAACTAAAAATAACAACTGAAATGTAATAATAAAACACTATTCTGTGTGTACCGTATTAAATAAAAATACCTTGATGAGAATATAAGCATAAAAGTGGATAGTTCTTAATTTTGCTCAGTAACGTAAGATTTAAGCTGGCAGGTGATTGATCGGAGACTGAGAATAGAAAATGACGCAGTTTGAATGGGGTCTAAAATATAAAAATATTGTTTAGATATGATTTTGTTTAGTTCTCAAGGACGAACATCTCAATACTTGTTAGAAGCAATGCTGTCATTTCATTCATAGCGCAACTGAAGACAAACTTGACTTGAAAAAGAAACAGCAGCAAACAAACAATAACCTAGTCAGTGTTAAAATCTCTCTAGAGCATATGTTATTTGTTTATAATCCGATTCTACTTAAGTAAAATTTACTGGACTTGACTTCATTAGGAAAACAGTATCCTAAATTGAGCTAAGAGCAGCTGTTGCAATGGCGCAGGAGTTTTATCAATGTTTTATCAAACTTAAGAAAGCACGGTTTAACATTACTGTAACATTAAATGTGAACGGAGTGACCTATAACGACAGGGGTCATCTTGTATGTGGTGTCATTTAACGTCAAGTCCACCCTGTCCTAACCCAAAGCAAAAACGATTGAATGAACGACCTTCCGATTAATAATAATGTGCCCCGCTAACTGAGCTACCGCAGGGGTTCTTAACGGCCTTCTAGTACATCATGCCAAAATGCTTTCCACGACTTCTTGCGAGTAAAATGTTTTGTTATTCAAGGTTCGAAAATGTTTCATCAGACGATAGTTTGCGGGAAACCGCAAATACGAGTACGTTTGTTCAAGAATGACGTCTCTGGAAAGTTTTGAATTTCTACCTAGTAACAAGTAAAATGTATATGAAACCTTTTAGATCAACATATGTAAGCTGGTAGTAATTACCAAAGTGGTAACTATTTTGAGTTTGAATATAGTATGGAGAGGTTAAAAGCTGGATATGTTAACAGTGATTACAAAATAATACTTAAAATCAAATAACAAAATAATACGTTTAATCAATTATTTTCAACATTCAAAAGGACACGATCATTTTTGCATGGGTTGTCTATTTTCACATTCAGATCACGCCCTTTGTGATACATCTTTGCGCCTTTTAACTTCGCCCGTGACCGATCCTGCGATTCATCAATGGCGGATATTAGTTTTTTATAAACAGTGGAATAAAATGACAATATGTGTTTTCTCTATTTTCTATATTATTATTCAATATATTCTTATGTTCACAGAAAAGCGACATAATCTCTATGTAGAGATCAAATGCTTCTTCCGTGGAAGATGGCGACGTCAGGTTTATTAGCTGGAACAATTTGCAGAATTCAGGAAAGCACCCTTCAAGATTTAATGATTGGGAATACAACTCATTCACACATAAATTTCGTCATCATAAAAGTTGTGACTGTAACTTGAAGTGTTATAAAATTCTGATAATTCAGGCTATCCTACTGGTCCATTATTTTTTCCACGGGAAATATCATGAACATTCCACTCATTAGCGAAGTTTTCCAGTTTTCGTCTTATTGGTGTGAAAGCAGTACATAAGACACTGTCTTTGAAAAATATCCCCATCACAGAAAATATTGTAAATATTGTTGTCTCTCATGTCTTTAAAAAACATTGATCCAAAAGTCAAGACACTGACATGCTCCACATTGATTCTATTCTTTGATTGGAGGTACTTTTACCATGAATAAAGCTCTTTTCTGCCGATTGATCATAATTGTGATTATACCGAAAATATATCTGAAGCAGACGAACCGTTGTATTTTCTGTGCCCATATTACTACGTATCATTCATGGAACCCTGCAACCACTGTTCCTTATAGCCTGCAGAAAATACCGCGAGATTATTTTGGGATTGTTATTACTTTGACCCACTTCAAGCCACATAAGTTTTCGAGTAAATCCATCTACTGCTCCATGAATCGCAAATCCAAACAGTTTTATTTTGTCATAACGGTCTATATGCCAAATAAAGTCCGGACCAGGACAGGAATATTGACGACGAAGTAAGCGCTTAGCCTCTAAATTTCTTCTTTCCATATCCTCTGGGCAAGCGAGCCACATTAAGCGTAGTACTGTTTATCTACGAACATGTACACCATAGATTCTCTTCAATCTTTTCCAGATTGTTTTATAATCTAAGCAACGACCTCTTCCGAAAGGATCTTTTAAAGTGGCACTGATAATAATTTCAACTTGATACTCCGAGACTCTGCTTTGTAAGCCCATCCGCTTCAACAGCCTTTTTAAATGTCTGTAAATTATCTTAAATCCATGTATCAGAGCGGACAAAATTTCCTTGTATGTGTAGCCAAGAAAGAAGTAACGCATGATAAGTTCCATTTTTAATTGACACGAATGCTCACTTCGTTCGCCGACAGGAAACACAGCATATACCTGGCAGATAATCGAACACATACACAGTATTGTGACCTGAAAATTACAAAGAAGTGTTTTAAAGTTTAAACTTTGTAAAAAAATTTGAACCACGTAAAACTATAGATTGTTTTTTAAGAAGAAAAAAAAACTTAAGTTTATTTTAAATATAAAATTGCATGTTGACAATAAAAATCTTTATTTTATTCATTTTAGGACAGTGTTTTCTAAACAGTTAAATTTGTCATGCAGCGATTGGTTTAATGATATATTTCATTGTCAAAACAATGTTCTTGTTACAGTTATCAAGTTCAGATTATCTAGTTTTCAGTTATTTTATCGTTAGGAACTCCATTTAATGTAACATTAATAAATATAATTATGAATAACAACGCATCAGGAAATTTGTTAACAATTTGAGAACAGTTCCAAAAAAATACAGCGGTATAAAAAACTTACCATAATGCAAAAATTCTTGTAAACCAGTAGGAAATTTGGTGATTCACTAAGGTTAAACTGGTAAAGCGCGCCTTTATGCAATAACAACCTGATGACGTCAAGTCACGTGATTTACAAAATCGCGAAGTGTGAAGTTTGAAGTGTGAAGTATGAAGTGTGAATATGAAGTGTGAAGTATGAAGTGTGAAGTTTGAAGTATGAAGTGTGAAGTATGAAGTTTGAAGTATGAAGTGTGAAGTATGAAGTGTGAAGTATGAAGTGTGAAGTATGAAGTTTGAAGTATGAAGTGTGAAATATGAAGTATGAAGTGTGAAATATGAAGTATGAAGTGTGAAGTATGAAATTCGAAGTGTGAAGTCTGAATGTTGAAGTCACCACCGGTCTTTCGTACGTTCATGTATTGCTTAGTTTTGTGAATTTATGTAAGTAGAAATTGAAGTAATTTTAGGTCTTACTTTTTTCATTAATTTTCTTACGTGTCTTATTGTATGCAAAATAAAGATACATTAGTAACACTCATTTGTGCAAAGTTTCATTGAACGGCACTGTGCCGTTATTGAGATTTTGATAATTTTCTTTTTATCGATAAACGTGCTGGGGAGGAGTGTGGTAGGCCCTTAAAACAATATGATAACAAAGTTGACAATAACTAATTCACTCAAAATTATTGACAAAATGTTTTTCATACAGGGTACTTTTCTTCAATAATCAATACTACTACATGCATTGATACATTTTTCTAGTCAATAGATATCAAACGAATGTTGCAGACTAGTCACATATGTTTCATTCAGATGTATAACAAGAACTACAACATTAATCCTGTATTGCAGTCAGATCATATGTTAACATTGCAACCACTGTTCCTTATAGCCTGCAGAAAATACCGCGAGATTATTTTGGGATTGTTATTACTTTGACCCACTTCAAGCCACATAAGTTTTCGAGTAAATCCATCTACTGCTCCATGAATCGCAAATCCAAACAGTTTTATTTTGTCATAACGGTCTATATGCCAAATAAAGTCCGGACCAGGACAGGAATATTGACGACGAAGTAAGCGCTTAGCCTCTAAATTTCTTCTTTCCATATCCTCTGGGCAAGCGAGCCACATTAAGCGTAGTACTGTTTATCTACGAACATGTACACTATAGATTCTCTTCAATCTTTTCCAGATTGTTTTATAATCTAAGCAACGACCTCTTCCGAAAGGATCTTTTAAAGTGGCACTGATAATAATTTCAACTTGATACTCCGAGACTCTGCTTTGTAAGCCCATCCGCTTCAACAGCCTTTTTAAATGTCTGTAAATTATCTTAAATCCATGTATCAGAGCGGACAAAATTTCCTTGTATGTGTAGCCAAGAAAGAAGTAACGCATGATAAGTTCCATTTTTAATTGACACGAATGCTCACTTCGTTCGCCGACAGGAAACACAGCATATACCTGGCAGATAATCGAACACATACACAGTATTGTGACCTGAAAATTACAAAGAAGTGTTTTAAAGTTTAAACTTTGTAAAAAAATTTGAACCACGTAAAACTATAGATTGTTTTTTAAGAAGAAAAAAAAACTTAAGTTTATTTTAAATATAAAATTGCATGTTGACAATAAAAATCTTTATTTTATTCATTTTAGGACAGTGTTTTCTAAACAGTTAAATTTGTCATGCAGCGATTGGTTTAATGATATATTTCATTGTCAAAACAATGTTCTTGTTACAGTTATCAAGTTCAGATTATCTAGTTTTCAGTTATTTTATCGTTAGGAACTCCATTTAATGTAACATTAATAAATATAATTATGAATAACAACGCATCAGGAAATTTGTTAACAATTTGAGAACAGTTCCAAAAAAATACAGCGGTATAAAAAACTTACCATAATGCAAAAATTCTTGTAAACCAGTAGGAAATTTGGTGATTCACTAAGGTTAAACTGGTAAAGCGCGCCTTTATGCAATAACAACCTGATGACGTCAAGTCACGTGATTTACAAAATCGCGAAGTGTGAAGTTTGAAGTGTGAAGTATGAAGTGTGAATATGAAGTGTGAAGTATGAAGTGTGAAGTTTGAAGTATGAAGTGTGAAGTATGAAGTTTGAAGTATGAAGTGTGAAGTATGAAGTGTGAAGTATGAAGTTTGAAGTATGAAGTGTGAAATATGAAGTATGAAGTGTGAAATATGAAGTATGAAGTGTGAAGTATGAAATTCGAAGTGTGAAGTCTGAATGTTGAAGTCACCACCGGTCTTTCGTACGTTCATGTATTGCTTAGTTTTGTGAATTTATGTAAGTAGAAATTGAAGTAATTTTAGGTCTTACTTTTTTCATTAATTTTCTTACGTGTCTTATTGTATGCAAAATAAAGATACATTAGTAACACTCATTTGTGCAAAGTTTCATTGAACGGCACTGTGCCGTTATTGAGATTTTGATAATTTTCTTTTTATCGATAAACGTGCTGGGGAGGAGTGTGGTAGGCCCTTAAAACAATATGATAACAAAGTTGACAATAACTAATTCACTCAAAATTATTGACAAAATGTTTTTCATACAGGGTACTTTTCTTCAATAATCAATACTACTACATGCATTGATACATTTTTCTAGTCAATAGATATCAAACGAATGTTGCAGACTAGTCACATATGTTTCATTCAGATGTATAACAAGAACTACAACATTAATCCTGTATTGCAGTCAGATCATATGTTAACATCTCGACTTTATTTTACAGACAGATTAATGTGGGTTTATTTTACATATATTGTAGTTTATACGGGACAGTTTTAGGCAGCAATGTCTGAGAGTGAAACAACTACTAAATTTAGCACACGTAGCAAATCAACTGTCGGGGCTGATGTTGTATAAACTACTCGCCAGCTTGTTCCGCGTTTGATTATGTAAACGGGGTACTGGATGTAGTGAAGGGTAAACAAGTGAATGCAGTGTTCAAAAGCGCAGCGTATATCACAAAAAGTTAATGCCCAATATTTGCAGCATTTTTAAGCAGCGGTTACTTGAATGACAGCCGAGTTCAATATATTAAAATAATAATCATTGTATGCATTTAATTGTGTTGTGTATCCGCTTCTACAATAATTCTTTTTGAAGAAAAGTGAAATTCACGTGCTTAGCAAATTGATCTATTATTGGAATAAGAAACACACTCGTTTATCCATTACAAAATAACATTATTTTGCTAATATATCAGTGTATAAATAACCTGTCGTCTTTCATAAGTCATTCAATCAATCAGCAACACAATGAAGTGGTCAAGTTACAAACAAATTACGCATCAGTTTGTAGTTGTTTCCATTTGCCAGGGTTACTGAACAAAAAAGCTTTGTCAATGAAACATTTTACTTTTTCAGAACCATTCCATTTCGTTACCTGTTTTACACCAGGTTTTCAACAGTGTAGGAAATCCTGATTAATAAATTGTCAGAATCTGATCACAGACACTTCCGATTTTCAAAATGCCCTTGCCAAGACATCCATTATTAACATAATCTGGCCCAATACTTTCAAGACAAGTGTTGACTTTGATGTAAACCCTGGTTTTATGTAGTCCATATATCTTTTTTAATTCATTAATTGTGTCTATACGATGACTGGGGTTCCTTTTACGCGTAGAATTATGTTTATTGAATCTTTACATCAAACGCCAGGGGCCCAGGGTAAATCCTATTTAAGTTAATTAGTGTAATTAATTTTACCCTAGGGAGAATTATTATTATTCCCTTTAAGGTGCTATGGTAGTAGTCATTGCACTGTCATTACCAAAAATATGAATATCTTTAATGGCAAAATGTAGTTAAATAAAAACTTTGCACAAATCAATGCGATTACTGTATTTTATTTTACACTTTAAAAAAGATAGAACAATAGAGAAAGGAGGTCACCAGTCAAACTAGGTTTTTTAGTTGTTCAATGATAGCCGTGAACGGGGAAAATTGCTTATCGCAAAAATAAAAACAGTCTCAAAAATGAACTTCATGTAAAAAAAATGCACACATGATTGAGTCTATTCCATTAAGATCTGTTCGTTTCAGCAATTGGAGTGGTATTTTTATTCTTAACAAAATCATAAAAATGTTAGTTTAGACTACTGGCAAACAAGTAAATTGTTTTGTAACACTGCCTGAGTGATATGACGCACAAAGCAATCAGACAATCCCACAATCGAGGGGATAATGCATTGTGCAGAGGACTGCAAACCATTAAAGATATATTAAAATGAAGCTAATGCGAGACAAAATCCTGATAAAAATCTCACTATTCAATTAACTGTGGGTCGATATTGTTGAGGCAAGCAGGATAAGAAATGAAGAAGTGTCTATGGTCTTGTTCTATTAAAATAATGAAATTCTGTAAAATAATTTATTTTATTTTCGTGGGGTAATAATTTCGTTGCTTTCGTGGATGGAAAGATTGTTTCGCAAATATCAAACCACAACAAAATATATGATTTCATTAAACTGTATGTAGACATGTTAGAAAAATGAAAAAAAAAACATCGAATTTAGGAAAATACCGTTTTATTGAAAACCACGAAAGTTTAAGCCGACGAAAATAAATGTCATAAAAGTCAATCGGTCAGCTGCGTTATTGAGTATTGGCTTAGACTGCAGCAATGATTCCCCTAGACCTAATATAAGACTGAGAACTAAAGTCCTTAAAGAACTAAAAGTAGGTGGGACTTATGTGAAGCAGTCGACAGAAATATTTATATTCATTATATGAATGCAGTTTGCAATATAAATTAGTTTAGTACATTTTATATTAAGTACATCAAATTGTGTTAATGTATACATAACCTATCTATAATTTATGCATTTTTAAATAATAAATAATACTCCAAAAAGCATATTTTAAAAAATAAATAATACTCCAAAAAGCATAATTTCTTTTGTCACACACAATTCAAAAGCGCATTCTTAAAATGCTGATTCAAAGCTCTTTTATTGAATTGGTCAAAGTATTGTAAATTAGTAAGTAGGTGTTAGGTATTAATATCCTATTTAAGCGCACACGAACTTAGAAAAGTTCATAACGCGATTGAAAAAGAACATCACCTTTTGTTCATGACACGCTAAAAAATTCTCAAATTTATAATCATTGCATGCGCGTCACCAGTTTTGATTATTTTCTTATCCTAGTTTCATTAAAATTTCATTCAGTTCTAAAGATCATGTTGTTATATTCTATTAAATTTCCTTGAAACACCTTCCTGTAGCTTTGAACTTTCTGCTGAGCATGACGTGCATTTCGTGCCAACGCACTGTTTTCTATTTTATCAATAACGAGTGTGTGGTTTAACGACGTAGTTCTATTTTTGGAACGTAATTTTGTTCCAACTATTTTGATTTGTCTAGAAGTTTGAGAAATTGAATTGATATGTCATTCATGAGTAACATCATTCCAGGAAAAAATTATACGTTTTCAATAAAATAGACCAGTTATGTGGATACATTGTAATACATATATTTTAATCGAGCAAATGTCGTTTCCGAATGAACAGATTTTGAAGTTAAACACATTCATAGATTTTATATAAGTTTAAGCCTTAGAATTATGATTAAAAATTATATTATTCAAAAATAATTGATTATTCGTGTTAACCTTATCTTATGTATTTATTTAAGTATGTTTGTGAGTAATGTCAACATTTAACGTATGCAACGTAATCAATTTGGAAAATAAATCTATTATACTAATAAAACATACAAACAATTGAGGTAGAATTTATGATGCATTTAAGAATAATTATATTATGTTTGTTTTATTGTAAACGTAAAGGTGCATTGGTGTCCCGTTTAGAGAAAACTGAGGCATTTTCGCGGTCTTTTGTCGTCAAAACGTTCTATGGATACTCAATGTTAGTTCTTTAGGTTAACTACAGCAACACATGTTAGGTATCGCCGAAAACTATTGTTCCCGTTCGGCAACCATAGTTAAGCCGGTCGAGAACTATGGTTTCGCCAATATCTATAGTTTTGGGCAAAACACCCTAGTCCTTGTCAATGACTTAGGTTTTCGGACCTATATCTATAATGGTTGGCCGATAACTTTAGATATCGGATTAATAATGCTAACCGCTTGCTATAAGAAGCCATTAAGCCTTAGTGTCGTAACTGATAATTCAGTAATTCTTAATTAATATTGATAAAAGTCAAGTCAGAGTAAGGGCGTATTGTCATGAACATCAAATCTTCCATTCTCTAATCCAATTTAACGACTTTTTTGGAAATTCGAACAAGTCCCGATATTGGATCTTAGGTTAATCGGCCTCGCTTAGTTACGTTATTAGCTTTTTGCCAGAAAGTCATCACGAAGGTAAAAAAAAAAGAAACAAATATAAAAATAATTATCCCTAATCATATGTGATTTCGCTGCATGTAGCTATGTATTGCTAAAACCACTATATAAGGAAAATTTATTTTGCTTTTTATGATCATTTGCAAAATCTTAAAATAACCGTCATCAAAAATTTGACGCAGTGTAGTGTGGCGTCGTGAAAAGTCTGTCCGTACATTTTGTCAGAATTGTTATCAGTAAAATAACCCGTTAACGATGTCATGCAGTGATAATAACGTTTATCAGGGCTATCAGATCAACCTTTTATGGGGCTAGCTCAATTGATTGCGTTGTCGGAATCGCAAGGCTAGGCCTTGTCGCCGTGACGGTGCGGGTTCGCTCCTAGGTAGAGACAATATCATTGATTAGTTAGTGATATACAACCCTGTGCATTGATTGTGTGTATGTAAATATTGAATGATTGGTTGGATGAAAACGAACGTATCATTGGTGACATTTAATAAAAAAAACAGGCAAAAACTTCATATACAGCCACCGTAATACTCTCGTCCGAAAAACAACCCACATGTCATTACGTCATGTAAAAAAGCAATGGCTTGGCGGATAATGATAACAAGATGGGACAGCATTACTCATGAAGTACATTAAAAGACAGTAGCAATCGTAAAAGAGGCAGTTCCTAGCGATCGTAGCTGTAATATAATTTACACGACGAAATATAGGTCAGTAACAAGCATTGAGTATTATGGTGACCAATAACAAGAAAAGACGAGCTTACTTCCTTGGAACGTAACTATTTTCTACTGGAATTCAAATTTGGTTCTGGGGTGCACTAAACGTAAAGTTGCGTCGTTAGGCTATCATATGATTAAATACAAGTTGGTGGTAAATTAACTACAAACCATCAACCTGGTCGACAACATTCATTCAAGCACATGAACTCACACAAACGTGCAAAACGTAAATAAGTTAATTACCGTATCAAGCAAAGTGGTAACTTAAAGGTGTTTAATGAAACTAAATCAGAAAGAACCCCCTAAGATGTATCAAAAAGAAATTATAAGTTTTGTTGTTGTTGTTTTTTTGCAATTATGTTGCATTAATATTTTTACAACTAAGATAGCAAGAATAACAAATAACTAGTGTTATACAAGGTTATACATCTAATTGTAAACAGACCATCACGTAGGAGAAACACGCATTCGACACACTATATTTCACAAAGATCTCGCATTTGATATCTCTTATCAATAAAATCACGATACACTTCTCAGCATCAGTTGAATAACACTTTTATTAAGATGCTAGTGAAAAACAGAAAGTTAAAATCAAACAATTAAATGTTAGCATATACATGTACACATAATCATTTCAGATTACTTATATTTCATTAAAATATATTATTAAGATAAAGCATTTGAATATATTTGCCATGTTTAATGGTAAAGCTAAACCCAGTTGTTACCCTAAAAGGAATGATCGCATGGTTATCAGGAATATCCAATTCTTTTACATCTGTTAATGAAGCATACACAAATTCGAGACTGCGAAATGTGCTTTCTATTCGTAAAAATCATATTTATTTTCTGCTTTCCAGTGAATTACAGAATATTATCGGTGAATTAAAAATGATTTTTCACTATTTTCAAACAGAGGGATATGATTTTTATGTTCACTGTTTAATCGCTTTGGTATCCTAAACATCATATTTCGAATGTGAACGTTTAGAAAACGGGTCCAAGTTCTGGTATATGACGTCATGACGTAACGTCATAGACAAACGTTTTTGGTGCCACTTTTAATTCACTTTTTTTCTGTCAAATTCACGCAAATTCTGCATAAAAAGCATAAAATAAAAAAGAAAATCTGTTGGTTTTTTTTACCAATAAAAGATTGAAATATCGTGAAAATAGTAATTCCGGGGCTCACTCCAAAAAAATATATTTCTACATTACACTGTTAAAACAAATATCCTTTATTTCTAGTAAATTGGATCTTAAATCCCGAGAAACATATTAAGATAATGAAGACAATTTAAAAGCTTTAAGATAGTGATTGTAAATCAACAATAGTTTTATTTGGTAAAAAAGTAGAAAAATGGTTAAAATATCGATGCCCTAAGAGAAAAAGAATACATTCAATCAGACATTTAATAAAATGTTTACATCTTAAAAAATAGAATAATATAGAGGTCTAATACATGTTGCATAAGAAAACCAACAAACCATGAAATGAACAGCTAGAATATCTATTTAAATTGAAAATACTCTTAAATGCGCTTTAGGGATAATAGCCATCATCTACATGCAAAAATCTGAAATTTTAAATGTAAAAATAAAAGTAACCATTTATGAATGTCCCCATTATTTGTTATTTTTTAACAGGCCGTCCCTGCATTGTTAAAGCACCTAAATGCATTTCAACTATAACCGAGAGGGTAATCCCAAAAGGCTCCAAAAGTATTTGGTATTACCATTTACATTTCGTCATGATATAACGAAATACAATAACAAGAAAATCTGCATTCCGACAAAACAGTCTGATCTATCTGTTTACAAAAAAATCCAAACAAAACAAATACAAAAATATCTCTGGATATTGGAGATGTCGTTTGTTTATACAATGAGACGAAATTTACTAAAATGCAACATAGACTTCCTACAGAGCAAAAAAGTAGATATTCATGACAAGACAATATGCTTATAATTAATAACTTTAATGACTTTAAAACGGCACTTCAAACAAGAAATTAAAATAAGAACTTAACGTGTTGCATCTTTGGAACGGTCAGTGGCAAAGCATTTACATTTAGATTTAAACCAGATTTACGGTGCATCAACCTTATCCTGTAAGTGTCTTATGCGAACAAACACCACCAATGAACTCCAACCGATAGCTACCCAAAAGTACACACAAACTAAAGATTTTTTCAAAGTTAAAAGTAACCTCCCCAGACTTTCGAAGATGTCTTAATCTCTAAAGCTCCTTTCGAAATGTCTTATATACCGGCAGTAAAGCTAGTTAGAACATTTCTTCAGACGCTTGGACGCTTAAATTGCAACAATGTACTTGTTTTGCGAATTTACCGCGATTACATTACATTACTGATTGAGACATAAGAGTATTAGTAAGCTTTACTTAATATACAGAAACCATCGTGAAATGATAGTGCCTCTAGGTGGGAGACAATCCCAATAAAGGTTGATCGAAAAGCCCTGATATACGTAACCATCACTGCAAGACATCAGTAACGGGTTATTTTACTGATAACAGTACTGACTGAAAGGTCAATTATTTCATCTTATTAGAAATTAATCGAATATATTTGCAGTGAGAACAAAAGAGAAGATACCTAACAGAAAACATTACATTGTATGTTGGCTTGGGGTTTCTTTGATGATGTTGTTGGAGGAGGGTTGTTTTGTTTTTGTTGATTTTGAAATATTAAACGAAAACTAAAATGAATAAAAGTATTCTTTACATATTTCCTTTAAAGAAATGTCATGGACTTCGCACAGTCATATTAAATGAAAATAGAATATACTGCTCAAGGCGCTTGTACCTTTGCGAATCAGCATTTACTCAAAGAAACAGAAAACAGTTTAATCAATCACATAAAGTGGAGTGTTTGAAGGTATGTGGCAAAGGCTGTCACCGCACTGGTTCGATTCTCAATGTGGGCTAATAATTTTTCCCATAGGGGTGTACTTAAAGAAGAGATGTTGTAAACTTTGGTTGACGTTTCATACAAAAACCATTCTAAGATTGAGAAGTCAATAATTAAAAAAAAATTAAGCTTGTGAATAAGTTTGCTAAAACAAGAAAATGGTATAAAACTATATGCGGTAGTCCTTTTAAGCTTACGTAAAAACCTCGCTGTAGACTTTTGTTTTGGGAATCTGTAAAGAAGACACCAGATGCAAAACATATATAAGAGCTCGTAAATCCTAAGTAAGGTACTAATTCGACAGAATTATTTTAATTTTACTTGAGGGAAAGTTATTCTCTTCGAAAGACTAAAACCTTCTGCAGACGTGATGATTACAGAAATTTATTAGTTTTGTAATCTTACAAACAAGATTGTTAACACGATAAGCATAACGATTAGGAGCATATAATAAAAACAATAACTAAAAACAGCGGTCTGATATCATAGTTGCCTGTGACAAGCTGTGTCCAAGGTTATAACACTGAGCATGGAAAGCAGTCTCAAATCTCAAGCATCTGATTGGTTGCCAGTTCAGCCAATGAGATGCTTGTGATTTGAGACTGGTTTCCAATCTCAGCTTTATAACCTTCAGCCCTGGTGAATCATGGCTTTGGACCCAATTGGCAAACGGTTTAAGCAGCCATTAACTAAGCGTAAATTATGCAAAAAATTAAACTATTACAAATTTAATGGATTACTCGAAAATGCGAACTGCCTAATGAACGAAATAGGCTCCGAAACTGGGCAAATCAAAATAAAATAACGAAAGATTTAATTAATATAAACACGCGAATTAATTTAATTTAATTAATATAAACATGCGGTCTTTAAAGTAGTTAATTTAACATATTAAATTACGAGTACCTTGATATATTTTTGTTTCAAAATTTAACTTTTTAAACAAAGTTATACAATAAAAATTCGTTCATAATAAGAATTGTTATAAGTTGGCTTTACACGAATTTTAACAAAGCATTTTGTCGTGTTGTGGCTGTTTTGAGGCTGTCTAAATGGATGTTGACGAAAGGGAGAATTCTTCAGACACGACAAGGTCACCACTCAATCAGGCAAACTATTGTGAATAAATTGAATGATAGCCATGAACGGGACAAAATCGGTTTTCAATCGCAAAATGGAAACAGTCTCAAAATGAACTTCGTGTCAGAAAAACGCAAGATGAGTTTATCGTTCTGGGAAATGTTTTGGTTGTTCCATTATGATCTGTACGTTGCAGCGATTGAAGTGGTATTTTTATTCTTCATAAAATCATTAAAAAATTTGTTAAGACTACTGGCAGACATGTAAATTGTTTTGTAACACTGCCTAAGTGATACGAAACAAAATGCAATCAGACAACCCCACAATCGAGGGAATTTTGCGTTATGCCGTGTATTGCACACCATTAATATTAATACTTAATCTGCTACGTAGACAAAATCCTGATGAAAACTTACTATTCAATTAACTGTGGGTTGATTTTGTTGAGGCGTGCAGGATAAGAACATGAAGAAAAGTCTATGGATTTGCTACAATGTGTTTTAAAAAATATATTATTCTGTAAAAAAAATTATTTCCTTGGGATAATAATTTCGTTGCTTTCGTGGATGGGAAGATTGTTTCGCGAATATCAAGCCTCAACAAAATACAATATTCCATTAATTGTATGTAAACATATTTGGAAAATGAAAAACCACGATTTTTCGAAACTACAACAAAAATGCCGTTTTCTGGAAAACCACGAAATAATATGACCACAAAATAAAAACATTCACAGAAGTAAATCAATACGCTGCTGTACTGAGTACTGGCTTAGACTCCAACATCGGCTCACCAAGACCTGAGGCGGAGTACTAATATACTTATACATTTGTAGTAGGAGGAACTTATGTGACGCAATCGACAGAATTATTTACCTTCATTATATGAATGCAGATGCAATACAAAGTAGTTCAGGTCTTTTTATATTAAGTAGATCATATTATGTTTAACTTAACTACAGTTTGTATTTATAATTTTTCAGGTTCTTAATAAAAACTATTAACCTAAAAAGCATCACTTTTTAGTCACATACAATCTAAAAGTTCTAAGCGCATACTACACATATGCCTATTTTCAAAGCTATTTATTGAATTTATCATAATATTGTCATAATATTGAACATTATTGGTGTAATGTATCAATATCCTATTTAAAGACAAAAACAAACTTGAAAAGTGCAAATGCGATTGAAAAAAATAGCACTTTATGTCCTATACACGCTTAACAAAATTTTCAAATTAATAACAATTGCGTGCACGTCACCAGCTTTGATTATTTTCTCATCTAAGTTTATTAAAATTCAATAATTCATTTCTAAAGAAAATGTTTTGAATTTCCATTCAATTTCCTTGAAATAACTTCCTGTAGCTTTGAAATGTCTGCTGAGCACTATATGCATGCCGTGCCAACACACTGTTTCTATTTTATCCAGTTAAAACCATATTTATCGAACATGTTTTGTTTCAACAATTCTGATTGCTGTGGCAGTTTGAGAAAATGAATTAATGTAATACATGTCATACACAAGCGGTTTTGTTGCCATTTCTTGCAATTTTTCTGTCAAATTCACGCAAATTTTGCACTTAAAGCATAAAATAAAAAGAAATTTGTTTTTAATAGTGAAAGACAGAAATGTATTTCACTCGTGAACTCCGGAATAATGTGTTTTTGAATTCCGGAGCTCACTCGGTGAAATATATTTCTATCTTACACTGTTTAAAACAAATATCCTCTATACGTTCCGATAAAATAGACCAGTTAGTTGGACACGCATTTTAATATTTCAATCTAACAAACGCTATTTTCAGCAGATTTTGAAGTTAAACACATTAGATTTTATGTTAGTTTCAGCTTGAGAATATTGATAATAAGGATTCTGTTCAAATAATTCGTTATTTTATGTGTTTATTTAATTGTGTTTGTGAATGAAAAACAATTAACGTACGCAACTTAATCAATTTAGAAAAAAACTTCTTATTATTATAAAGCATACAAACACTTGAGACAGCATTTATAAAACATACCAACACTTGAGACAGCATTTATTCTGCGTTTGCGAAAAGTTGCACCAGTTTAGAGACATCGATACAAAGTGTTAGTTCCTTCGGTTAACTCTAGCGACACAGGTTATATATCCCGACCGAAAACCAAAGTTGAGCAGGGCGAGAGCTATGGTTTCATCGATATCTATTGTTTTCGGTCGGTAGCCCAAGATGGTGTTAATTAATCGTGGGTTTCTGGACCGATATTTATAGGTTTTGGTCGATAACTACAGATATCGGATTCATTCTGCAAACATCGTGGTACATTGTATAAGAACCTGTTAAAAGTCTTAGTTTCGTAACTGATAATTCCGTAATTGTCAGTTTTAATATTGATGTTACTCAAGAAAAGGATAGGACTATATATATTGTCACGAACACCAGATAGTTTATACTCATATCCAATCTCACGACCTTTTTTTGGAAATTCAAACACGACCCGATATTGGATCTTAGGTTAATCGAGCTCACAGTTATGTTATTAATTAGCTTTTTTGCTAGAATGTCATTACGAACTTACAAAAGAAAGAAAATATCAAAAACGTGCCAGCTATTAGGAAACAAATAATGATCGCTAATTATAAGTTAATGAGAATTCGCTGCATGTATACATGAATTGCTTAAAAGACTTTATTAAGAATTCATTAAGCTTTTTATGATCATTTGAAAAAAAAAGAAATACATCTAGTATTAGCAGTTCAAAATTCTTGAGTATTACTATTATGCAGTAAGTGATATATAAACCTTTGCATTTTTGTGTTAATGTGATTATTGAATGATTGGTTGGATGAAAACGAACATATTCTTTATGATATTGAACAAATAGCAGGCAAAGGCATCACCTACACCCCACCTTATGTTCACGTCTGAAAAACAACCCAGATGTAAGAGAAAATCAATATTCCAGCGGAAAAAGATAACAAGATGGGACAGCCTTAATCATGAAGTGCATTAAACGACTGTAGCCATCGTACATGTAAAAGAGACAGTTCCTAGCGATTGTCATAGTAATGTAATTGACACGACGAAATATGGATCAGTAACAAGAGCAGGGAGTATTTTAGTGAGCAATAACAAGAACAGAGGGGTTAACTTCCATGGAACGTATTTTCAATCGGTGTTCAAATAAGGTTCTAGATTGCACCAAACGTACACTTGCGTTCTTTAAACAAATTCAAGTTGTCTGGTAAATAAACTCCAAGCAATCAACCTAGTTGAGAACGTTCATTCAAGCAAATGAACTCACTCAAACGCGCAAAACGTAAAAAAGTTAATGGCGCTGTAAAGCAAATTGGTAAGGTATTTAATGAAATTTAATCAGAAAGAACCCACAAGATGTATAAAAAACTAGAATGTGTCCTTGGACACTGATGCCCCCACTGCTGCAACAAAATTTGTAATAACAAAGTGCCATAACTCTGGTAAAAATGGTCGCAGGAAAACTTCATTCCTTAACGATCATCTACACATCCTGCTTGATCAATTGTGCAAGTTTGAAAGAAATCCGCCTTATAGTTTACGAGGAGTTGATGCCAAAAGATTTGGAGACGTACGGACGTACAGACGGAAGGACGAGTGCAACTCTATATGCCTACCACTTAGTGGGGGCATAACAAAGAAATTATTAGTTATTTTTTGAAATTTTGTTGTATTAATATTTTTATAACAGAATAGCAACAATAAGAATTAACTATTGTTCTGTAAGGTACTACATCTAATTATAAACAGGCTATCACGTTAAAGAAACATGCATTCGACACACTATATTTCACTAAGATCTCGCATTTGGTATCTCTTTTCAATAAAATCACGATACATTTCTGAGCATCAGTTGAAGAACATGTTTATAAGCAAAATATGCTCTCTATTCGTAGAAATCCTATATCTAGAAAATTGGCTATAAAATCAAAAACAAAAATCAAAATAAAATAGACAACAGTTATAAAAAAATATAACATGATGACTACATTAAAGCTTTCAATACATGTGGTAGTGCTTGTAAATCAACAAACGTTTGGTTTTGTAAAAAAAATTTAGAAAAATGGTTAAAATATCGATTTCCTGAAAGAAAAAGAATACATCCAATTTTGACACATAAGACATTTACGACGTTGTACAAATCTAAAAACATAGAAATATGAAGTACATGTAGCATAAGTAAGCTAACACATCATGAAATGAACAGCTACAGGTAGCAGGGAAAGTGAAAATACTCTTAAATGCGCTTTAGGCATTTTTATCATCATCTACATGCAAAAATGTGAAAATGTAAAAATAATTACAATTTATGAATTTTTCCATATCAGGTTTATTTGTTATTTTTTTAAACAGGTCGACCGTGCATTGTTAAAGCACAAAATGTATTTCAGAAACTATAACCGAGTGGGTAATCCCAAAAGGCTCCAAAAATATTTTGTATTACCATTAACATTTCGTCATGAAATAACGAAATGCAATAATACAATGAGATGAAATTCTCTGACAAATTTACTTAAATGTAACAAAGACTTCATACAGAGCAAAAATGTAGACATTCAAGAAAAGACAATTTTCTTAAAATTTATAACTTAACAAACGGCACTTCAAACAAGAAATAAAAACAAGAACTTAACGTGTTGCATCTTTGGAACGGTCAGTGGCAAAGCATTTCCATTTAGATTTAAACCAGACTTTACAGTGCAATAAGAACTTAACGTGTTGCATCTTGGGAAGGTCAGCGGCAAAGCATTTCCAGATTAGATTTAAACCAGACTTTACAGTGCAATAAGAACTTAACGTGTTGCCTCTTGGGAAGGTCAGCGGCAAAGCATTTCCAGATTAGATTTAAACCAGACTTTACAGTGCAATAAGAACTTAACGTGTTGCATCTTGGGAAGGTCAGTGGCAAAGCATTTCCAGATTAGATTTAAACCAGACTTTACAGTGCAATAAGAACTTAGCGTGTTGCATCTTTGGAAGTTCAGCGGCAAAGCATTTCCAGATTAGATTTAAACCAGACATTACAGTGCAATAAGAACTTAACGTGTTGCATCTTGGGAAGGTCAGTGGCAAAGCATTTCCAGATTAGATTTAAACCAGACTTTACAGTGCAATAAGAACTTAACGTGTTACATCTTTGGAACGGTAAGTGGCAAAGCATTTCCAGATTAGATTTAAACCTGACTTTACAGTGCATCAACCTTACCGTGTAAGTGTCTTATGCGAACAAACACCTCCAATGAGCTCCAACACACCGCTACCCAAAAGTACACACACTTAAGTTTTTTACAAAGTAAAACACGTAAGCTTCACAGACTTTTTAAAACGTATTAATCCCTAAAGCTCCTTTTAAAATGTCATATACCGCCGGGAAAGCTATTTAGAACATTTCACTAGACGCTTGGATGCCTAAAGTGCAACAATCTACTTGATTTGCGAATTTAGCCGCGATTACATAATAGTGGCAGACAGAGTTTAAGTGAGCTTTACTTTTACTGAAACCTACTTGAAAGTTCAACAATTTCGGAATTATTCGATTTTTTTTTTTGCATTGAAAAGAAAGACAAGATATCAAAACGGAGAAATTCAGTATTGTCTCTCGAAAAATTAAAACGAATATTCAGATGAAAACACGTCTTCTAAACAATATTCAACAATAATCAAGGACGGACATGGCACATATACTCGTAAAATAAAAATGAAATTAACTGCTCAAGCCGCTTGGACCTATGCGAATCAGCATACCAAACTGGCACACACAAACAGAACACAGCTTGATCAATCCCATAAGGTAAAGTGTTCGACGGTATATGGCTGTCACCGCACTGGTTTGATTCCTAGCGTGGGCTAAGAATTATTCAAATAGGATGTACCTACAGAAGACATATTGGACAATTTAATGGGTGTTTCATACAAAAACCAATCTAAGATTATGAAGTCAGCAAATTGTCTCTACGCTTATCAATTGGTTCGCCTAAAACAAGAAAAAAAGTTGAAAACAGATTTATTCGCAATATACTATGTTCTTTGTACATGCTTATACAAACTGTATATACGTCGAATCGGCGATCTTCAGATTATTATATCTTCTGTTTTCTCTCTTTGTTTTACTGGTATTTTTTATATTTCGGCCTGTTTAAACATGGGTGGTTTCAATATCCTAGTCAATATAGTTTTGGATATTGTTCAATCACCACAAGGATATAATTTCTGCTTTTGAAAGTTTGCCTTTGTCGTTGTCTGTGATGTGCAGGATTTATATTCTCAGATCCCATGTCAAAATTCTATGTTTAGTTCCGCCCATTAATTTCTCGATTAGGGCAAACCCATTCTTGAGTTGCGCTCAACCCGGTGCTAGGTGGCGTGGGCAGTAATATGCACTTCTTTTACTGCTCATGAACAGTCTCAATCTAACCGAACCTGCAATATTTTCATATTTGTCTAGTTCGGTGTTTTTCAAAGTTCCATTTTTATCTATTTTAGTAATAATGTCTAATTACATTTACAGGTATTTAATTTATTTAACGCTGGTTCTAACATATAAAATATACAAAAACAGTGAAAAGCAACAAAAATGTGTATGCCTTTCAAGATATAAATGAACAACATATGTAGAGTTATGTACGCACAAATATCGGTTACAAAAAGAGCGAATATTGAACATATATGTAGAGCTTATGGAACATTTAGACGAAACTAATCGATCAACAACATCATTTTAATCGAAAAGTAAAATGCAACAAACAACCTACATTAATCTATAGACCCATGTTTACTGCTTCATGCTTACTAGCTATATATTGTATCCTAAGCCTCGAGCTTCGCGATTTCATTATTGTTAAAGAGCTTAAGATTGATTGAATTCGAGATTGTGACAACATTTATGTAAGTATCGATCATTTCATCCTGTAATGTACTGTCTCTTCGTGTGATCTAATTACACATCTTGTGAATAGCACACAATATTCTAAGTACTTTCACCTAATTCATTTGACTGTTAACCAATTTCATGTCCTCGGAATCTTGATTCTTACTTAAGAATTTATTGTCAATAACAGGATCCTGAATAATTGACAAATTCATCCATAGCTTGCCTCTTACAAAGTCTCTTAAGCAATGTTGACACTTTGGACATAATAACATCATATTTTTGAGAAAAAAATGTTGTACTAGAACGAAAACACAGAGATGCATTAATCTAATTTCTTGTCCAGTTCAACAACGAAAAGAATTATTTGTTTAAAATAATTTTTCCGATGTTTTGCAACTTCGCCTGATTTTAAAGATGTATTCCAATAAATTTCTATAGCTGTTTTTTTTTCACTTTTTATCACAAATATATCAGGAATAAACCCCCTCGCAGCAATATTTTGCATGAATAGGTTTCATCATTTGGTAAACTGGCTCAGTTCTGTATGTTAACAAAATTTTAAAAAGTGCAAATAACCTGTACAGCCCTGGAATTATTACTGACACCATTTATGTGTAAAATGACCTTTGAACTTAACTTAATAAACAATACGAGTAGTGCATCGGGTCGAATTTCGTATGTTCGCGTCACTGTTTTGTCACACTTACAAAAATAAGAAATGATATTGCCTTTACCTGGGAGCGAATCTGCACCGTCATGGCGACAGCGCCTAGCCCTCCCTGCAAATCCGACAACGTAACCAATAAGGCTTCCCGGGAAAAACCCCCAAAAAGGTTGAACTGAACTGGAATCGAATTTATATTACGACGGTTTGTTCTTAGTAAGGACATTTAATGATTATCGTTGCTATTAAAGAGTTCCACACACTCGCCGTAGGAAGTAATTTAACTAATACTTAGTTTTTTATCAAGATAAGTGGGATAACAATATGTCAATTGCCCCATTTTGCTAAACTGAAATTGGGTGATAGTAAATACTACTTGTTTCGACACGTAATCACAAAATAGAAATACTAGTCCCTCTCAAATATTTCTTCAAGAGAATTCCCTTACTATATAAGCTTACAATCACAACAGCGATGGTTAAATGATGTTTGGATGTCTTAAATAATTAGATATTATAGCACATTGTTTACGACATTCACAAATCACCAAAATGTTTTTAAAATGGTCCATTATGACCATAACGGAACAAAATGTTTTGATGTCGTAAATAATTAGAACTTATTATAGCAAATTGTTTACGACATCCAAACATCACCATAAACTGTTTTTAAACTGGTCAATTATGATCATAACGAAGTTCAAGGAACACGACTCAAGCAGAGCATTTCGCATAAACCTCATACCTTGTATGCTAAAGGTAATGAGCAATTTGTTTTTAATTTCAAGAATTGCTGAAAATAAAAACGATCAAGCAACTTATAAAATTTATCATATTATTAGCAATATTCCTCTACATATTTGCTATTACATTTTATGGGCACCTTTTCGTCCTTAAAATAGTTATCCGTTAAATAGTATTAAATTCTGTAGAAATGGTTTTATTCGCGGTAGTTTTGTTTTCGCTAATATTCGCGAACCGCTCACCTTGCGAATTCATAAATACCGCGACTAAAATTATGATGAGTTTTCATATTATTATCCGACAAACAGTTTATCCGAAAACAGGCAACATAAAATAGAACTCCTAATCACTTCAAACGCCACACATAATTTATTATTGTCCACCATTAATTTTATTGATTAAATCATTTAAATAATTATGGCAAAACCTATATGCAACTGACGATGTCGCGAATTCATAAATACGCAAATTAGGAAATTAACTGATTTTCTTTTAATAATCGCGAAACTTTGACCTCGCGAAATTAAAGCGTTTTACAGTATTAACTTTTTTTTACAGAACCATACGTTATGCTTCAGTTTAACAGCAATAGTTTATATTAATATTTTATACTAAAAAATTAATTAAGTAATGACTTTTAGGGTAGAAACATGGTTCTTAATGAAAGAATGCGCTTTATCCAGATGAAAGCCAGCGAGGAGTTTAATTAAAAGAGATTGCTTATATTATAGAAACAATAACTTTGACGGACGGACACTCGGACCGACGACAGATTAGTCGAAAAAGTCCAACCAATCCGGGATCATGGATATATTAATATTTTAACATTTAAATGTGTAAGTATTAACTCGGCAATAAAACATATTTTAAATTATAAGAATTACCTGTAGAGTTTTAAGTTCAATAAACGAAGTTGTACGAGTATTTCATAGAACTTCTGTGTGCGCAATGTTTATTTATTTGATAATTATATTTTTATATAATTATATTATTATATAATATGTTTCTCGGCTAAAGTGGACATAGGCATTTTATGTTTGCTTAAGTATTCAGTTTTCTTTGTCTGAAAGCGGAATATACAATACATTTACAAATCGATCAAATGAAAGTCAGACATCGTTGATTACAATTCATCAGCTTTAAAGGTGCTTCCCAGAATACCACTTTTCTCCGGATAAAAGAACATTGTATCTTTTGTACCGAATAGCCGAGCTTACCATGGTCTAGTTTTAATTATCACAACTGTGATATAAAAATGCAATAGAAACAATGTATACAAAACGTGAAACATGCTTATCAGAAAAAGCCACACTCATAAAAATAGCCTCCCCTAAAAAAATGAAATATGCATATCATGAATCGCCATACCCAGAAAACACAGCCTCCCCACTCCAAAGAGTAGAGAAGAAAAGAGAACACGTGTTTAAGAAGATCTAATTCACATAACACACCACATACACACTGTACAATTAACTAAAAGGAGAACCTATGGTGTAACCGCCTTAAACGGCCAGTGGCAATACAAATGTCACTTTGGGTTTAAACCTTGTTCTTGATTGCACCAAGCTCACGTTTGCCCCAAAACGTTTTCATAATTATAAACAAACAAGTACAATTGTCTTGGTGAAATAACTTCAGCCCATCCATCAACAAGACACTGTTTTATGCAAAGGAAACAAACATATTAAACATACGAAGCTAAAGACCAGGTACTGTATAGATCGGCGCGCCTGCAGTCAATTATAAGAAAAAACGCGATGACAGGGATAAAAAACGACTTGAGTTTCTATTTTTTAAAATAAAATTTCTCTTACAACCTTCATAAACTTATAACCCTGGATAGGAACAGAGAGCATTGATTTATAAAATGATCAGGTGCCAAGGTTATAAAGCTGAGATTGGAAACCAGTCTCAAATCTCAAGCATCTGATTGGCTGAAATGGCGACTGGTCGCCATTTCAGCCAATCAGATGCTTGAGATTTGAGGTTCCTATGCTCAGTTTTATAACCTTATGCACAGGTTCAGATAAGAATATATATACAATTAACGAAGAAGTCAATCTGAAAGGTCCCATCCTTGGAACGGTCTGTGGCAAAACAATTTGCCACAGTCACTGAGGGTTTTAACAAGGTTCTAGGATCCACCAACCTCCAAACTGCCCCAACAGGTTATCATATGAACAAATACGAACATGTCGCTTCTTGGTGCACTAGTTCCAACCCGCCCATCAACTCGAAAACGTTACGCAAACGTATAAAACATAGCAAGCTAAAGGTATTTTCGGGGAAAAAAGGTGGATACTCAATGACCATGCTGAGACCACAGAACATTGAGTCAAATCAGCAAGATCATAAATAAACGGACAAAAAAACGGACAAAAAAACGTAATGTCGAGTAGATTTCTCTTTGTCCTGTGAAGTGCCATTGATCGTGATATATTTGAGTGATATGTTTTATACTCTTACGAAATAGAGTATATCTCTCCATTTCTTCATATCCCTCTTTCACTTGTTTTCGATCGCAGTAGTTTTCTGAGGCTATTGTTTCGGAAGTCGTATATTTCTATGATAATATTATAAAGTTATTTTTACGTAACTCTGTAAACTGACCAGCTTAGAAATTGTATTTTGTCATTTTCCTTGTCTACGCTATTTGTTTTATCTGGGGACTGATCCATTTCACGCCAGGTAATATCGATGCATGTCTAACTAAGACACCTCTTTTCGGCAGTTATATTTTTTCCGGACGCATTATAAAACTATTTCTTTTCTATCAAAATATGTTCGAGTTTAATTAAGCAATCTTAGGTTTAATTATTTCTAACATTTTTTCAGTGTGGCTATCCATCTATCTTTCTTCCTTAGTCAAACCCCCTTGCGTGGATATTGAGTGCTAGTTTAACTTAATTAGTAATGTATTGGATCTACTCAAAGACTAACGTAATCAATATTAACAGGATCAAAATAGATACAAACCTACAGAAAGCATTTGTTTATTGAAAACTGTACTCAGTAACACGTACTAATTAACTTCTGATATAATGACAACTTTTTCTTCACTGGTTCATTTATTATGGAGACGATTTCGTTTTAGCAAGCAATAGTTTTGTTATTTTACACTGAAAATGAGTCAAAGTTTTAAATACAACCTCGAAAATATTGCATATGGTAAGACACATTAGAATAGTATAGAAAAAAGCTAGACATAAATTCCCTTAAATTCTAATTATTAATATACTCAACAAAAATAAAAAGTATCCACTTTCCTATCTTAAATTTTGTAAAATTTGAAAACGAAAACTGAGAAATCTGTATGTGGACAACTTTGCATTTCTGTTATCATTGCAAAGAGAAAAAGTGTTCTTGAAAATCTGCAGCCACAACTTAGTTATCTTTCCCTTTGTTGTAATGAGGGTTCCAGGAAAAAGTCAGTGATTCTTTGAAGTATTCACATTGGTTTGAATTAAATCAATCTTTCCACCTCTTGTGATCAATAAAATCATAAAACATTCATCAATAAAATAAGTAGTCCTCGATAAACTACGCTAGAAAGTCCAACCATTTCCAATTACCTCCCTTTAAATTGAATATGTAGTGTTTTGTAATCCATTATTAATTGTTATTCGACTTGCCGTTGCTTAGGTCTTGGTGTGGAAGATTATGTTTATGAACAATAGAAATTGAAAACAACTGAGATTAACCAATTGAACACCATTCAAAGCGTACCTGATTAAATGAAAATATGTTAATGAGAATATAAGCATAAAAAGTGGATACTTTTTATTTTTGTTCAGTATACATATTTAATTCACAAAAACCATGCAAAACAAAACATTATTTTAAAATAAACAACAATTGACAATTAAAATGATGTTTTGTGTTGTTTAGTTTCTGTGAATTTATGTATAAAATAGAAGTTTAGGGAATTTTTAGATCTCGCTATTTTCGTTACTGTTCTATCGAGTCTTACCATATGCAAAATAAAGATGCATTTGTAACATTCATTTGTGCAAAATTTCATTAAACGACATTTGTCCGTTAAATCGGACTTTGATCATTTTCCTTTTTATCGATGAACGTGCAAGGAAGCGTATATTGGACCATTAAATTGATTTTATTACAAAATTTAATTTGGTTTTGTTGGTCTGTTGAGATGCTGTGTTTTTAATGTGTGACAATTCCTAATACGCAAACTTCACTTTTTATTACAATATATTGATATTATGATATTCAAGGGTTTTGTTTTGCTACACCAAATATTACGACGAACACAAGATGAGGTCAATCATTAAAATATGGTGCGGGGAAAAGTTGCAATGAACCATACCAGGTCCACATTAACGTTTAGTTATTTAATAGTTTTGAATTGTGTAATAAAACAGGCGACGTATGCTTAAAAGGTCAAATAATAATTTTGTATTTCAAAGATATTCAACTTAGTCCCATTTAAAACGAAATGTTGTGCAACTGGATTTTTTTTTAAATTTCTGTTGTGTAGTTATCAGTTTCAGTGCTGTTATCAGTTACGTCCATTGAAGGTTGATACGTATGTACTATGTTAATAGTACTTCTAAAATTGCTTTTGTTCGAATTTTTCGGCCAGTTAATGGATGGGTGGTTTCAATATCCCAGCCAATATAGATTTGGATATTGTTTAATCACCCAAGGATATACTTCCTGCTTTTTAAACTTTGCCTTTGGCGTTGTCTGCGATATGCAGGATTAATATTTTTAGACCCCCCTGTCAAAATTCTATTTAATTTAGTTCCGCTCATTATTTTCTCGTTTAGGGCAAATCCATTTTTTATCTGGGGACAATACGCCGCTGAACATGGAATGGTATTAATATGAAAATACCGCATTGAAGGTTCGATGTTTACCGCCATATGCA
Source organism: Corbicula japonica (assembly GCA_038501625.1). NCBI lineage: Eukaryota > Metazoa > Mollusca > Bivalvia > Venerida > Cyrenidae > Corbicula > Corbicula japonica. Next base: position 896,130 of record JAZAYU010000117.1, read on the forward strand.
TACCATCGTTTGGGATGGATCAAAATTGTACTGTTTAATGGTGTTAAATATTGAGTTGCGCTCAACCCGGGTGTTGGCGGCGTGGGCAGTAATATGCATTTCTATTACCGCCCATGAAGAGGCTCAATCAAACCGAGCCTGCAATATTTTCGTATGACTCGTGTTCCATGGCTTTCAAAGTTCCCTTTTCAACTCTTTCAATTACCAACCTTGAAGGTGAGGTGGTTATATGCCAGTTACAAATGCGAAATGTCAGTAATTATTGGTCAAGGTATTTTTGAAGTATCATTTTGGTATTTTTGAAGTATCATTTTGGGGGATAAGGATTGTATGTACTGTGTCTGTCTCTTGCATGGTTGGCTAGTCGCTGCCACCGTGTTTGTATGACTTTGGGGTTACATATACATTTATACATTTCTAAAAATAATTGCAATGATATGTTTATTAAATATAAGTGAACAATTACTCAAACTGATCTGAAGTCAAACATGTGCTAAAAACTTAAAAACACCTTCTACTCAAAGAGCATTTGTGAATAAAAGACCATCTGCCTTCAAAGACAGCTTTGAGTTTTCCAGTGAGTGGTCTTTGAAACAGGTAAAACTGTATATATTAATTGAAATTCAACCATTATTTTTTAGTGTAAAACGTAATTTTATTTTATTACCAAAAGTACACAGTCGCATTATTTATGCGTAAAAGGTCAGAGGACAGTAAATAGAAAAGCCTGTCGCTGATTAAACCATTTTGTCTAGGGATGATTCGGGCTTACTTTATTTTCAACAATCCATTGGCCAAAACTATAGAGAATAAAAAATAATATATTTTCAAAAATGCAAAATGACTTTAATTAGATACTTCGAAATGAAAATGTTTTTAAAATACTGTTTGAAAGGTGATTTGTAGCGCTTAAATGTAGTTGGTACTTTTCTTATTTTGGGTTGAATAATTGTATGCTTTTCTGGGGTGTCTACTTTCGGTATAAACAGCTGAGAGAACGAGTTGGTGAAGACCCTATTTTCTGGCCATTTTTGCTTTGCCCAAGAGTGCCACTTTGCAAATCTGTGGAAGTCTTGGAAAAAGTCATGTAAACTAAATCACAGGAGGACCAAATCTTATAATGTAACTCTATGGGAAACTTTTTAGTGGTCTCTGACCTTCTGCACTTTATTCTGTAGTATCAATCAGTCTATAAATTTGTACAGGCGCATTTTTTAATTTAAAAGCCTTTAGAATTAAATTATTACATCATGCACATTAATTCGTTGAGCTAGTTTTATAACGGTTACTCATGTAACTTGTAGAAAACATTGATCCTCGAAAATGGTATCTGACGAAATTTTATGTTCACGAAGATAAGTGCATGTACGGCATTTGTAGCATTAACAATGCCTGTTTGTTGCTTAACTGGTCGCCATCTTGCGGACTGCCACAGGGTACCCACTATTTGGTACAGGGCAGCTGTTACATGACAGTGGATTCGTCATTCGTATTTATGAACAATTTTATTTGTTTAATTCTATGTACTGCTTCTTCTCTTTGAGTTTAAAAAATATCTAGCTATTTATCTGTTTGCAATTTCCTCAATCCACATTTGGCGCGAGTACTGGTTGGACACCCAGGAAGCAGTCATCGAGCTTGATTAATATAATGTTAAATAAGTTGGAAGAACTTTTTTCACAATCGACGTAAAATAAATAAGTTTAAACGAAAATAAGCGTGGCTGTTCCAACAGCCATTTGAAAAAGCCGTAATATCACGAATTTTTCTCACAATATCTGTATTAATAAGATAATCTCTGTGTGTGTAGATATAAGAATTGAATTGATATTAGACAGTTTTCATTTGGGTATAAAAAAAACAGATGGATTGTTTAAAGTACGCGGGCTTCACACACTTCAAACAATTCCCAAATGGAAACCATCAAACATTGTTTCAATCCTTAAATATTGGAGTGCAAAGCTAAAGGAAAAGAAACGCATATAGCGCCACCCAAATTAATCTAGAACCCATCCCATCGCGACAAGTTAAACAAATGCACTAAATAATGTCTTAGTCTTCCACTGCAATTATAATCGTCATCGACAAAATATACTGTCCGTAAATATAAAGTTACCACTTTAACAGTAGATTTTACATTCATAAAATTATAACCATTCGGTATGTCAGAGTAGCTTAAGGGTGTATACAACTTCAGTGTGTTCCTGATCTTGATCATAGTGAATGTTTCAAACTCCGCCAGGTAAAACTTTCAATTCATATGCAACCATTCAATTTGTATCAATCACAGGTGGTAGTTTCAAAAATGATAAACAGTCTATTGACGTGAAGTATAACAGGGTATGAGTCAATACACATTTCTCTCTTGACACTGTTTCGCTAAGATTCTAGCATACATAGGAACAAACTCATTTAGTTTTTGGCGCGAAGTTGACGATTTTGAGCTGCTCCCGTTTCCATGGTTACAGTGAATGAGATCAGCATTTTCATCATCTAGCAACACTTTACTGTTCTGAGGCCTAGTCAATGGTGTATTATTATTCCCCCTTCGGTTACTCGAGACCATGCTTCCAGGAAAGGGCTTTCTTCCCATGGTCACTTTCAATGCATTTCTAAATTTTGTCGATACGAAATTGTATAAAATTGGGTTCACGGCGTGGTTAAAATAAAACAAAATGCGAGCAGAGTAGACAATGTCAAACAACTTGTTTAGCCCGAGTTCATGAATGACATGCCGGTCAGCAAAAGTGAACCACATGCTAATCACTCTGTAAGGCAAATGGAATACGAAGAATAAAACCACTAAGCACGTAATAATGTTGATCACTTGAGCACGGAGTCGATATCGCTGCCGGCTTTGACATGAGTTTTTCAGCTCATTACTTGCCTTGTTGTGTTTTGAAATGTGTAGGATGTAGCAAATCCTACAGTATAGAATCAACAGCACGATAAATGGAATAACGAAGTAGAACACGCATAGACAGGTAACAAATGTCCGTCTCCAAAATGTCCCCACGGGTAACCTGCATACCTTTATTGGGCTATCGTCTGTATGTACTGAATCACGATAGTCTGCAATAAAAAACCATGGAATGTTTGATATAACACACACTATCCAAATACAGATCACCACTTTGACGCTTTTGACCATGTTTTCGCCGATTCCCCGCAATGGCTGACATACCACTCTGTAACGTTCCACGCTTATGGCAATAAGTGTTAGTACGGATGCGTGGACTACTGTGTTTTCCAGCATTGGCACCATATAACCTGAAATGAGAAAACCATATTTTACAATTAGAAGATCCTTAGTTGTTTTGTTTTTTAATTCTTTGTCAAATGTATTACTTTTATGTTGTTGTTCGTTTTTGTTTATGTTGTTGATTTTTTGTTGTTTTTATTGTATGTGCTATTAATTTTCTTGTTGTTTTATTGCTTTTTTCTCTAGTTATAAAATACTAATTACGTTATCAACAAAATTGTTTTTGCAATAGATAATTATTGAAAAAAGACTTTCCAAAAAATAAGTCAAACACATCGCACACTCAAAACAAGCCACAATGTGCCGAGTAAGTTTTCAAGCATTTATTTTTAGTTTGAAGAAATCAATAGTTTGAATGCAACAGAAAATTAAAGAAGAATTAAAGAACAACAACTTCAAATGATTGTACTAGCTATACCAGTATTATTGGTAGCTGAGTCTTGACAGTGTCATATTGTATTGCAACTGTCTTATGTTAAGAAAAATTATTATGCTCGGTCAACTGTCATTCTGTTGAGTCCAAGAAACGATATGCGATAATTATTATATGACCTGTAACTGAAATGTCATGTTATGTGATGTTAATATTTTCTAGTGTCAAAAGAACGTGTTGTTGGGTGCTGTGTTTAGTTGAAGCAGTGTATTGCTGAGTGATTCTTTTGGTAGAAGTATCATGTTCTGTTATGATAATATTCTGTCTAGTGGGTGATTCTTTATGTTTAGTCATGAAAATATATTGTTGAGTAGTTTCAAAATTATGTTAAGTCAACACAGTGTCGTACTGAGGGATTCTTTCATTGTGTTCATTTGCAATGACATGCTGTTGGGTGGTAGAAGAATGTACAGTTATGATAATGTTCTGTCTAGAGAATAATTCTTTATGTTCAGTCATGAAATATACTGCTGAGTAGTTTTAACATTATGTTAAGTTGAAGCAGTGTATTACTGAGTGATTATTTCATTATGTTCAGTTGCAATGACATGTTGTTGGGTGGTAGAAGTATCATGTTCCGTTATAATAATGTTCTGTCTAGTGAGTAATTCTTTGTGTTCAGTCATGAAAATATACTCGTGGGTAGTTTCAACATTATGTTAAGTTGAAGCAGTGTATTACTGAGTGATAATTTCATAATGTTCAGTTGCAATGACATGTTGTTGGGTAGTAGAAGTATCATGTTCTGTTACGATAATGTTCTGTCTAGTGCGTAATTAATTATGTTATATCATGGATATAAACTGTTGAGTAGTTTTATCATTATGTTTTGTCCAAGCAAGGTATTACGGAGTGATTTTTTCATTATGTTCAGTTGCAATGGCATGTTGTTATGCGGCACCTAAACTTTGCGGTTAATTGACAATCTGTTCGGTGGTGATACAATTGTGTTGAGTTCATTCGGATATCTTCGGATCAAATCAAAATGGCGTCTGCATCGCGTCTGACACGCGCGCTAGAAGAAATGGGTCTTTATGTCCTTATAACTAACTTTAAAGACCAAAACACACTAAGCAACATTATCATAACTGAACATAATAATTGGGCAAAACAGCATGTCATTGCAACTGTACATAATGAAAGAATCATTCCGTGATACACTGCTTAAACTCACCATAATGATAAGTATATTTTCCTGACTAAACATAATGAATTACTCACTTGACCTAAGATTATCGTAACTGAACAGGATAATTCTACTACCGAACAGTATGCCATTCCAACTGAACATAATGAAATAATCACTCAGTAATACACTGCTTCGACTAAACATAATAATTGTTCTACTAAACAGTATAGTTTTATGGTTGAACATAATAAGTATAGCACAAGACAGAATATTATCAAAACTGATCATTATTGTTGTGCCACCCAACAGCATGTCATAATAACTGAGAATAATGAAAGAATCACCCAGTAATACACTGCTTCGACTAAACATAATGATGGCTCTACTCAACAGTATATTTTCATGGATGGACATAATGTAATACGCACAAGACAGAATATTAACATAACTGAACAGAATGACAGTTAACCGAGCATAATAGTTTTTCTTAACATAAGACAGTTTAGGCGTTCCATACAAGAGCCAGTCGGAAACGACTGCACGCTCGACTATTCGAATAGTCAGACCTAAAGCACATTTTATATTGGACTTCGTTTAAATTGGGTAGTGAGTCAAGAGTTTATTACACCTCCCCCAACACACACTGATTAACAAATATTCCTTGATCCCAGTTAAGAAATCAATAAATTACAATTAATTTATTCTTTAAGGTATTTTTGGAGGGTTTACACAACCCAGCACTTACAGCCCTGATCACACACCCATCTACCCACTATCCCTGCCCCCTCAAACCCCCACCCCTTAACCATTTAACACACAATGTCCATGGACTGCATGCCATTTTTGGTCATTTGATTATTCCTGATATTGCCGTATAAATAATAAAAAACAAAAGATAAAAACAAGAGCGCCAAAAGGCCAAACTCACTCACCTGTTTCTGATACATGTATAGTGTATGGTATGTGTTGGTGTGTTATGTGAGGTCTGGTGGTGTGTTGTGTTGTGTGGTGTGGTTTGGTGTGGTATGGTACGGTATGGTATGGAATGGTATAGAAGAGTATGGTATACAGATGTAAAATAGTATGGTGTGGTGTGGGTGTGGTGGTAGGTGTGGTGTTGGTATGGTGGTAGGTGTGGTGTTGGTGTGGTGGTAGGTGTGGTGGTGGTTTGGTGGTGTGGTGGTGTTGTGGGTGTGTTGGTGGTGGTGTGGTGGTAGTGTACTGATGGTGTAATGGTGGTGTGTGGTATGGTATATTATAGAATAGTATGGTATGGTGTGGTGCGATTAGGTAAGGTACAGTACAGTATGGTATGGAATGGTATAGTATAGTATGATATAGTTTGGTGTGGTGTGGGTGTGGTGGTAGGTGTGGTGGTATTGTGGTGGTGGTGGTGTGTGTGTGTGGTGTGGGTGTCGTTGTGGCGGTATTATATTGGTGGTGTGGTGTGGTGGTGTTGTGCTGTTAGTGGTGATGTTGTGGTGTGGGTGGCGTGGTGTGGTTGTGGTGTGGGTGTGTTGGTGGTTTGGTGGTGGTGTGATGAGGTTGTGGTGGTAGTAGTGGTGTGGGTGTGATAGTGGTGTGGTGGTAGTGGTGGTGGTTTGGTGTGGCTGTGGTGGTGTTGTTGTGGTGTGAGTGTGTTGGTGGTGTGGTGGTGGTGTGTTATGGTTGTGGTGGTGGTGGTGGTGTGGGTGTGGTGGATGGTGTGGTGTGGTGTAGTGGTGGTATTATGGGTGTGGTGTTGGTGGTTTGGTATTAATGTGGTCGTGGTGGTGATGTGGTGATATTGGTGTGGTGGTAGTTGTGTGGTGGTAAGTGTGTGGTGGTGTGGGTGTGGTGGTGGTGGTGTGGTGGTGCTGTGGGTGTTGGTGGTGTGGTGATTGTGGTGTGGTGGTGGAGGTGTAATGGTGGTTTGGTGGAAGTGAGGAATTGATGGTGGTGTGATGATGGTGTTGTGGGTCTGGTGGTGTTAGTGGTGGTGTGGTGGTGGTGACGGTGTGGTATGGTAATATATATAGTATAGAATTGCATGGTATAGTATATAGTATGGTATACAGTATGGTATGGTTGGTGGGGGGTACAGCACCAAGATACCCTTCACCCTGAATCCCCTCTACACCCCCACCCCAAAACCACTCAACATTTTTTACCAAAGTTTGTTAAGTTCATCTGTACGAATTAAACCGTGTCTACAGCATTACTTAAGAAACCTGCATGAAAACTGTAACCATAATTTCTTAATTTCTAATTTCTTAATGAAATAGAGCAAAAATCAAATAAAAGAGCAAAGTAGAGTTATGAGCCTTTGAACATCAACCTAATATATGATAAAATTAAGGTGTACAAAGTTTCAAACCTGTAGTTTTAATAGTATGGAAGTTATGAGCTTTTACCAGCTTGCATGCAAACTTAAATCTAAATTTTAAAGTCGAAAAAAGGGTCATAATTACAAAAATGGAAGTTAGCGTTATGGTTCTTGGCTTACACACTCCGGATATGATGATAAACAAGTGTTAAACGTGTTAAAGCTGTAGTATAAGTATTATGGAAGTTATATTTTTGTACACTAGCTTGCATGCAAACTAAACTGAAATTCTTAGTAGAAAAAGTGCCATAATTTTATCAAAATCAAAAAACGTTATGGTTTTAGGCATACATACTCAGGGTCATGATGGTGAACAAGTGTCTTAAGTTTCAAAGCTGTAGTACACGAAGTATGAAAATAACTAGCTTGCATGCAAACTTTAACCGTAAATTCTAAGTAAAAAAGGCCAGAATTTGATCAAAATGAAAGTTAGAGTTATGGTTCTTGGCATACACACCCTGGATATGATAATAAACAAGTGTTGAAAGTTTAAAAGCTGTAGTAGAAGTAGTATGGAAGTTATGAGTTTGTACACAAGCTTGTACGCAAACTTTAACCTGAATTTTTAAGTCGAAAAAGGGCCATAATTTGCTTTAAATGAAAGTTAGAGTTATGGTTCGTGGCATACACACTCGGGATGTGATGATGAACAAGTCTTAAAAGTTTCAAAGCTGTAGTATAAGTAGAAAGGAAGTTTTAGCTTTCAAGCAAACTTAAACCTAAAATTCTATGTCGAAAAAGGGTGACATAATTTGATCAAAATGAAAGAGTTATGGTTCTTGGCATACACAATCGGGATATGATGACGAACAAGTATGCCAAGTTTCAAAGCTGTAGCTTTAGTTGTTTTACGATATAAGGAGGTTGCAAGCGAACTTTAACCAAAGCGGGACGCCGACGACAGAGTAAGTACAATAGCTCGACATATTCTTCGAATACTAGAGCTAAAATTGAAGAGTTTGAGTAAATTGATTTTATTGCTAAGCATATAGGCTAAAAATAGTCCAAGATATGATAACTGAGACTGGAGACCAGTCCAAAAATGTCAGCCTTCTGCTTGGTTGAAATAAATTACAGTCTCTAAATGGACAGAAAAGAAAAGTTTGAGATTTTAGCTGGTCGTAGAACGTTGAATGTCAGGGAACATTAAAACTAAATTTATTGCTTTCTTTTTTTCTCAACAATAACATATTGACTACTTAATTTTTAATATTCTGTTCTGTTAGTTTGTCAAGTGCATACCCTTACTGCAAGACATGGTGGTTTTACAGATTTTAGACGTCTGTACACTTATCTTTGTGTCGGCTGAAAGTTCACAGCTATTCTAATCTCAGATAATCTCGTAAATGATAACACAGTAGAAAAGTTTATCTGTTGTAATGTAATAGGGAAATTATGATAATAATTTTCCAACATAGTAGGTGTTATACATTTACATTTTAAAATATTTATTTAGGGCCTTGTTTAGACTAATATCCTTTTCTGGATGACATCAAAAATCTTGTAGGTATTTTAGCCACAGGTCATTTCATGTCTTCACCTGTGTGTATTAATTACATCCGGTTCGGTCTTGTTATGATTAAGCAAGACGTTACATAACTGTTAATGTAGTTTTGTGGATATAGAAGACGTTCTTATGTCAATCTGTCATCTTGAACAAGTAATACGTCCTCACGAACAGTCTAGTGAAAGGTATAAAAACCAGATATTGATCTGTATATTGTTAGGAGAACGGCCGGACGGCCGGAATGGGCCACGCAAGGCGTTTAGGAGATGGTTTGTAAGTCTTGTGGCTAAATAACTAAACTTTAAATAAGAAAAACTTATGACACTTAGAAATTTATTATGAATATTTATAATTATAAGAACTGTTTATGTTTTAGAAGTAATAGATAAACTGTTAAAAGCTGATCTGCATATAAAGTAATTTTGGAACTTAACTCGTGTTCGTATTATTACACCCTAAGACCTTTGTAAGACTTAACCTCTACGTTACACTGTTCCGGCATGCGTGCAAAAAGTTCAGTCTTCCTCGTGAAGTACGCGATGACATACTTAATGTGAAAAAAATGCAATATTCCTTATTATATAGTTATCCTTATCCCAGACATTCATTATCGTGGATGGCTTCCTAAATTTTCTATCAGGTTTTATAAGTGTCTTTTCATTTCATCTCGTAAATTATTTTTCGTCTGACAGACAAAGTGAATTTCGAAAAATTTCCTGTGTATTAAGATGCGAATTCAGGATGCATACGTTTCGCGGGTGTTGATAATATAGATGTACGCGTAGCTATGCCTTTTTTCAATTGAAAACGATCTAAACATTTGCTTGGTAGTGAAATTCACTGCGCAAATCGATTTGTTGTATATCGACTGAATTACGCCATAAAGCTTTAACTAATTTCAGTTAAACGGTTTCTAATTATTTTCTTTTTAATACCCTTCAGTCAAACGTTTCCAATAAAAAAAACTTATAGAATATGTTCTTGTGCAAAGTTTAATTAAACGACATTTTGTCGTTAAAGAGATTTTAAATTTTCTTTTATATCGATGAACATGCAATGATGACTGTAGACTGCCCTTAATATGCCATTTATCTGTTGCAGCATGACAATTATTGATTAGTTTAAAATAATTATCCGTTTTCCGTTCTGATGTCGCTTTTACATTATCATTTATCCCACAGGGAAACGAAGTGTCGAAAACAACCAATCAACTCTCATTATTATTCTTTCTGCGGCATTGTCTTTTGTTAGAATACTTAAATTCGTTTATTTCATTCACAGAAGTGTTAATATCGATCGACTTTAAAGGTGGATTATCACATGGCTCACCAAGTTTTTATGTAAAAATAAAATGAGGCACGCCACGGGAAAAGGTACCTTCGGTCATTTTTTGTGTCATTTTTGTTGTTACTATTTTTAGAAAGAACTATCAAATTTCTATTATTTTCTCATAACAAAACAGTGATTTTGTTACAGATTTTGACAATAAAATGGTATTTTTACAGCGAATTGCATAATAATTTAATGTCGTCTGCTCAACTTTATGACGTCGTTACAAGGATTGACGTCGACTGCCCGAAGGTACCTTTTCCCGTGGCGTGCCTCAAATATTGTCCAAACTATAGGAAGTTTTGTCAGAAGAATGACTGAGGATCGCTTTATTGAAATATGCAGAATGTTTTCACTTGCCGACGACGGTTATTATAAAAAAAACAACATCTTCTTCGAAGTCGCCCTGATTTCCTACATATTTCCCTTAACGTCGAGATTTAACTTAAAGTTTGTAGTTTAGGCCAAAATGATACGAACATTTCCTTGAACATGCACCGGTACAAGTATAATATGATGATTTTTGTAAAATCTTTGAATCGATACATTATATGTACTTAAAATATCGTAATATTCTAGTACGTAACGCGAGCTTTTTTGGCACTGTTTTAGCGTACCCCAACTGTCGGTTAACTATCGTTCTTTTTAACATGTTATTGGCATATTATTATATTTTCGAAATATGAAAATAAAAATGGGTGTCTTCGTGTTACTTTTTGCGTAAAAAAGAACGTAAATTTAGGCAATGGTTTTGCCTTCGGATAAAACGCCCACGTCACATCTAAAATTATACACAAAATTTCATAAGATTTGTACACTATTTAATTTTTGCGTGAAAACTAGGTGAGCAACGTGTCCATCCACCTTAAGCAAACCCAGATCGTTATCCATCTAAATATATACCCATCTTAAGTAGACTCCCGCGTTGTTATAAATCTAATATTAAAACACCCTTTTTACAGTTCTGGATGGCACACTTAATTGTATAAGACGTGACTATTATTGTACTGCTAAAAAATGTCTATTAATAAATGAAGAGGGGCAAACTTCGCCGAAAGTTTGCAGAAATCAGTTCATTTAAGTATCTGTTGTGAGTAAATTTTACTGTGTTAGTCACGCTTTATCAACTTTGTCTTTACGTTTATTAACTCGTACATTGACTGTACTGTGTAAAACTATTTACTTTATTAACAAGTCCTCTTCAGTTTATATATATTAAAGAATTGATATTCGAAAACACGTGCTATTTATCGTCCTGGCGCCTTTGAAATTTAAATGTTTATTTATATGGCACACAGGAAATAATTATCGATATTGATACAACTAGATATCTACATCCAATGTCTATACACTTATATCTTAATGTATCAGACAAATGTTTATGGTTTGTAGAGATTTTTGTCTTCAAAATTTAAGCATTCGCTCACCGCTGTTTCAAAAATTGTTGGAAAAGGAATAGAGCAATAAAATCAAATGTAAAAAATTAGCATACCGTACCATTTTGCAATACATTTTTCATCTTTGCTAAACTATTCCTGTTTATCTTTCCATTAAGGCGGCTTAAGAGAAGGATCAGGTCAAAACAACAATAAAATATGACCAGATCGAAGAGAAAAACAGGATGATGATGAACCTGTTAAGACCTGTTAAGCAATCACGCTGTTGGCAAATGACTTAATCAAGCAACGTGTTATTTCCATTAAATTTACTACAAATTTTGATTTCAGGTAGATTTTGGCTTGCAACCAAAACACGATGCGCAATGACTGATATTTTCGTTGAGAAGTAGCGCGAGAGAGAATAATTGACCGAACGTTGTTCATTGTTAATAACGCGTTCAGATTGCTTTGCTTTAAGCCACATCTTTTGTTATTGCTTCAACATCCGCAAGGGAAATAAACCCACAGCGACAAACGTTTGATTGACAGCAAAATCTCATTTAGAAGTAAAAAACGACGTTTTTTATCGGAACGGCAGTTTTAGAAGTCGTTGCAAGACAAAGCACGTGGTCGGCGACTTGTGAAGTGCTGCAGTGCAACAAGTGTTTACGGAGGTTGCTCGCCGGGTCAAAATCTAATTAAAATCGAAATTTATAGTAATTAACGGTCAGTACGCTTTATTCTATAAATGATTCAGTTTACATTTTATTCGTCCATCTGTAAACAGGAGAAAATTTAACGATAAGCATTAGCCAATCAAAATCGAGCAATGTCTACACGGTAGAGAACTTCATATACACAACATGACTATGATGGAAATTAATTTTTTAAAAACTAGATATTGTAACAGATGAAAAGGAAACTTTGAAAGCCACCGAATACGACAAACATGAAAAATATTGCAGACTCGGTTTGATTGAGCCTGTTCGTCGACAGTATTGGGAATGCATATTACTGCCCACTTCGCCTAGACCCGGGTTGAGCGCAACTCAATATTTCATAAACAAACAGTACAATTTTGATACATCCCAAACGATGGAATGCATATGACGGTGAACATAGAACCTTCAATGCGGTATTTTCTGATTAATACCATTCCATGTTTAGTGGCGTATTGTCCCCATTTAAAAGAATGGGTTTGCCCTAAACGACAAAACAATGGGCGGAACTAAAGAGAATGGGATTTTGACAGGGATTCTGAGAGTATAAATCCTTAATAGAAATGTTTGTGTATGGAACAAAAATAATTGAAAAATTAATGAAATATTGTTAAATGTGTGTGAATAAAGTTGCAGGTATTGGTACCGAGATGGATGCGGCAGTAGAACTTGCGTTCGGCATTGCCAGAAAAAAAAGAAATGTAAAATACTACTTTTTAAACTATGTTCGAGGGTTGATCAGAAAGTTCGTAGAATGGTGCTATAACTTCTATATATGACGTTCTATGCGCTTCAAATTTTTAACAAATATTTTTCCATTTATTTTAAATATTTTAACCAGAAATTTTTAAAATCGAACAGTTAGTTTCAATTTTATGAATATTTATAATCACCACCCAACGTTACCCCGGAGCACGCCAAATTTTAAAGCAATGTAAGTATCACCTGGCACGACTTTGACCCTTGTTTTTTTTGCGAAATTCCGCGAAATATTGTCTGCTATTGACGTGACGTCAACTAAATTTTTTCACGTTGATTCTGACGTCATGCGATGTATACAACGCATTCAATGTACATTTGAGTGACGCGCATCGTTCACACACAACGTCCATTATGGTACTTCCAGAAAATGAAGAATCGCGAGCGGCAGTAAAATTTTGCTTCAATTTAGGATATTCAGCCACAGAAACGTATAATACTATGCAGAGGGCTCAACACACAAAAGCTATAAAGAAAGCTACTGTTTTCAAGTGGTTTAAACGCTTCAAGGATGGCAGATCAAACATAAGCGATGATGCACGCTCAGGAAGACCATCCGTTATTGCGCCGACGTTAGTGGCGTCAGTGAAGACGTTCATTGAAGAAGACCGTCGGCGCACTATTCTATAAAATTAATATAAAATTATGTATTTAAACTTTTCAAGCTAATCGTCAATATAAACTATTGTTATCTCAGGTACAGTTAAAATGACTGTTATGCAGTTGTCTCTGCAGGTGCAAGTCCAGATTGCGAGGTAACCGTTACAACGTCCTACCGGAACTGCGACAGGCGTTGCACGAGATTATAGCCGACTTCAACGAGACTTGGTACCGGAACGTGTTCTCTGCGTGGATTCACAGACATCAGCGATGTATACAGTTTCAGGGTGACTTTATTGAAAAGTTGTAGTAAAGCCTATGACATTTGCTCTTGTTGTGGTTGTGAGACGTCGACGCGACGTCGATTTCGACGTCGTTTATGTAACCCCGGGGTGCTCCGGGTCGAGTTTATTGCTTTTGCTATTTCTTATATAGATTTTATATTTGTTATGATATTGTTATGATTTTTTTCAGATTTTGTTCAAGAGATATCGGGCTATATCATATTAAAATTATAAATGTCTGCGCTTGTTAGTTGTCAAGTTATAGCACCATTCTACGAACTTTCTGATCAACCCTCGTAAAACCAATGTGAGAGGCAGAGGTAATAAGTGACATCATAATTATTTTCAATCGTCATTTTCATCAGCAGCAGCACTATCAGTATAATCATGAGGTGCATATAAATCATCATTTACATTCTCCAGTTAAATGCATTAAGAACAGAACTCTACATAAACAGAGGTTCAAGGGTATATAAGGATTATTTGTTATATCATCTAATACCCATACGCGCGAAAGCACACATGTACTAAATAAATGTTTTGCATTTATACAGTGAGTTATTATTGACATCTTTTATGATCGACAAAGCCGAATTATCCTGATAAACAATGATTTCTTGCGCTAAAGCATCACCATATTATAGGTCTATCTAATTAAAGAAGCAGACACTTTGAAATATATTCAAACTTAACTTTACTTTTTGAAACGAATTTCCAGATTAAATGAATAGAAATGTAATAACAAGAAGCTTCGAATGCGGTGGAATACTCATGATTATTCTTGGCTATATATGTCTTCTCATAAAATTTGATTAAGAAGTTGGAGCGCTAATCATACAAAACCTGTAGAATAAGTCACTGTTTTCATCTTTTTGTTTGCAATTTATGGCGTTGGAATTTTCAGCAGAAATATCAAATTACACGGTAACGAGCTTCGAAAACATTCGTTATGTACAAAAGACGAACTTGATTTAAAAAAACTTTTGTCTCGTATTGCAAAAAGACAGAAATCATAAATAATTGTGAGATGCTGAATTTTCTGGAAGATACCTTTCTTTACATGTTTATTTAACTTTCTAGTTGAATAGGCGCTGTTGACTAGCAGCCTATTTTCATGACTTAAGAATTATGTACATGTATAAATTAAATGTGGGGCTGCGACAGACTAAATGGGACTCACTAAGCCAAAATCACCAAATTGAATTGAGTTTCAAGTGTTTTCTAAAAGCGTGATATCTGATCCCCAACCACTGTTTTAAGGTGCTATAATGACAGTCGTCATTGCACTGTCATTAAAAATATATCAAAATTTCTCTCACAGCAGTGAAATAAATTTTTGCACAAGTCAATGTTATTAAAGTCTTCTTATTTTTCATATGTAAACAAAAGTTAGAATAATTGGGGAAAAAGTAAGATCTAAAAAAATCCCAAAAATTAAATCGGCAACACAAAGACGAAACAAAGCTAAACATCAATTTAAAAGATTCATGAGTAATCAGTTACTGACATCAATATCTAAGTTCAATTTGTCTAACAAAATGAGCTATTTGTAAAAATGTGTTTGAGCTTCAATTACCTGGTCGCGGAAATGGATGACAGACCAAAACATATTAATTTTTCTCTTCATAATTTAAAGTGTTTTGAATGACACCTTAGATATTGTTGTAGGTATCATTTTACATATATGAGCATTTGAATGGTTGTTTTGTGTTGCTTCTTTATTGTGTTTGATTGCAAATAGAATTTTAGGGGTATTTAACGTCTATATATTTTTCTTTACTGTTCTAACTTTTCTTAACGTATATAAAATAAACATACAATAATAGAAAAGTTTTAAGGAACTGCGTGTTGCCGTTTGAAAGATTATGACATTTATCTTTTTATCTATGACATAACAATGACGAAAGGGGCAACGCCTTAAGTAATCATTGTTTGAAACTAACAACCTGTGTCGTTGATGAGGCAGACGTGTTGTAATGCAAAAACACTAATGTGACGTTAATTCATTTGAAGTCATATAACATATAATTTGCTTGTTACACTTTCGTGTTAAGACTTTTTTCTTCAAATGTTTCAAAATGAGACGTACATCGCTTGTTGAGTGGTGCTGCAAGTCGTTTTTTTCATGAATCCTTATTTGACGCAGTATCATCATTAGAGTATTTTGTAAATGTTAACGAACACGCGGTTGTTATAGTAACATATAGTACAAACCCTTAAAAGACCAGGCACCATTAAATATTATAACATCGATAATAAGAGCGCAACTTTCTACTCCTAAATATAGGCCACCCCATTAGTTAGACCACGTGTGTCAAGTCTAGAGTTGGTCTTCACAAAACGGGATTTCCCTGTTTTATGGTACCTACTTAAACAAGTATTAATGCGTATTTTTGCAAATTACTATAAACTTCAATTGAAAATAAATATTAACTATTCGTGATTTTGTAAAAGTGTTTTTTTTTACATACTAGCATATTAAATAATTTATATTAGCTGTAAAGCTAATTTGTCTGTTTCAGACGTAACTCATGCCATATCATGATTTGTTCATTTCATGTAACTGTTTTTTATGATAATCATCCACTACCTTACATTTGTAGACTTTCGAAAACTTACAAATGCGATGAATGATCACATAAGCAATCATAATAAAAAAATAATCCGAAAAAACTACCCCTTATGAAAATGGTTATGTCACTACTAAAATATATGAAAAAAGAGATGATTTTTATTTTAATATAGTAAATTTTCCGATTTTAGACGGCGATGTTCTCCGTGCAACATCTAACGGGGTTTATATTTCACAGCTTGTTCGCTTTTCAAGAGCTTGCAACGATATTAATGATTTCAATGAACGTAATCTTTGCATTACAGAAAAACTTTTAAAACAAGGTTATCGGTATCACAAATTAAGGAAAACATTTTTCAAGTTTTATCGTCGATACCCAGATCTTATTCATAAATACAGGTGCAGTTTAAAATCACTATTGCAACAAGGTATTTCACAGCCAGTTTTTTATGGAGATTTAATTTATAAACTTAAGAAGATAAAGGGCAATGTTAATTTCTCCCGGTTATTCGTAAAAACCATCTGTAAATTTAAAAAGAAAGGTTACCAACATGATATTTAACAGCGCTCTGCATGCCTGGTGATTAACCCATCTACAGTTGATCATTATGCTTACCTCTTTGGATGCACGACGGTGGCAGGGGTTTAAGAGTTTATGAAGGTTTATGGGGAAATCTTTTCTTAAAAGAACCTAGGAGCTCGATTTGTTTCTTTTATCCCTGTCTTCGTGTTCTTGCTGATTTTACTCCAGGAGCTCTGGTCTCGGTAAGATCATTGAGTACCCGCCCTTTGGCTTTGCAATGCTATTAAATTCTTATGTTTTATATGTTTGTGTGCTTTTGCATGCAACATTGTTGAGCCAATAAGTGGGTTGGAGTTGTTTCACCAAGACAACTTGTATTTGTTTTGTGATATGAGAACCTGTTGGGGCAAGTGTGAGGTTGGTGCACCCTAGTTGGTGTCTCTTTTGAAACTGTTCATTTTATTAACCATGCTCTCTCCCTCTCTTCTTCTTGACTGTGTGGGGAGGCTGTTTTTTCTGAATGTGGCGATTCCTGATATGCATATTTCACCTTTTTATCGTGTTTCCCATACAGTCTCTTAAATTAACTGCTTTTTCCTGAATTTGTCGGCAGATATTTACATCAATTTCGGATTGCAAGAAATATCTCGGACGGAAAAAGACCAATACAGTCGAAAGATGATCTTATTCTTAGACAGAAATATTTTTTAAATATTTATTATGAAGATGTATTTTTAAATTCGTCTTATAATCAACTGACAATTCACTATTACGAGGGTTAAATTAGATGGGATATGAATGTGTAAAGACTAAAAATATGTTTATTTTTTTAAAGTATAGTTTTAACTTTAAGGCTGTAGCTTATCTTGACAAGTGACATCGCCATATTGTAGACTGAGAAGATAGGACAGAATAAGTGAATCTGTTTCAACAAGACACTTTAAAACATTAAAAATGCACCCTTGAAATTGTCAGTGACAAAGCGTTCTGTCACTTCAGGAAATCGGAAAATAGGGTGCACAAACCCCTAAATCGCCACTACAGTTCCCAAATGAAAAGACAAGAACAAGATGTAAATTCCAACCGAATCATCATTCGGTATTGAGAATAAAATAATACAATTATAAATAAATAACTTTCCCGGTTAGTCAGTCAGATCAACTAGATCCTCTAAATCATTGTTTACTTATGGTAACATTTGCTAGCGTATTTGCCAGTTGTATACAGTGTATTGACAGATGTTAAATGCATATTTTAACATTTTTCTAAACGAATTATCACAAAGTAGAATAACAAATCATCCCCGTTCGACGACTATTAAAACTTATGTTTGTCTCGTTATCGTAAAGCTGACTTTACGAGTAGCATAGAAATAATCGCCGCTAAATAGCAATTTTGCAGTACTTTATGAGCATACGATAATGTGTACTAAATAGTAATTTTGCAGTACCTTATCAGCATACGATAATTTATACTGAATAGTAATTTTGCAGTACCTTATCAGCATACGATAATTTGTACTAAATAGCAAATTTGCAGTATCTTATCAGCATACGATAATTTATACTAAATAGCAAATTTGCAGAACCTTATCAGCATACAAAAATTTATACTTAAAAGCAAATTTGCAGTACCTTATCAGCATACGATAATTTATACTAAATAGCAATTTTGCAGCAACTTATCAGCATACGATACTTTATACTAAATAGCAATTTTGCAGTACCTTTTTAGCAAACGATAATGTGTACTTAATAGTAATTTTGCAGTACCTTATCAGCATACGATAATTTGTACTAAATATCAAATTTGCAGTACCTTATCAGCATACGATTAATTAATACTAAAAAGCAAATTTGCAGCACCTATTAGCATACGATAATTTATACTATATAGCAATTTTGCAGTACCTTATCAGCATATGATAATTTATACTAAATAGCAATTTTGCAGTACCTTATCAGCATACGATAATTTATACTAAATAGCAACTTTGCAGTAACTTATCAGCATACGATAATTTATGCTAAATGGCAATTTTGCAGTAACTTATCAGCATACGATAATTTATACTAAATAGCAATTTTGCAGTAACTTTTCAGCATACGATAATTTATACTAAATAGCAAGTTTGCAGTAACTTATCAGCCTACGATAATTTATACTAAATAGCAATTTTGTAGTAAGTTATCAGCATACGATAATTTATACTAAATAGCAATTTTTGCAGTACCTTATAGGCATACGATAATTTATACTAAATAGCAATTTTGCAGTAACTTATCAGCATACGTATTTTATACTAAATAGCAATTTTGCAGTACCTTATCGGCATACGATAATTTATACTAAATAGCAATTTTGCAGTACCTTATCAGCATACGATAATTTATACTTAATAGCAATTTTGCAGTACCTTATCGGCATACGATAACTTATACTAAATAGCAATTTTGCAGTAACTTATCAGCCTACGATTATGTGTACTAAATAGCAGTTTTGCAGTAACTTATCAGCGTACGATAATGTGTACTAAATAGCAGTTTTGCAGTAACTTATCAGCGTACGATAATGTGTACTGAATAGCAGTTTTGCAGTACCTTATCAGCATACGATAATGTGTACTAAAAAGCAGTTTTGCAGTAACTTATCATGGTACGATAATGTGTAAATAGTTTATAATTAATTTATAAAGAAACTACCTGTATAAGCTGATCATTAAACTAATTTTAAAACCACAAGACAAAACACGAACAAAAAGAGAGACCGAGGTGTTCCTGCATTGCAAAGGTAAGAGGCATAGTAAGTTTAAGCAACTAGGGATTTTTCAAGTTTTAGGATGCATCAAATTTGCTTAGTGAGATACTCATTAGAATAAGTACACAAGTTGCTTAGGTGAATAGCCTCCAACCCACTCGCTACTGGACAGTCGTATAATTATTTAAAAAACCAACATTGGTGGATAATGCTTTTTCGAACATAGTGGGCAGGACATCGATGATCTTAATGAGACTAAAGCACGTATGAGAATGTGCTACCAAAAAGATAAAGCCTTGCAAATACGGGTTAATCACCAACCATCGGCGATACATGTAGTAAAATAATAAACACACTGCAAAGTGTAAACTGCCTAAGATTAAAGATTTAAATTTAAATAGGCAGTGTTTTTGATTATATTTATTTTGCTTTCAAAGCTAATGATGGCATATTTTATTGACCAAAGATGAACACTGGTTTTTAATCTACATTCAACAAAATACCAAGATACAACGAGTCCCTTTCTGTCATCTTGATGTTCCGACTTAACAACTTTGCTACATGTAAGTATACACCTTTATAGTGGGTCATTACTGGCTTGATTTTTGGGCTATTGCTCTAAAAATTTAAATAACCATGCAATGAATACCAACTGATTTATTAGTAAAACTTCATTCAAAATGTCAGACAACTGACTGCTCAAAATCATTTAGAATACTGACACCCACAGAATACAAATTCAAAAAATCAGTTAATAAAGCGTATGCTCAACTTAATAAACGAATTACGCGTGCATATACAAATGTAAATGAACATTTGGAACCTAGAAATATGTTACTCTTCTATTTCCGTTAAATTTAATTCATTTCATTCTAAGTTAATGTTTAATAACTGTTTATAGTCCAGCCCAATTTTTGAGCAAATTAGTTTGAATGCATAAAATGTAATCGCCTACCTTTTAGTTTTCTAACTTGCCTGTTAAATTTGACTATTTTTTCTCATATTTATAATTTAGTTAGTAAGTTAGTATTTGTTGCATTTTTATTGAAAGTTTTAGAGCAAAAGCTCAGTTATCAAGCCAGTAATGCCCCGGTACGAAGATGAATACTTAGAAAAGTTGTTAAGTGTAGTTTATAGCTTAAAAAGGTGAAATATGCATATCAGGAATCGCCACCACTTTCTTTCGTAGTGTTACGAAATAGATCACAAACAAGAAGTACTCAATATTATTTTTTATAAATTATCTACAATACCTATGAGTTTGGAAACCACAACACTTAATAGCATTATAATAATAAAATATACGTTTTTATACGTTTTCTGTTTCAAATTACTTTTAAAATGTCATGTATTCGTGCAAAATTGCCCTATATTGCTTGCATTTAACTTGAAGTTTAAATGAGCACATTAACTTAACTCTACAAAAAATGAAAAGAGGGAATATATAAGAAAAATAGAAAATGCACCTTTAATGTATATAAAATACAAAACTACATGTAATCAGTCCTGTCATGTTTTTTTCACAAATTATAGTGACTGGAGCTGGGAGCGAACCCGCACCGCCACGGCGAAAGCGCCTAGCCGTGCAATTCCTGCGACGCAACCAATTGAGCCAGCCGGGACAACCCCAAAAAAGATTAATCGGATAGCCCTGATAAACGTAACACTCTGCATGACATCGGTAACGGATTAATTTACTGATAATAGTACTGACTATATTTCTTTGATAAACAGTAACTAAACACCTCTTTTTGAATTGAGTTGTATACTTACACATTATTTTTCCGAAGTACCAAACGTCCTGTGCATAAACGTCAACAAGAACTGTCGGCATACAAACTGACAGCACTAGTATGTCAGCTATACACAGATTAATGAGGTAGATGTTCACCGAAGTTTTCATGTTCCGATTCAAACACACCACTAAAACCACCAGTAAGTTCCCGAACACGCCAAGAAGAAAGATAAACACAAAAAATACAGTGGCCGTAACCTGTGAGCTGAATTGGAAGGTTGGGACTTCCTCTTCGGATTTCGCCTCAGAACTGTCATAAGCTACGGTGCTGTTGGTCATTGACTGAATCATTGTGCTTGAATTAATGGTCTTTATGAAAATCACTGATGAAATGTTCATTCTAAGTCTATTAAGATTGTTCTGGTTCAGGCTGTCAAAGAATGCGTCATCAAATAAATATAGATATACATATGTATTTATAATATACCCATGTAGCACAGATCAACTTGTAGCAGCCATGATGATAAAATGAGTCGGATTAGTAAATCTATATCACACCTTGTAGTTTTCGGATATCACAGTTGACTGCCGAAACACTTTGTGTTTTCAAATCGTAATTTTCCGGTACTCTTCGTCAAATACCGAACTCCAAAATTGTATTGGAAATTCTCGTCGTTCTGTTTTTAAAAAGTAAAAAGATATTTTTACGCAAATCGCGTTATTGCTGTTATTATTAGTGTAGTAATAATCCACGTTTTTTTTATTTTTGTTTTATATTTCAATTTGTTTTGAGCAAGACCTACACTAAAAGCAACATTATGACAGTATGCACTCAGTAGGTTCGCATCGTCTCTCCCTGCGTAAAGTAAACCACATCACGCTCGAACTTCAGTCTCGCGTGATATTTTTTAGACACATCTCGAATAATAAGAACGCACACTCTGCCTTACAAACTTGTAATAATATCCAATTAATGTTTTCAGATTATTAAACTTAAAATCACAGTTCTTATTTACGTCGTTCAGAAGTCATAATTCACACTATTAAAATAAAAGCTATAAATTATATCATCTTTATCCCGAATTAACCTTTTTCCTTATACGGCTGCTTTATTAATGAATTAATTAATTAATTAATTTCTCAAAACTTTCAAACTCTTAGTTGCTGTTTAAACTATTGAAACATACCTTTCTCACTTGTTCATATTGAAAATTCTTTTTTTACAATCACTTCAATATCCGATCACTAGATAATAATAATGAAACAGATTGTATTTCTCGTTATAAAGCTCGTTCAACTTTGAATCGATATGATGAATATATTGTTTATTAGTTTGAACTCGTTCTATTTTTCATTTAACAAAATCCAAGATTTGATACTATTGAGAAAATGCTCGAAAAAGTTCGTTAGACTAAATGTTCTCTCATTACAAACTTGCTTTCATTCAATAACTGAGAAATTCTGATATTCAGATATTAGCAACACTCGCAGCAAACAATTTACCTCTTCTGAACTACTTCTCTGACTATTATAGAAAGGTAATCGATGTTCAATACTGACACTGTTAACATGACATAATTGGGAATACAGTTGAACCTGCCTTAGCAGCCACGTGCATTCAACACATGTCTTGAACAACAAGTTTTAATAGGTCCTTAACTGTCATTTTCTTCTAATTTTACCTGTCTCAAACATCCACTTGTTAAGAAGCCACTTTTTGTCACTTCCTTTTGTGGCTGCCTAATACTGGTTTGCAGTATTTCTAAATTTTAATACTAATCTATGGAATAAACCTTTTCGATGAGAACTCTTAGTGAACGTATATTCTTGCATAACAGGTTGGGTACTTTTTCACCGTCGAACATGTATTTCGTAATCACGTATGACGACTCTCGTGCACGCCAATGATTTATTGTGCATTGTGACGTCAAACGTTATGCTACATGACGTCATACTTAAAAAAGAAATTTTAAAAAATCAAAATTTAATGAACAAAATGAGAACTAGACATAAAGGAAAAAACAGTAAGTGTGCAAGAAACGTATTGTTCATGAGACCTTCGGGTTAACCTGGAAGACCCTCTCCAAGGGTTACGGTTTTCGCGGGGTCGCGACAGAGCCTCCTACCGGTCAAAGCAATTACAGTTTTGCATCTTTACCATAATTGGTTACGTTGTCGGAATTGCAGGGCTAGTCGCTGTCGCCGTGACGGTGCGGGGCCGCTCCGAGGTAGAGGTAAATTTAATATGATTTAAAATTCACAGAAGCGCTATTTGTGCAGTTTGGCGGCCGTAAAAAGATTCCTCGTACATAAAGTCAGTACTGTTATCAGTAAAATAATCCGATACAGATGTCATGGAGTGATGGTAACGTATATATGGGCTATCAGATAATTTTTTTTTTAGGGGGGGGGGGTGTTGTCCCGGTTAGCTCAATTGGTCGCATTGTCGGAATTGCAGGGCTAGGCGCTGTCGCCGTAACGGTGCGGGTTCGCTCGCAGGTAGAGGCATTTTCATTTTATTCATTTTATATTTCATTTTATTTTCATATATTTTCATTTTCTAGACATGAAATTACGTATTTATATTTATACGTGCGTCAAGAGAAACTACGTACTTGTTGTTGTAATTAAAATCATGAACAGCTTGATGTTTCATTAACAAAACATGATATTATTGTAACAGCTTTATCTCTGTGTATAAATATAAATATTTGAATGATTTATATCGATGCAAATAACCCAGTTTCGAAGCTTAAATAACTATTACTCTGCAAAAAGTTCTTGAAATTGATTCTTTAATAAACCGACGATGCAACTCCGTATTTCGGATCAGAGCAAGTGCCCAAAATGGCGTCTCTTTTATTTTTGTTGTCCGACATTTATAATGAAAATATATGAAAACTTTCCAGTTTTTTAATTCAAACATTTTGTTTAGTAATGCAATATTTTATCTTGCATTTAACTTGTGGTATTTGCACATATCTGGACATTTGATAAAGCGGGAAGATGTTGTAATTTTTTCATAGAGGTCTAGGTTATCTCCTCTTTCCTGAATAATGAAAAGATCGATAATTTAAAAAAAAGTGTTTCAAACAGATTGTTTCACTGTCAAATTTAGAAGTTTATGGCTTGTACAGAAGGAAGAACACAATCTTTAAATCTAAACAATGCAAAGAAATAAGATACGGGAACTTAAATATCCGTGTTAGCAAATGACCTCCCTTTTAATTAAAGTCAAAAAAATCCAACGCTTATTTTTCCACAACCATACATGTTTTCTTTATTTCTTTTTAAAACCGATAGATACTGAACCGACAACTTCTAAGATAAACATATTGGTGATCTAATTCCTCCAGATATTTGCATTTACCGGCATCATTTATGTAACCGGAGTTTCCCAAGATATTTTTGTCAAGATTTCATTTTTGCTCAGTATAGTTTTAAAATCCGAGAAAATCCACAGTTGATTAGTTTATACTGAGTTTAGCGGGCCGCTCAATTATCATTCAATTATCATGGGAGGGTATCTAGCCATCAAATAATGCGTGCAAACTGGATAAGATATATTGGAACTGCATGGACTGATTAGTAAGAATACAATTATTCTCATATTTACTGTTGTTGTTATTGTTATACTGAAATCAGTTTGAAATTCTTTATTTGAAAAAAAAATATAGGGCATTCCTTTTTTTGGTTAGCTTGGGTTACTTTTTGCTAATCTGTTTCAAACGGCTGCGAAAAAAAAGTATTACTTTTTATTTAATGCTTTTGAGTGAATTATAAAATTTTCCCGTTGAAATAAAAGTGGTATTTCACTGTTTTCAAACAGTGGAATATCATTTTTATTTTCACTGCTTTTTTCACGTTGGTACCCAAACGCACATAACATACCAAATGAGAAAGTTTAGAAAAAGGGCTCAAATTTGTATATTTTGACGTCATAACGTCACGTCATAAACAAGCGGTTTTGGCGCCATTTCTTGCAAATTTTCTGTCAAATTCATGCAAATTTTGCACTTAAAGCATAAAATAAAAAGAAAATTTATTTTTACCTGTGATAGATACAAATATATTTCACTCGTGAACTCCGGAATTATGTATTTTCACTCGTGGCTTCGCCACTCGTGAAAATACGAATTCCGGAGCTCACTCAGTGAAATATATTTCTATTTTACACTGGTAAAACAAATTTCCTCTATATCTCAGTAAGGTCAAATGTTACTACCCTGTTCTCCTTGACAATACCATTATTTTTATGTCTTATACGTGTGTGTGCTTTTGCATGCGACATTGTCAAGTTGATGTGTAGGTTAGAGCTAATTCACCAAGACAACTTGTATTTGTTCGTTCATACGAAAACCTGGGGCAAGTGTATGTTTGGTGCAGCCTTGAACTTAGTTAAGACACTCAGTGGCAAATAATTTTGCCACTTACCGTTTTAAAGGAGCCAGTAACCCCTTTTCTTTTTTGTGTGCCCTTTTTATCATTGCTCTTTGTTTTAATTTGCTCTTTTTTCCTTCTGCTTTTAAACTGTTTTGTGAAGCTGTGCTTTTTATGAGTGTACCTAAACCTGAAAATTAGGTCAATTTTAATTTGATATAACCAATATAACCATTGTTTATTAAAAAGAATATACATTGTTTGGCTTGCATGTCGTTTTAGTTAAATTAGTGTATTTTATATTACATTGTATATATGTAAACATTTCAATACAATAACAAACTACTGACACGGATCAAAGAAACACAGTACAAAAATAATTTTCATATCAAATATGAGTTGATTGCTCGTACATCCGTTGTCAGGAGATGGATATTGTTTTTGTCACTGAATTAGCTTTGCTTTGCATGAAATTTTGGCAATTCTAGAATTTCCTTGAAAAATTGCATGTTAATATTGGCAGAATAAAATTACCTATTTTATGGAGAACTTTTATGTGTAAATCAAAGAATTTTTTATATCATTTCAAGAGTCCTCTTGTGTTATTATCCGAAATATGTTTAAATTATATGTATGTCTAAGTGGACAATAAAGTTTCACAAATATCAATATTAATTTAAACAATATACGATTAAATATAATTTCAAAGTTTTAAAACTTTACACTTGAAAGCAGTTGTGGCTGCCAACTCCTAAACCACAATTTATTTAAAACCTCATTTAAAGACTGATAATGCAATAACACAATACAATTCGTTGGAATTTATCTGTCGCACACAATATTTCATGGTGTCTATTTGAATCATTTGGGGCGCGTCACTGGAAAAGGTACCTTCGGACAGTAGACGTCACTCTTTGAAATGACGTCATAAATTTCAGCAGACGACAATATTAAGTATGCATTTCGTGGAAAAAATACCATTTTATTGTCAAAATGTGTAACAAAAGCAAATTTTAGTTACACAAGAAATTGATTTATAGTTGTAAGTTCTTTCTTCATGTATTAAAAACTAAAATATCACTAAAAATGGCCGAAGGTATCTTTTCCCGTGACGTGCCCCATTTCATATACTTGGTATCATGGCTATGTGATAAAGCACCTAGACATTTACAATCTTTCAAATATCATGATTGTTTCGTGTAAAGGTATTTATGTTATACACACACATAAATGTTTAAATATAATTGTTGAATTATAATTTACGCATATTTGTTTTCACGCCAAAAAAATTTTTATTATGTTTTTCATTTGCATGTAATTTTCTGAAAAGAAATTACATGTATAAATAAAATTTGTAGTTTTCCAGTCTAAATTTTAGCATATTACATTTTTAAACTTCGTGGTCAGTACTCAAAGTTTGCTAAGCACCCAGTTCATCACACATCATTGTGAATTCTGTACATTATTATATTTTCATTACATAGAGTATATTTGTTTTTACCAGTGAAAGATAGAAATTCTGGAGTTCACGAGTGAAATATATTTCTATCTTTCGTTGTAAAAAAACAATTTTTTTTATTTTATCCTTTAAGTGCACTTTTTTGTGTAAATTTGATATAAAAATGCCATGAAATGGCGCCAATTACGTTTGTTTATGAAGTGACGTCATGACGTCACATATGCAAGCTTGAGCCCGTTTTCAAAACGTTCTCATTCGGAATGTTTTGTACTTTTGGGTACCAATGTTAAAAAACAGTGAAAATAAAAATGATATTCTACTGTTTGAAAACAGTGAAATACCACTTTTATTACACTCGGAAAATTATATAATTCACTGAAAAGCATTAAATCAGTTAGTTATGTATCAAGAAGATTGACATTGTAAACATAACTTTGAATAACTGTCGTACAATTGAGGTTAACCTGTATTTCCATAGTGTTTCACTTGCGCTGCATGCATGTAACCGTAACCGACATTTGTAGGTACTCAATCAATGTTTATGACTGAATTACAGCAAATGTGAATGTTAGGAGGCATTTATCGGATACAGACATCCATTAATTTTTATGTTTATGGCAAAATTGATTTTTTTTTCACAATTATCAACGTTGCCATCTTAAACATCATCCCATTTCTATTCTAAATATACCATGAAAACACATGTTAGTTTTTAAAACGTGTGTAGCTTATAAATCACTGATCTGGAGCTTACAACAAATAAACTGAGCCAAAATGAAAACTTGACAGGTGTGAGGTTGGTGCACCCTAGAACCTGGTTTAAACCCCCAGTGGCAATTTGATTTGCCACTGACCGTTCCAAGGCGGTAACCCCTCGGGTTCTCATTTTTGTTAATTGTTAGTGGTGTCTCTTTTGAAACTGATCATTTTATTAACCATGCTCTCTCCCTCTCTTCTTCTTGACTGTGTGGGGAGGCTGTTTTTTCTGAATGTGGCGATTCCTGATATGCATTCACCTTTTGACAAGAATAACAAGGAAAACTCCTATTACATAAATGATGCCAATGAATCCAAATATTTAGAGGAGTTTGATCACTAATATGTTTATTTTGGAAGTTGTCGGTTCAATATATATCGGTTTAAAAAAAAGAAACATGGAAAAAAATACGTGGTTGTGGAAAATTAAGCGTTGGATTTTGTTCTGATTTCCATTAAAAGGGAGGTAATTTGCTAAAACGAATATTTAAGTAATTGTATCTTATTTCTTTGCATCAGTGGGCTGTAAAGATTGTGTCTTTCCTTATCTGCATGTCATAAACTTCTAAATTTGACAGTCAAATAATCTGTTTGAGAACTTTGTGTTAAAAATTATCGATCTTATCATTATTTAGGAAAGTGAAGATAACCCTTGACCTCTGTGTAAAATTAAAAAGATATCTCCCCGCTTTATCAAATATCCAGATATTTGCAAATACTACAAATTAGATGAAAAATAAAATATGGCATCATTAAACAAAATATTTCAATTTAATACTGGTTAGACAGAGGGAGAGAGAGAGAAAAGAGAGAGTGAGAGAGAGAGAGAGAGAGAGATGAAGAGAGAGAGAGAGCACGTTAATAAAATTAGCAGTTTCAAAAAAGACACCACAAACAATTTACTAAAATGAAAACCCGAGGGGTTACCGCGTTGCAAAAGATATGCACAAACTATTTTGGTGCTTAGCAAACTTTGAGATTTATAGAATATGTATAGGGCTACACATAAACATCTTCTATCACTCATAATCCTACACGATTTTAATTATTTTTATATTTATGAAACGAAAAATTGTTTTGTTGGATTTAAAATTAAAAAACCCACCAAAGTCAGGTAACAAGTCCCAAGGGTAAAAATAGAATGAACGTTGCAATACAGTGGCTTTTTCATTTTTTATATCTCCCCTTATATTCAATCAATTATGTTATGACCGTGTTTTTAGTCGTTTAACAACTAAAATGTAAAAAAAAACATAATATGAGCACGATGCATATACATGTATCTATGTAAAAATCGAGTTGCGCTCTACCTGGGGTCAGGCCGTGTGGACAGTTATAATTATGCAATGCTATTATTGCCCATTAACACGCTCAAACCAAGGCTGCAATAGTTTGACTATACATTCAACAAAAGTTCTAATTGGTCACTTTATGTCCGCAATTTTTTATTAGAAAGACATTGAATTCACTCTTTGTTTATGATCATATGCCAACAACAATCTTCAACTAAGCTTTAATCTTGCAATAATTGACTTTGGAACAGTTTGGCAAGAGTTATCCTTAACTTTGCTAAAAATGCATTTTTGCATAAAAAGGTCAAGCAAACAGAAATGTGCTCTGAATTTCTTGTTTTGTTTTAGAAGGGAAGAAACGAAACTAGCATACATTGTAAACATATACAATTGATGACCAATTAGAACTTTGGTTGAGTGTACAGTCGTGTTTGCTGTCATTCGGGCTTTACATACTTTAAACGACCTACAGGTTTTACGTTTGCATGCCTAGATGAACGCAATTTAATTTCAATAGCTTCTTTAAATAAACGCATATATTATTATTGTAATTGGAACAAATGTATGCCATGCAAATTGCATTAGTTATCGAAGACTAAATCAGCGATTGCAAAAGAGGAACTTATTAGGTATGCAATTTAATAATGTAAAGGGAAACATAAACTTAAAAGAGAAATGCTTACAACGCATGAAAAACACTGATATCGTCAGCGTTAACTTACTGCATCCGGCACAATCAAATTACATAGTTACAAAGTTATTCTGACTCTTGCTGACCTTGTTTACATTTCTGTCACGCAAATGCTTTCATAAAATTCGGATAATATTTCTCTTGTCATGACAATGGTACAGATCTACTACAAATTTCGATTTCAGTTAGATTTTAGATTGCAACGAAAACATCATTAATAGATATGTTCGTTGAGAAGTAGCGCGGGAAAGTATAATTGACAGAATGTTATTCTTTGTTAATCACGCCTTATGGTAGCTTTACTTTAAGCTACACCTTTTGTCATTGTTTCAACATCCGCAAAGGAAATGAACCCTCCGCGACAAAAAATTGATTGACAACAAAACATAATTTGGATGTAAAATACAACGTCTTTTGATTGGAACGTCTTTCGATTGCAGCGGCAGTTCTAACAGTCGTCGCATGACAAAAACGTGGTCGGCATCTTTTTAACTGCTGCAGTGCAACAGGTGTTTACGGATGTTGTTCGCTGGGTCAAAATCTAATTGAAATTTGTAGTAAATAGCAAAGCCCTCTGAAGAACATCAACTGGATTTCCCAAATATTAACAAAGGTAAAATATGATGCCCGCCACGGGAAAAGGTGTCTTTGGTCATAATTTTTAAATATTAGTTGTTACATGTACTATGCTTGGCAAGAACTCAAAATATTTATTATTTTCTTATAGCTAATTCGAGATTTTATTACATTTCTTGACAACATAGTGTTATTTTAACTGCGAAATGCGGAATAATTAAGGTAAAATAATATTAAATTACACAAACAATACACATGGTCATAGATCATGTGAAATGACTCGTATAATAAGATCATAATAATATTACACAAGTCTCAAATTCCTTTGTCATTTCATTTTTCTCAGTTTCCGTTATCGTTTTGCGAAGTTCATCATCCATTTTCTTTTTCTCACTCGCCATTAACGTTTTTAACAAAAATCCTGTTCCATTCGTTCAATCTTTCTTTTTGCTTCGACCTGTTCTAGCTGAGCTGAATAATCTATTGCCAGGCAATGTATAACTGCAGCCCGCTCCAAGTTACTAATAAGTTAGTTATATGCTGCGTCTAACGAAAAGCTGTTGTGCCTCCTAGACATCTTGGCTTTTTCACTGTAATGCGACTTTAACATATTTAACTGATGATCAAAACACAAAAGATGTTGTTGTATGTGGATTCAATTGCGTTTCGGGATACACTTCCCACAGGAATCACATCTTATCCAGCTGTCTCACATAATTGTCCAGCCAATTGCTGCGCTGTGGGTAGTCATAGGAAGACTCTGTTGGTTTTTATGCTAGCAGACACCAAGAACTGTTTCACATAATTTCTTTACGTGTTGAAGTGTACCTGCCTCATCACCTGGACAGACTTCATGGTCGCCTCAGCATTCTGCAATTATAATATTAAAAGTATTTGGAGTTTCTGTTTTATATCTATAAATTTGTATATACCAATTCCTTTTAGTACAAAAGTAGTTCCATTTCAACAAAGGCTTAGTATCACAGAATCAGTTTACATAAAGCAATATGTATTTTAAAGCATAACTCAAATGAATACCATCTAAATTTAGTGATTATCATTCATAATATATGTAAGAAAGATATTACTATAAAATGCTGGAATGTATATAAAATATTTGAATTTTGTATCCCTACACAACCTTGATTGTTATCCCAATCAGGGTATTTTTTATGTCATTACATCCTATAAAATTTTATAATCTTAACTGAAAATAACAAGTTTTCATAAAGAAGTGTAATTTTTATTCAATTTACTTAAGTTCTAACACTGTTCCAGTATCCCTCCCCAGTGCATCCCCGTTTTGACACAGGGATCAACTGGGACCACAACTGCAGGGAAGCTGGGAAGAACCTAACTGAATCATGATTAACCTGCGATTACTAAAGAGTGGCCCTGGTGGTGTTTAAAATCTTGATACAACCAGGACACAACGCGGAACGAAAACAACACTGGCTTATTCCAGGGACATTACCAAAGCTCTTCCTGCATGATTTGTCTCTCCACCATAAGACCAACGGGTGAAACCGTAGTAAACTGGCACGGGCTGTGGAGAAATAGAGACTCCCTGTTTGGTCAGTATGTCATAGAGGAGAGCCCATTGTGTCACTCAAACTACAGTTTGGCAATATAGCAGCTGAGAAATGTCAGTAACCTGGTAATGGAACCTCAATATGGCTATCCTTCAAGCCAGTGGTTGACGATTTAATTACTGAAACTATAATGATTTAAACAAAAAATTTAAATTTAAAATATCAATTCATCCCGATTCGATGTGGTGCAACCGTGCATCCTGGCATTGCTCAATTGTGTTCCAAGTAAGCTCCAATGTCAAAACAATACAAAATACACCTGCGAGATCTGTCAGACAAACATTCTGACTCCTTTACCACTGCTGTGTGTATAAGAATACATAATAATGATCACTAACATTCAAAATAAACCCCCTTGATCACTGATGTGTGTATAAAAATACATTATACTTATCACCAACATTCAAAATACAGCCATAAGACCTGTCAGACAGACATTCTGAAACCCTTGACCACTTCTGTGTATATAAATTACACCAACATTCAAAATACAGCCATGAGATCTGTCAGACATACATTGTGACCCCTTGAAAACTGCCGTGTGTAGAAGAATACATAATAACGATCACCAACATTCAAAATACACCAGTGATATCTGTAACGCAGACATTCTGACACCCACAATCATTGCTGTGAGTATAAGAATACATTTTAATCATCACCATCATTTAAAATACAGCCATGAGACCTGTCAGACAGACATTCTGTCTCCCTTGATCACTGCTGTGTGTAAAAGAATACATTATAATGATAACCAACATTCAAAATACAGCCATGAGACCTGTCGGACAAGACATTCTGACCCCCTTCAGCACTGCTCTGTGTATAAGAATACATTATAATGATCACCAACATTCAAAATATAACCATGAGACTGTCAGACAGACATTCTGACCCCCTTGACCACTGCTGTGAGTATAAGAATACATAATAATCATCACCAACATTCAAAATACACCTGTGAGATCTGTCAGACAGACATTCTGACCCCATTGATCACTGCTGTGTGTATAAGTAAAGAATACATTATAATGATCACCAACACTCAAAATACAGCCATGAGATCTGTCAGACAGACATTCTAACCCTATTGACCACTGCTGTGAGAATAAGAATACATTATAATCATCACAAACATTCAAAATACACACAATTTCATGCAATCTGAAAGACAGACATTCTGACACCGTTGACCACTGTTATAAGTATAAGAACACATTATAATCATCACCAATGTTCAAAATACAGCCATGAGACCTGTCAGACAGACATTCTGACCCCCTTGACCACTGCTGTGACTATAAGAACACATTATAATCATCACCAACATTCAAAATACAGCCATGAGATCTGTCAGACAGACATTCTGACCCCCTTGACCACTGCTGTGACTATAAGAACACATTATAATCATCACCAACATTCAAAATACAGCCATGAGATCTGTCAGACAGACATTCTGACCCCCTTGACCACTGCTGTGTGTATAAGAACACATTATAATCATCATATTGGGGTAGTTATTTTATGATCGATAGCTAAAGGTATAAAAAATTGTGCAAACCACATGCAATAGGGACTTGCAGTAATCAAGGAAACTGCACCGCATAACCAATTAATATTTTGGTGGAAATACTACTGCTGGCTTATATAGAGGGTGTAAATAAGGTTAAATGGTTTCACCCATCCTTTTAACCTTGAACAAGAATATATTAAATCATCAAAATAATAAGTGTGTCAAAGTATTTTATATTTTTACATTTCCTCTAGGAAATTTTGCCCCGGCAACCTCAGACTTCTAGGTCTATTTATATTAAAACACTGATCAAAAGGAATGCGTGCAGCCAAGAGTCAGTAAGATGATAGTCTTTACAGTTTAGCCAGGGACTTCAATAGCTTTTTAAAACCAGGGATCATCTGACTGTTGTTTGGGAAATTTCAGGTCATAATCAGTTGGGTGGGAGTCATACCTTGTATTCTATATTAATTTTGGCGCATTTTAAGTTATAATTTTATCGTAATTACAACTCTACCTATATTCTCCTGCATCAAAATAACAACAAGCCCAGAATTAGGTGGGGTCAAAAGTGGAAAAAATAAAGTTTGCTTGCATCAAAATGTGAGAATCTGCAAAATTAAAATCCCAGTATAGTTTGTGTCAGTACCAGTAACATTTCCTCTGTATTAACTGCTGGCCACTATGGGTTCTACCCAGTAATAACATCAAATCTGCAAGGCACTAGAAAAGTTTTAGTAATACCTATAACATCAGGAAAGAATTTTTGCACCGTTCTATGACAGAAGGACAATAACGGGGAATTTTAAATCATATATGTATGTTTTGACTTTGAATTGTCACACTGACTCATAACACTGTTTTCTACCTCTGCTTATAATAACACTCAATATTTATCTTTTTTCTTGCAAATTTTGATCACTTTCAATACTGACTGTAGAAAAGCTATCATCAGCTTTACTTTTTTCGGAATTTAAACTTGACTCTCCAAAAGTTTCGTACTCAAAAATGTTCGTGAAAATTTAAAAAAGTATAGTTTTAGTCCCTTTCATTTTTTTTAATTTTCAAGGGGAATTTTTTCTAGGATAGGAGAAAAACTACTACAGTAAACTCCTCTATTACGGACACCTTAGGGACTGAGGGAAAGTGTCCTTAATAGTGGGGTGTCCTTAATAGTGGGTTTGAATCACCGGCCACTGTCCGTTACATCTTCGGTTCGACATTAATAACATATCGTTGATTTGACAGATTAATTGATGTTAATCAACTTTTGATCTAGTATAATGTAATAAATCAGGCAAAATATGTAAATTAACTAATTTCTTGAGCTTTTGCCTTATTTCTCAGACTATTTTATTAATTCTGTTTTCCTTTATAGAGTCAATTCAACTCTCTGTCTTTTTACTGTTCTACATAATGGAAACAGAAGATATTTTTAATTGTTTTATCTTGCCAAAATTTAATGTGAGTTTTGCATTTGATTTTTGAAACAATTTCATCAATCTATTCGCTGATTCAAAAACATAAACAAAAACATCCAATTAAATCGATCAAAAGCGCATCTTTTCATTGACGAAACCTGCCAATTATATCCCAATTAACTAAAAGGTACAATAATCTTAAACTGCTAATTGACATTATAACTTTCCGCGATTAAGTACCCCATAAATTGTGTAAATCACAGTTTGACAGGTCTGTTTTGATTGCAATTTGTAACTTAACCAATTACCATAAATGAATCTAATCAACATTACGTTAAGCGGTCGTATGTCCCAAACCAATGTCGTAAACTGATGTCGTGAAACGGTCAGAAAGTGGAACGTTACCAGATTCGACTGTCCGTAATAGCGGGTCTTAAATTTGCATTAAAATTTATTTTGTACTGCGTCCATTGTCCTTATTACCGGAAAAGCGGGGTGCCCGTATTATCGAGTTATTTACTAGATACAAAAAGAAGACAAAATGTCCGTTCTTTAAAAAATCGCCCGTAACAAACGGGGTGCCCGTAATATCGAGTGTCCGTAATGAGGGGTTTTACTGTATTTTGACAATGGAATGGGGCCCATAATCAGCCCCAAACATGGTTAAGCAAGTGTCCTTTTTCACTTTATCATGTGTATTCCCTTTATATACAGGTTCGTTTACCTGTCTGTCAAAAAACCACTTTTCAATCATCTATGTACCCATTCCAAATCACATACAAAACCTACCAAGCACTGAAAGCTTGTGTTTTCTGTTAGACCAAACATGAAATATATATATTCACAGCAATCGGCACCATTACAGCAAGGGAAATAACTGTTGTCTACCAGGTCGGTAAGGCTAAAGATTGCACTCTCGTGCACAATCTTCACTGTGTTGTCAACTGTGTTTCAGCAAAATTATAAAATGGTGATATTAACCGGTTGACTATAAGTTTATCTATAGATAAATATATCTGTTTTATGGACAAGGGTGGTTCAAAAAGATGACAATAATTTAAATCTGGGTTCTAAACCACACTGGGATAAAATTGAATAAAAATGTATAAATAAATTAGCTTTTTTTTAATGTAAATCAATATAACTTTTTTAAGGGATCATTATTATGTTCAGGTGATTATCAGTGTTCACGCCAGTTGTTTTAAAATAATAGCCACACAATTTTTGAAAAATAAATTAATAGCCAAAGTTTCAGGCATTGTTTCCACATGCGTGGTAAATAGCATTATAATTATTTGGTTTGTTTTTTAATTCACATTGTTTTATCTAAGTTTAATATCTATGTTATGAAGATTAACTGTTAAATATTACTTAATTAATTTAACCTAGTCAATAAAAATAATTGGCTTTATAAAAAATTACTGATGATTCTTAATAATAAGTCATTTTTCACTTCACTATTGCAGACAAAATCAATTGGATCTACCACTATGTAAATTATTTGTATACCAAAAATGGTCTTTATACTTCAAGACAGTCTTAACCAAACCATGTAAAATTTTGCATTAAAGTTTTGGGCAATAATTTAATAATAATTTAATTCACATCAATTTTCTGCATTGAATGAGTTTAAATTTTAATGGGTAGTTGCAAAGACGATTCGAGACTAGATGGTATGTCAAAAATAGACGTCGCAAAACTGGATGACAAATGAAATTACTAATAAACCAGTAGAAAATTGCAATGTGAAATAACATTTCAAAAGCAAAAAATTATGAAAGCAGCAGATTCAACACATTTTATGAGAAAATATATTATAATTTGGTAGTGATAAAAACACGTATTACAATGGTATTGGGAAACGGGTCTATTAAGCCTATTTGGATGTAAACATCTTCCTCGGGCATATTTGATTGAATTAAGGTTTATTTCGCCTTGTAAGCATTAAAAAAATTCAGTCAATTAATATCTCTTCTCCAGGCCTGCCAAAACTTCTTCATTAAAAATCCGGAGATTTTGTCTATATATGTCAATGATTACGACGACGATGATAATGATGTTGTTTTATTGTCTTGTTTCTGCTGTTCACCATGACTGTGACTTAACAAAAATGATGATGATGATGAAGATGATGTTGTTGTTGTTGATGATGATATTTTTCTCATATTCTTCTTTACAATTATATTCTTCAAAGAATTTTATAAATGAATTCTGCCGATTTTGTTAGAAATGGTTAAAGAACTTGTTTTAAAATGACTTTTGTTTATGTTTTTCCTTTCAATTTTTTAACTGTTAAGACCTGTTTTTTGACAATATTAGAATGAACATGCAACGTAAATATTATTAGATAAATCGAGGCCCTTGTTTAGTTTATGGCACGCGGTTATTGTACAGTTGTGCTAGTGGCATTGAGACTGCATGTCACTGACCAAGTCCTCATTATCTCGTAATAAACAGGAAATGTGCGACTGCACAAGAATAACTATTACATTCAAATTCAATGTACAACTTTTAAATTAGGTTTAATTACTCTATTTTTTTTTAATTTCACTGAAATCCGGAGATTTTGACTAGAAACCCGGAGATCTGGAGAAGTTACTTGAAATCCTGAGATTCCAGATAAAATCCGGAGATTTGGCAGGCCTGCTTCACGATTTAAAACCCCTTTTTTGCTGTAATTTGTTTTACTTTTCACACATTTGTCTTATATTTTGTTTTGTTCATAAGATTAGAAGCAGGTTAATACAACAACAATAATAAAAAATCTCATCCGAAATGCACCAAAATAATAAATCCATTTCCACCCACGCCCCCCCCCCCCCCCGTAACTATTCTATATATCTATTCACTTTCACTTTCAGGATCCGTTGAATGAATGGATTTTTGCCTGAAATTTTCTGAAACCAAATAAAGTCACTTAAATGTCAGTGTAATTTCATAACTTAGTCATGTTATACCTCATAAAATCTTACCATTTTGGCGTATAACGACATTATCCTACTAAAATATGAAGTAAATAATCGGCAAATTCTGTTGCTGGTCTGACATTTCCCACGCCGGATATCAACATTGGTTTGCGCATGCGCGCTTAAGGATCTCATGGGGCTGACGGATTTCACGCTACACCGTCCCTTAAGTTAAAATCTATTTCAAAAAAAGCGCATACCCGCCCCTTAGAGTTTTCAAACTGAACCATTTATTCTTTTGTTCGAGTACAAAGAAATAAAGTATTATAGTTATAAATGTTTGTTTGGTAATATTTATGTTGCTTGAAGTTATAATTTTGTGCATGCACAGTTTTGTGTTAAACAATAAATAATGGATGAAACTCTTAAAAAAACTCTCCGGAAAAAAACTCGGAAATAGTACAGCAGAAAAAATGTGATGATCTATTGCTGTAAATTTGTAATTAAACATGCATTTTCAAACAAGTCTTTCCTCTTCAAAGACGGTAAAAGTGTTTTTGATAATGTTTAATGCATGCGTGTCTTTTAGTGTTATTTTGTTTCAAAAATAGGCATTTTCAGTCAATCCAAGCTATAAGCGCATATCAAATATAAGCGCATATTCACGGCTTCAATATAAACGCATATAAAAAATAAGCGCATATTCGGTGGCTTAAATGTAAGCGCATATCGAAATATAAGCGTCACATTTTCGAGATTCTACAGTAATTAAGCTTATTTATAAGTTTGACGGCAACCATTCTCGCGGCTATACTTGCCGAAATTTAATCAAGCCTATTTATAACTTTGACGGCA
This sequence comes from Corbicula japonica, assembly GCA_038501625.1. Lineage (NCBI taxonomy): Eukaryota > Metazoa > Mollusca > Bivalvia > Venerida > Cyrenidae > Corbicula > Corbicula japonica. The sequence goes on from JAZAYU010000117.1 coordinate 934,927, forward strand.
ACCATTCTCGCGGCTAAAATTTCCGCAATTTAATTAAGCTTAAGTTTGACGGCTACCGTTCTTACGGCTGTAACTTCCGCAAATTAATTAAGCTTAAGTATTTAACATTGTAATGAAAACTGCTTGAGTACTGTTTCTTTATTTATGAGATAAGTCTGATATTTTTTAATTTATTCAAATTCCGGTAGAATTGCAACTGTGAGATAAAAACGATCAAACCATCATTAATTTCGTAATGAAATGTGGGGAAATCAGTCGCTTTTTCACCTTTTTTCACTCGGTCAAACAGCTTGTAAAATATTATCTTTAATGTTTTTCCTATTTATAAGAATATCATGTCAGATGAGTATCACTAAAGATCTGCAATATCTAATAGCTTGCGGCGCTTTTTCTAAGCGAATGGGTTTTCATAAGTCGATGAAAATGTCATTGAAACCTGCAGAGTCTCTACGTAACGTAACCAAAAACTAATCTTTCCTTCTTCAAAAGAATCCGAAATCAATTTTACTTAATAAAACAGCTGTTGCAACACGTTGTTAGGTTCCACTGTACCGGAATGCAATGGACTAGATATACACTCACCCAAAGTAATTATTTGCCATCAAACGTACACGTAACGTAACCAAAAACTAATCTTTGCTTCTTCTAAATAATCCAATATCAATTTTACTTAATAAAACAGCCGTTGGAACACGTGGTTAGGTTCCACTGTACCGGAATGCAATGGACTAGATATACACTCACCCAAAGTAATTATTTGCCATCAAACGTACACGTAACGTACCCAAAAATTAAACTTTGCTTCTTCTAAATAATCCAATATCAATTTTACTTAATAAAACAGCCGTTGCAACACGTGGTTAGGTTCCACTGTACCGGAATGCAATGGACTAGATATACACTCACCCAAAATAATAATTTGTCATCAATTCTATAATATGTTTACAATGTATGCTAGTTTCGTTTCTTTTTAATGTCAAGAGAGAGAGAGAGAGAGAGAGAGAGAGAGAGTTTGAAAAGAACGGTGTTGTCTTTGAATCAATTATTCAATGTCTTTTGTAATCTGTATTGATTGTTTTTTATGCAGAAACCAAGTTCGATTTGTTTTTTATTGATTCTTAAATAAATCCAATACCATTTACTAAGACAGCCGGGTCACAAATATAACAGTCTTTGAAAGGGAGGTACAAAAATTGGTTACAGAAAGGAATTTATTTAAACAAAACTGTTGCTGATAAGTAAGGTTTTATTTCTTTCTACTGATTAGGGGTCCTATTAAAATAACAAGCAATTCACAAAAATGTTCTGGTAACTTGACCTTTCGTTCCATGAAACTTACAAAATTAAGAAAAACTCTCAAAGTGTTCCAAAGTCAATTATTAAAAGTTTAAAGCTTAACTTGAAGACTATAGTAAACAACTTATCTTTGATAAAGCGCTAGGTCAGTGTCTTTCTAATAAAAAAGGACAAAAAGAAATCAGAAATAGAACTTTGGTTGAGTGTTCACCAAGCAAAACGTAAAACAGTATCCACTTCTTGTCTGTATTTTGGTTAATTTAAAAAAGAAAAATAACCCTTTCTTTGGACTAATTTTCTTATCTATATTCATTAGAAAAAAAACTGTTATTGAAATTCTGATTACAAGATCATAAAACTAAATCTGGATACCAGACTATATCCTAAGGTCCTTTGATCTAATAAATGTATACAGTGTGAGTTATTTGTAAACGTGTGTTTGACCTTAAATTTCCCGGTCGCGAAAATCGGTGACTAAACAATTTTTAAAAAGTCGATTTCTCTTTCATAATGGAAAGTTTTTTTCAAAGGCCTTAGATAATGTTGTCAGTATCATCTCACTAACGTTGGCATTTGAATTGTTGTTTAGTGTTGCTTTGTTTTTGTGATAAATTGCAAATAAAATTTTAGGGATTTTAGGTCTAACTATTTTTCTTTACTTGTGTAAAATAAGCATACACTTATAGCATTGATTTGTGCAAAGTTTGAAGGAACTGCATTGTGTAATTTAAGAGATTTTGATATTTTTTGTTAATGACAAAGCAATGACGAACGGAGCAATGCCTTACTTCTTAGAAGCTTTCCGGTTTTCGAATCATTTCTTATTTCTTGGAACATTGTCTGGTCGAAACGTGTCATCATTTATAATACATTTCATTTGCGTTTTTTTATAAACATGTGTTGCGTACATCTTAAGCAATCAGGATACAAATCTAGAATAATTAGCTGCCCGAGAAATGGATAAACAGCCGGTTCATATATCTTAATGTTACATCTTTGTGTAAAAACAACTTCATTGCATAAAAAATTCAATAAATATCATATTACCTGTAACATGTGGGGTTACCTCATTGAAATCGTCACAGGCATAAAAGCTAGCACTTTATGACAACCAAATCAATATAACGAGAACATAGCATAATTTTTTATAGTTGAACTGTTCAATATTCATTATTTGCATTTTTTTTCAAGTTCGGTATCCGCTATAGAAATGCATAGTTGCTGGCGTAGTGCCCAGCGTGGTGCGACATTTTAAAGCCGTTCTGCTTGATCGTCTGCGGAGAACATGCTCGCAAATATAACTCATTCTGCTATGTCGTCTATTGAGAACTGGCTCGCAAATATAACTCTTTCTGCTTTGTCGTCTGCGGAAAACTGGCTCGCAAATATAACTTTTTGCTTTGTCGTCTGCGGAGAACTGGCTCGCAAATAGAACTCTTACTGCTAAGTCGCCTGCGGAGAACTGGCTCGCAAATATAATACTTTCTGCTTGGTATTCTGCGGAGAACTGGCTCGCAAATATAATTCTTTCTGCGTGATCGTCTGCGGAGACCTGGCTCGCAAATATAGCTCTTTCTGCTTGGTCGTCTGCGAAGAACTTGCTCGCAAATAAAAGCTCTTTCTTCTTGGTCGTCTGGGGAGAAATGGCTCGCAAATATTTTATGCTAACTAATATTGACACGATCTGTACTGTACTCCTGTAAACTTTGATTTTAAGTTCTTAAGCAATAAGGTGAACCTTGTTTTCAAGTAAAACAATATTACTGCAACACTGCTGTTGCATAATAAAAAGGAGATAACATTTCAATTGCAATTCAACTGTCAGTAAGCTAAATAGTGCAATACTTTTACACCAAGTAGTAGATTTATTACAGTCATACAAAGACCTATATGTATAATATAGGTCGTCTTTGAGTCATACAAACTTATTTGTCAATAAAGCAAGCTAAATAACTGTCAATTTCAAAACGTGTACTTAAAGCAAAAGCGCTCATATACGTGGTTCGGCAGCCTTTAAATCGTTTATATTTTAGCGAAGTCACTCAATTCTGAAAGATTAAATAAAAATTCACCTCTTAAGAAGTTGATTAATTCACTTCCTGTTTTACATGACACTTCCCTGGATCCGACCATGTATCTGGAAATTTCCGTCAAAAATAATCCTAGCTGACTATGATATTATAAGCACGTTGGCTCTGTATAACAGCGTGAAGTACATCATAAGGAGTGTGCGAAGGTCATGGAACAGTTCAAACTTTCTGGATGGAAAAACAACTGCCAACTACTGCGTACAATGACACTATATTGATATGTGCAATTACTAAAATAATAAAATTAAAGGACTAGTTAATTATATTTTAGATTATATTTTCGTCAGAAAAAATTATTAATATAGAACTTCAGAAGTCACCGAACACGACCATACCATATTATTGCAAGCTCCGTTTAACTAAACCTGTTTATTTCAGCTATGGAAAAAACGTGAAACTTTTACTAGAAAAGTCGAAAACAAGAAAACACAGTCTACGCATTCAGCAAAAAGAGAAAAGTGGAAAAGAGAGCATGTATTTATATAAAACGATCAACGAACGGACGGACGGACAACGCCAAAACAATATCCCCCTCCCGATTTCATCGGCGGGGGAAAAATAAGTTTAATGGTGCACCAACCTTACAAATGCACATTCCCAAGATCTATCAAAATGTCAGATGTTGTCTCGAGTAGCGTTATTCTCCAAAACAAAACCAAAGCTTGTACATTCATTTCCATTGAAAGGTTCATCATTGACCAAGTTTCACGTCATCTTATGATAGTTCATTCAGAAAACACGTCACAAAATCTGATTTCATACATTCACAAAAATATTTCATTATTCTTTGTTTTTAAAATTTTAAATAAATATGTCTAAAACAGAGTAATTTATAAGTGTATCCTTTGAAGTTTTTAATAAGGCTAGACATTCCGAGCTGCTTTCATTAAAGAAGGACTTTTCAAACGCAGAAACTTCTACTTAATCAAATTATTCTTAATGAAAACGTGCAATTCCATTGAGAATGTAATCCGGCGGCATTTGAATTAAAGATAGATACAGAAGGAATTCATGACAAAGCATATTAAAATAGACTAAAATGGCACTTTGAAAGCCACTGAACAAAATTTATATGAAAATATTGCAGGTTCGGTTTGATCGAGCCTGTTCGTGGGCAGTTGTTTTTACATCATATGAGTCCTTGTTAGTTCATTATTGCACTAAGCCCTCGATAGTTCATTTCTGCACTAGCCTTGAAAGATCATTTTTTGCACCGAGCCCTCAATAGTTCACTTTTGCACTGAGTCCTTGATAATTCATTTTTGCACTGAGCCTTGATAGTTTATTTTGCACCGAGCCCTCGATAATTCACTTTTGCACTGAGTCCTTGATAGTTCATTATTGCACTATGCCCTTGATAGTTCAATTTTGCACCGAGTCCTCGATAGTTCACTTTTGCACTGAGTTTTGATAGTTCACATTTGCACTGAGTCGGTGATAGATCATTACTGAACTAAGCCATTGACAGTTCATTTTTGCACTGAGTATTGATAGTTCATTTTTGCACCGAGCCTTCGAAAGTTCACTTTTGCACCGAGTCCTTGATAGTTCATTTTGCCACCGAGCCCTCGATAGTTCGTTTCTGCACTAAGGCCTTGATAGTTCATTTTGGCACTAATCCTTGAAGGTTCATTTTTGCACTGAGTTTGATAGTTCATTTTTGCACCGAGCCCTCGATAGTTCACTATTGCATTGAGTCCCTGAAAGTTCATTTTGGCACTAATCCTTGAAGTTTCATTTTTGCAATGACTTTGATAGTTCATTTTTGCACCGAGCCCTCGATAGTTCACTTTTGCACTGAGTCCTTGATAGTTTATTTTTGCACTGAGTCCTTGATAGTTCATTTTTGCACCGAGCCCTCTATAGTTCACTTTTGCACTGAGTCTTGATAGTTCATTATTTCACTAAGCCATGATAGTTCTTTTTTGCCCTGAGTTTAGATATTTGATTATTGCACTAAGCCCTTGATAGTTCATTTTTGCACTCAGTCCTTGATAGTTCATTTTTGCACTGCGTCCTTGATAGTTCACTTTTGCACTTAGGCCTTGATAGTTCATTTTGGCACTAATCCTTGAAGTTTCATTTTTGCACTGAGGTTTGATAGTTCATTTTTGCACCGAGCTCTCGATAGTTCACTATTGCATTGCGTCCCTGAAAGTTCATTTTGGCACTAATCCTTGAAGTTTCATTTTTGCAATGACTTTGATAGTTCATTTTTGCACCGAGCCCTCGATAGTTCACTTTTGCACTGAGTCCTTGATAGTTTATTTTTGCACTGAGTCCTTGATAGTTTATTTTTGCACTGAGTCCTTGATAGTTCATTTTTGCACCGAGCCCTCGATAGTTCACTTTTGCACTGAGTCGTTGATAGTTCATTTTTGCAATGAGTCCTTGATAGTTCATTTATGCACCGAGCCCTCGATAGTTCACTTTTGCTCCAAGTCCTTGATTGTTCATTTTTGCACTGAGTCCTTGATAGTTCATTTTAGCACTTAGTCTTGATAGTTCATTATTTCACTAAGCCATGATAGTTCTTTTTTGCCCTGAGTTTTGATTTTTCATTATTGCAGCAACCCGTTCATTTTTGCAACGAGCCTTGTTTGCAGTCAATTTAATGTCCCTGGTGGGTTTCGAACCCGCCGTCTCCGGATCTGGAGTCCGAAGCTCTACCCCTAGACCACGGTTCTTCATGTTAGGGATCCTGCATGAGGAAAGCAAGACGAGTAACTGTAAAACGGTTGTTACTCTACTCACTTAAGTGTTGCAACTGTGCCACGATTGCTAAATCTATAATAACACGACAATCAGATACTTATAATTAACAGGTCTGGCGACTTCTCTGAAATTTTTGAAATAATTGTATATTACAGTATAAGTTTTGTGCACTTATCAGGACAAAAATATAACTTTTTTAAATATCACAATTGATAATATAGACTGTAGAAAACCTGTAAAGAAAGCACATGTGCTTTTTAGTGTTCTTACACAGTCATGGTCAAGAGAATATATATAAAACCAAAGTTTAAGTAGTGTCACTAACGCAGAATAAATTTAAAAATCCAACTCCAGGTCAAATCAAAATTGGTTAACAAAATCAAATGGGTTTTTTTTGTAACAAATGTGCATTAAAATTTTGTATTGCTTAAAACATGAGGAGGCTATAGTGTAGTGGTTATAGTGACTGCCTCGAAATCACGAGGTCCGAGGATCGAGTCCAGGGCAAGGAACCGTTCTTTCATCCAAATCTAACCTTCTTTAATGTTTTTGCACCAATACAAGGTATTACTGCTATTTGTTTTAGTTCCGGGTCGTACCAATACTGTATGTTTTAGGTTTAGTGTGCGTACATGTTAGTAGTTCTGTAAATAGTGAATAGAACATTCAACGGTTATTCCAGCTGCACACCCTGGTACCGGCTCTCCCAAGTACAGGTGGCTCTCCCACACGAATTGAATGCTGAATTGTGTTTTTGGTCGGGATGAAACAATTATGGCACGCTAACCTACATGTCCCGCTGCACTTCTTTGTCGGTGGTGGGTGAAGAGACTAATAATTTATTAAGTGATAGACTGAAGCGCAGCCGGCATCAACAAGTCTTCGTTATCTTCTCTTTTTTAGTTCAGAGGCTCTGTTTTCGGTTTGATATATATAATTTTGTTCTAAAAAGCTCTTTTCTAACATGGTTGATATTGTATACTTTTTTCCAGGTCGTACAGTGCGTACATGTAAGTAGTTATGTAAATCGTTAATAGAATATTCAACGGTAATTAAAGCTGGATCTTTTGAAACTGGTGGTCACGAATTGAATGCTGAAGTGTGTTTTTTGGCCGAATGAAACAATTATGGCACGCTAACCTACATGTCCCGCTGCACTTCTTTGTCGATGGCGGATGAAGAGAATAATAACTTATTAGTTGATAGACTGAAGCGCAGCCGGCAACAACTAGTCTGCGTTTTCTTCACTTTTTTAAGTCAGAGGCTCTGTTTTCTATTTGATCTATATTTATCTGTCTCTTGGATGTTTGGCTTTAGGGTTATCTACACATTTCAAATTCAGTTTAAATTTATGATTTCCAGTTCACTAGAAACATTTCTCAGTAATATAAAATTGGTATTTTCACTGTTTTTGGAACACATTTTAATTTATTATATATAATAACTGTAGAAGAGGTTTAATGATCATAAGTTAATTTGATATCAATAACAGAGTTTCTTGCTAGTGGTGGTTTAAACCAGTTTATATGATCGCTATTTGCATTTGTAAATAATGGTATTTAACAAGTAAAAGTAACTCACGCAAAAGCCTTTTTTTTTTATTAAATTACGATTACGATCTCTAAGAAAAATCTCTCATTTTATGACTAAATATGTAATTGAACATGACATTTGCTGTCATTTCATAAGAAATATTATAAATAAAGATCCGGTATATGCTTGTTAAAATTAATGAATCTCGACGAGATGTAAAATTTAATTTTACTCGTATCTCAACTATGCAAAGAAACTTTCATTCTAGTCTTTGAACATTTCAAGTACCAGTAATTATGAACCAGACAAAAACAACGGCTTTGAGACATAAATACTTGTACTTGTTTTGTGAAATGAAAAACCTGTTGGGTCAAGTGTGAGGTTGGTGCACCTTAGAAACTGGTTTAAACCCCCAGTGGCAAATTGCTTTGCCACTGACCGTTCTAAGGCGGAAAACCCAAGGGTTCTCTTTTTAGTTAATTGTTTGTGGCGTCTAATTTGAATTTCACATACTTATAAAAACATTCTTTCTTTTCCTCATTTCTTTTTCGCTGCGTGTGGAGGCTGTTTCGTGATTGTAGCGATTCCTGATATGCATATTTAACTTTCGTATTTGACAAAATTTGTTGTCTGCTCTCCAACTTATATATTTATTCAATATCTAAAGCATGACTTATGTCGGTTAGCAGAAAATGAATGTCAAGACCAAGTTAAACCAGATTGGACCAGTCTATTTTTTCCCCAACATCGGTGAAAAATTGACAAAACTGCCATTATTTAAGCAATAGTTTTTTTACCTTTATTATACTTTAAATTTAGAAAAAGAGGATTGCATAATTTCTAAAAACATGCTCACATATTTATATTTATATAAGACCAGTCGCACAAGATTTTGTTTGACCTTTAATTTTAGAAAGTGGACAAATAAAAAATTTAACGCATTTCTGCACTTACTTTACAAATAGTTACTGAAACAGAAAACATAAGCTGATTACAACAATCGGCAAAACATGTTTGCTTAGCCTCTGTGTGTTTAAAATAGGTTCATCAATCTCATATGTGTCCCTCCATGCTCTTATAGCGACATTATTCCTTGCAATGGCGTTATATAAAGTTAATTTCACGTAAAAATAACACCCTAATGTAAGTACAAGTTTTAAAAAACATAAGTGTTGATGAAATATATAATTGTTTGAGCTGTTTCCAAATATATTAAAAACAAAAATGTCAGAAATTTAACAGAAGATACCGTTATCGTGAGGATTTACTTTCAGAATTCTTTTATCTATGTCATTAAAAAACTTTTTAACATTTTCCCCGAATTGTGCGAGAAAAAAAAAACATATTGAGGAAAAAAAGGTGAGATATGCATATCAGGAATCGCCACATTCAGAAAAAAACAGCCTCCCCACACAGTCAAGAAGAAGAGAGAGGGAGAGAACATGGTTAATAAAATGATCAGTTTAAAACAAGACACCACTATCAATAAACAAAAATGAGAACCCGAGGGGTTATCGCCTTGGAACGGTCAGTGGCTAATCAAATTGCCACTGGGGGTTTAAACCAGGTTCTAGGGTCCACCAACCTCACACTTGCCCCGACATGTTCTCATATCACAAAACAAGTACAAGTTGTCTTGGTGTGATAAATATTAAATTGCTGATTATTTTTCCGATTTAAATGCACAGCACGTAATTAAGTCTTAATAAAGTAAACTATAAATTACTTTATTTGAATATACCTTTAGTATGCACTTCGTTTTTCTTTTCTCGAGATAATCAGATTGCTTGGTACTTTTCGGTTTAAATGCACAGCACGTGTTTAAGTCTCAATAAATTAAACTATAAAGTTTTAACTAATTTATTTGAATATACGTTTAGTTTGCACTTCGTTTTTCTTTCCTCGAGATAATCAAATTGCTGGTTACTTTTCTGATTTAAATGCACAACACGTTTTTAAATCTCAAAAAATTAAACTATAAATTACTTTATTTGAATATACCTTTAGTATGCACTTCGTTTTTCTTTTCTCGAGATAATCGAATTTATTTGCTGGTTACTTTTCTGATTTAAATGCAAACTACGTAATTAAGTCTCAATAAATTAAACTATAAATTAGTTTATTTAAATATACCTTTAGTACATGTATGCACTTCGTTTTTCTTTTCTCGAGATAATCAAATTGCTGGTTACTTTTCTGATTTAAATGCAAAGTACGTAATTAAGTCTCAATAAATTAAACTATAAATTAGTTTATTTAAATATACCTTTGGTATGCACTTCGTTTTTCTTTTCTCGAGATAATCAAATTGCTGGTTACTTTTCTGATTTAAATGCTCAGCACGTATTTAAGTCTCAATAAATTAAACTATAAATTACTTTATTTGAATAAAACTTTAGCATGTTTAGTATGCACTTCGTTTTTCTTTTCTCGAGAAAATCAGATTGGCATTCCATATGTGATGTAAATGCAGTGATATTGCAGAAATTGTATCGATATTTGGCTGTTTTAAATTATACCTAGATACATAAGTCATTCCTGTATATACTCTGAAAAGTTCGGGCATTTTGAGTGAATAAAAATGGCTTCATTAGGGCCGTTCTTAATTTAAGTTCAACTATTAAAATTATCAGTTTTTAAAACTTAATGAAAGTTGTATCTTTATTCACCCAGAGCGTTTTGGAAACATTTGTTCGTATATGTTTTACCACTCTTTAAACTATTATCTGACTATCAATTAAAAGAAAAAAAAGCTATCAAAGAACTCCCCTCAAAGGAAATTAAGTCAATGGAACTGTCCATCAAATGAGAACAAGTGTCAGGGATCGTTTGCTTTCATAAAACAATTCTCCAGAACTGTCAACTTAACAAAAAATTTTCAAACAAAGTCTACAGTCTAATAAAACACGTCTGACAAATCAAAGAAATCAAGACTCAATAATTCCCCATTGTTACAGTAACAAAACAAGTCATATGGACAGTCAGATAAATAACCAAGTCTCAAGGACTGCCCATTAAAGGACGTCTGATAAATCAAAGAAATCAAGACTCAATAATTCCCCATTGTTACAGTAGCAAAACAAGTCATATGGACAGTCAGATAAATAACCAAGTCTCAAGGACTGCCCATTAAAGCAAACAAGTCTCTGATATTTCTCTTGGAAATGAATCAAGTTTCGAAAACTTGGCATTAAAGGAAAAAAGGAAAACCAAATCGGCAAGTTATACGGTAAACAAAGACAAATCATGAACACACTAGAAATCTATCTATGTTCATCGAAACAGTAAAATACGAGTAATATTGTATAGCTGTCTACGTCATTCTATGAATTCAATAAAATACCTTAATTTAAACTATATCCCTTCATTGAAAATAATATAATGTTAAACTAAGCATTTCCATTACTGCCCATGAACAGGCTAATTAAACCCGAGCCTGCAATATTTTCATAACTGTCGCATTCGGTTTTCAAAGTTCCTTTATCATCTATTCAAACAGGCTTTTCAAAATCATAAGATTTACTTAAAAATATGAGTTTTAAGAAAAATTAAATTAAATTTAAAGGTATATTATAGATTTCGAAAAAAAGATGATTGTAACAACAGACATTCAAAATGATGGACTTAAATCGCCATTGTTGCTATTTCATTGCGTTAATGCAGATGAAATATCGCCGTTGGGTTTTCAAGATCGCCTAGGCGATTTTGGCTTTTGAGGACCCATACCAAGTTCACTTCTAACAATGTTACATTAAAACTTATCAGTTATGATTTATGTACCTCTAACACTATATTCATTTAAACATTTAGTATAAGGCTATTAGAAAGGGCGGCTAAATTTGCGAATTCACTTGTTCGCAAACATTCCCCGGACTCTGTCAAACTTGAAACAACTCAAATATGTTACAAAATATGTATCAAAATCAACGCAATGCAAGTCTGAGTAGGTTGTTTGAAAAAACGGATAAATTATTACTTAAAAGGTATGCCGAGCAAATTGGATTTGTTCTCGAAGATTAAATCAGTGATTTCAGAGGCGGAATTAATTATGTATTCAATTTAATAATGGTAAAGAAACATCAAATAAAAGGAGAGAATCCTTTATCGAATGATAAAACAATCGGCATCGGATGCATTTACTTATTGCATCCGCCCCAATTTGATTACATTTACCATTTTAGATTTTCTACTTTCTTCAGTACAGTAGAATTAGATTACTATTCTGTCCTGCCAAAACTATCATAAAGTATGGATAAATTGCCTCGTGTCATGACAGAAGTACAGTTCTTAATAGAACAAACCTCTGGAGAATATCAACTGTTTGTTCCTATTTTATTACCAGAGTGCAATACAATTTTAGGTATCTTTGAAATTAGTTCTCGTCAAAAAGAAGTACAAATTATTACGTTATGTTTAAATTCCCATTGGAATATTACTCAATACAGTGACCTAGATCTGAATTTGTGTTAACTCTAGCCGAAATAAAGGCAGTGCTTTTCTTCTTATTGCTGAAATTAAATAGTTTCAAGGCCATGCATACCAGTTGAACAATTTGAACGGTTTAAAATTGTCATCGTGTTCTTGCTGATTTGACTGCAGATGCTCTGGTCTCGGTAAGATCATTGAGAACCTACCCTGTAGCTTTGAATGCTATTAGCTTCTTATGTTTTATATGTTTGTGTGCTTTTGAATGCAACATAAATAATCTGGTGCGTGGATCGCAGTTATTTCACCAAGACAGCTTGTACTTGTTTATTCATATGAGAACCTGTTGTGGCAAGTTTGAGGTTGTAGCACCCTATAACCTTGTTTAAACCCCTGCGGCAAATTGTTATGCAACTGACCGTTCAAAGTCGGTTTTCGTCAATTGCTTTCGGTGTCGTATTTGATCCTGACATTCTTATAAACATGCTCTTATCCTCTTTTTTATTGTGTGGGAAGGCTGTGTTTTATGAGTGTGGCGATTCCTGATATGCATATTTCACTTGATTCACTTTATTTATTTAACTCTTTCAAACAACTTGTAAAACATAGTCTTTGATGTATTGCCTATACAACAGAACGTTTCGGATAACAATCTCTAAAGATCTGAAATACCGCTTCTTCGAAAAGGCTTGCAGCTTTAATTCTAAGCGAATTAATTTTCATTAATCGTTGAAAAAGTAATTTAAATCTCACATTGTCGAGGGCATTTTATAACATTAACAAAAAATCAATCTTTTATTCTTCAAAGGTATCCGAAATCAATTCTCCTTAATACAAAGCGTCTATATGATTTCACAGCTGTTGCAACACGGTGATATTTTCTGCAGCACAGGAATACTTAGTCTATGGAGTAATATGAAGGCTGAACGTCTTGTTCGTTTTGTTTTGAAAAATACTCTGGGTATTCTCTAAAAATACTCTAGGTGGCAGGGGTTTAAGAGTTTATGAAGATTTATGGGGAAATCTTTCTTAAAAGAACCTAGAAGCTCGATTTGTTTCTTTTATCCCTGTCATCGTGTTCTTGCTGATTTTACTCCAGGAGCTCTGGTTTCGGTAAGATCATTGAGTACCCGCCCTTTGGCTTTGCAATGCTCTTAGCTTCTTATGTTTTAAATTTGTGTGTGCTTTTGCATGCAACATTGTTGACCCGATAAATGGGTTGGAGTTTTTTCACCAAGACAACTTGTACTTGTTTTGTGTTATGAGAACCTTATGGGCAAGTGTGAGGTTGCTGCACCCTGGAACCTGGTTTAAACCCCCAGAGGCAATTTGATTTGCCACTGACCGTTCTCATTTTTGTTTATTGTTAGTGGTGTCTTTTTTTAAACTGATCATTTTATTAACCATGCTCTCTCCCTCTCTCTTCTTCTTGACTGTGTGGGGAGGCTGTTTTTTTCTGAATGTGGCGATCCCTGATATGCATATTTCACCTTTCTGTATTATTTCTTAGCATGAAGATCTAGCTGCTGATCATGTAATAGTATGAAATTAAATCTTAAAATACCACATTCAATATTCACCACCATGGGCATACCATTATTTCGGACGGATTGCAAATGTACTGTTTGTTGGTGTTAATACTGAGTTAGGCGGAGTGGGAAGAAATATCCATTTTAATTACTTCCTATGAACAGGTTCAATAAAACCAAGCCTGCACTGTTTTCATATCGTGTTCAGCTGATTTCAAAGTTCCCGTTTCATCTTTTTCGATCAAATAGACTCCGTTTTGTGTCCCCTTTGCAAACGCGTAGTAGCTATGTGGCAGACAAGCTTAATGTGGAATATCAGAATTTTTTCACAAATTTGTTGAGTTTGGTGGAAAATTTTGAATTTGACCAAATCTTCCATAGGATCGATCTTGGTTATATCAGTATACAATACAAACCGTGACTGGCTGCTTATTCAAAAATCAGTTATAGACATGTGATATTACAGTTTTATAATATTTTTGTCGTTATTACAGCCTGCTTTGCACAGCAGAATATAAATTATACTCAGCCGTATTTGATTTGACTTGAGTTTCCTTTAAACTTAATAATATATAAGTAAATGTTCTTTACCAAAGAGAAAGTGCATTGAAATTTCGTACAAAAAAAATCTCGTTCATTACACGGCCGATGCATAACGCATTAATAATTAATAAGAGAGATAATCTAAGACATGTTCACAACAAGCGCAATCTGAGTTCATTCAGCCAAAGTCTTTGTTTACGAGATGTTAATAATAGTGCCTCTAGCTGGAAGCGATCCAGCACCGTCACGGCGACAGCGCCTATCCCTGCAATTCCTGCATTTCCTGCGACGCAACTAATTGAGCTAACCGGGACATCCTCAAAAAAGGTTGATCGGATAGCCTTGATATATGTAACAATCACTGCATGACATCGGTAACGGGATATTTTACTGATAACAGTACTGACTATATGTACTGGGAGACTTTTTACAGCCGCAACACTGCAAAAATAGCGCTACTGTGAATTTCAAATGATAGTGCCTCTAGCTGGGAGCGAACCTTATTTAAGAAAAACTTTCATAAACGCTTTAGCTCTCTCTACCGTTAGGAAAAAAAGGTTAGGGAAAGCAGGAGAGATGAAACACCAAGCATTCAGAGCTTTGAAAAATAATTTATTTGTTGGAGGACTTCTTTTTTATGAAAAAAAAGGTTTGACTTAGTTTACATTTAATTGTATCTGTTTGCTTTGAAAATCAAATCTTCTTTAGGAAGTTGCCAAAAAAATACTTTGACAAAATATTATTTTAAAACTGAAACTAAATCTGGGTATCGGGGATAAGTCTTGTGCGAAATTGTTTCTTAGAAACGATTTTTATGTTAAAAAACTTTTATAAAGTTGGTGTTATAAACATTGCGTTGAATTTCGTTGAAATCTTTAAATTATATAAAACTGTATGCAGGTTTCTTAAGAATCAAAGTATTGAAACATTGAAACATATTCAGTTTTGTGGAAACAGTGCCTAAGGTTATAAAACTGAGCATGGAAACCAGTCGCCATTTCAGCCAAACAGATGCTTGAGATTTGAGACTGGTTTCTAATCTCAGTTTTATAACCTTGGTACCTGGCCTACCATTGGGAGTTTCTGATTGCAGAAAATACATCCATGTGACCTTTGTTACAAAATTTTAGGTTCATTGGAAAGTATACTGAACAAAAATAAAAAGTATCCACTTTTTATGCTGATATTCTCATTTACATATTTTCATTTAATCAGGAACGCTTTGAATGGTGTTTTGTTGTTTAATCTCAGTTGTTTTTAAGTTTAATTGTTCATGAACATATTCTTACACGCATGAACCTCGTCAACTGTCCATAGAATGAAAATTAATATAGATGACAAATTACTACATATTCAATTAAAGGGAGGTAATTGGAAATGGTTGTGATTTCTAGCGTTGTCTGTCGAAGACTCGTTGTTTTATTAATCAATGTTTTGTGATTTCATTAACATCAAAAACTGGAGAAATTGATTTAATTCCAAAGCATTGTGAATATTACCTAGAATCACTTACTTCCGAAAACCCGTATTATAGCATAGGGAAAGATAACTTGGTTGTGACTGTAGATTTTCAAGAACATTTTATTTCTGTGTAATGATTGCAGAAATGCAGATTCTTTTCCCATTTTCTCATTTTACAAAATTATTGGTAGGAATGTGGATACATTTTATTTTTGCAGAGTTTATATTATGAAATACCTCTAGTTGGGTAAAATATTTATAAAACGATAATGATGGCAGCTGATTAGTTTTACAACCTTTATTAAATACTAGTGCTCGGTTCTCTAATTTTGCCGACCTAAAAATAGATTAATTTTGTACGGCAAGAAAAGAAAATTAACTTTAAAAAACTATTTCCGTTTAAAGAGCTTCTTATAAAAACATCTTTATTTAATAACTCACTTAAGCATAATATTTACTTATTTCCATGTCACTATAATCCTGTGAGCATTTGCATTGATTTATTTGTAAATCATGTTCGTAACACATACAAAGATCTTGTTTTGACTTTCTACAACTTTTCTGCAAATTTAAAGAAATTTATCTAAGTTTCTAGAATGTTCCTTAATGTATTTAATATTTAAATGTTCGGAAATTAAAAGTTCTAGATTCTCGTATGTCCCTTTATATTGTATAACGGAGTGGTATTTGGTCTTTTGTTCAATGTAATTTACATGTTCACTTAAACAATACTGTGGACTTTTTCATAACTGTAAGATTTTATGGTGTTGATTTTTTTGTTTTACAATGTGTTTTTTTTCTACGAATGTTGTTGTTTTACGTTTTTGTTAGCTATTTCTTCGTTGTTACTTTCAAATGACAAAATTGTGGGCTCATATGGGATTTTTAATGTTTAAAATTGCAGTGTATTATTTTGTCATTCTTTTCAAAATAGTTTTGACTTTCAAACCATTATAATTTAAGTTTATTAACAGAAATGTACAATTAAGAACCTAAAGGTGTACAAAAATATTGTCAATAACAATTGCTTGCATTGCTGATTTCACTTAGAAAAAGTAGAAATTATAACAAAAACATCCCACAGCAATGACAAACAAGAGGGTCCATAGGACCCTGGTTCGCTCACCTGTCAACAACTGGTCAATGCTTGCAAGAGTTATGTGCAAGTTTGGTAAAATCAAGTCAAATATTAAAGCTATTGTGGATAAAAGGTCAAAATAGCTTACTTTGGATCTTTCATTGGAAATAACTCTGGAACCCATTACGGAATCTAGCTGTATCAAGAAAGGAACAGAGATCTTATAGTAACTCAAGTATTGTACAAGGCTGATTAAATTCAAATAAAAAATGAAGCTGCTATTGTGCAGACAAGGTCTAAATAGTTAATTTTGGCGCTTTCAGGGGCCATAACTGTGGAACCCATAATGCAAATGGCAATTTCAAGAAAGGAACCATGATCCTATGGTAATGAAAGTAAAGACTAAAATTAAGACCACTAGGTTGCAGACAAGCTTTAATTATAACTAGTGACCTAGTTTTCAAGGTCACATGCCAAATTTCAAACTTGATATCATTGAGATAAACATTCTGACCAAGCTTGAAAAAGAGGACCGAAATTAAGACCGCTAGAGTGCGGACAAGCTTTTTCTATAATTTGGCATAGTGATCTAGTTTTCAAGGTCATATGTCCCAGTTTCAAACTTGACCTAGATATCATTGAGATAAACATTCTGACTAAGCTGGAAGTAGATCGGCCAAAAACTAAAACCGCTAGAGTGCGGACAAGCTTTTTCTAAAATTCGACCTATTGACCTAGTTTCCAAGGTCACATGACCCAGTTACGAACATGACCTAGATATCATTGAGATAAACACTCTGACCAAGCTTGAAAACAGGACCAACATTAAGACAGGGTGCATCAAGCTTTTTCTTTAATTTGACATTGTGACTTAGTTTTCAAGGTCACATGACCCACTTTCGAACTAGACCTAGACTTCATGGTGATAAACATTTTGACTAAGTTTGAAGAAGATCGGACCAAAATTAAGACCGCTACAGTGCGGACAAGCTTTATCTTTAATTGGACCTTGTGACCTAGATTTCAAGATCACATGACCAAGTTTCGAACTTGACCTAAATATCATTGAGATAAACATTCTGACCGAGCTTGAAGAAGATCCCACCAAAATTAAGACAGAGTGCAGACAAGCTTTTTCTTTAATTTGGCATAGTGATCTAGTTTTCAAGGTCATATGTCCCAGTTTCGAACTTGACCTAGATATCATTGAGATAAACATTCTGACTAAGCTGGAAGTAGATCGGCCAAAAACTAAAACCGCTAGAGTGCGGACAAGCTTTCTCTAAAATTCGACCTTTTGACCTAGTTTCCAAGGTCACATGACCCAGTTACGAACATGACATAGATATCATTGAGATAAACATTCTGACCAAGCTTGAAGAAGATCCCGCCAAAATTAAGACCGCTAGAGTGCAGACAAGCTTTTTCTTAAATTTTACCTTGTGACCTAGTTTTCAAGGTCACATGACACAGTTATGAAGCTGACCTAGATATCATGTAGATAGACATTGTGACCAAGTTTGAAGAAGATCGGACCAAAATTAAGACAGCTAGGGTGCGGACAAGCTTTTTCTATAATTTGACCTGATGACATAGTTTTCAAGGTCAAATGACCCAGTTTCGAAATTAAACTAGATGTCATTTAGATAAAGATTTTGATTAAGATTGAAGAAGATCGGACCAAAATTAAGACCGTTAGATTGGGACAAGGTTGTTCTTTGATTTGACCTAGTGAACTAGTTTTCAAGGTTCCATGACCCAGTTACATAATTGAATTAGATGTCATTGAGAAAAACATTCTGACCAAGTTTGAAGAAGATCGGACCAAAATTAAGACCGCTAGAGTGCGGACAAGCTTTTTCTATAATTTGTCCTAGTGACCTTGATTTCAAGGTCAAATGATCCAGTTTCAAACGTGAACTAGATGTCATTGAGATAAACATTCTGACTAAGTTTGAACAAGATCGGACAAAAATAAGGACCGCTAGAGGAGTGCGGACAAGCTTTTTTTATAATTTGACCTAGTGACCTAGACTTCAAGGTCACATGACCCAGTTTCGAACTTGACCTAGATATCATTGAGATAAACATTCTGACCAAGTTTGAAGAAAATCTTACAAAAATTAAGACGGCTAATGTGCAGACAAGCTTTTTCTTTAATTTGAATAATGTGACCTAGTTTTTAGGGTCACATGACCCAGTTACAAATTTGATTTAGATATCATTGAGATAAACAATCTGACAAAGTTTAAAGAAGATCGCAGAAAAACTAAGACTGCTAGAGTGCGGACAAGCTTTTTCTATAATTTGACCTAGTGACCTAGATTTCAAGGTCACAAGTTTCGAACTTGTCCTAGATATAATTGAGATAAACATTCTGAACAAGTTTTTAGAAAATCGGATAAAAATTAAAACCGCTAGAGTGCGGACAACAATTGTGAACGGACGACGGACGGACGGACGACGGACGCCGGACGAAGGGCGATCACAAGAGCTCACCCTGTCACTATGTGACAGGTGAGCTAAAAAGGATTTTGTGCACTACATTTTTACATCCAAATAGACCTAACTTTCCTGCAAAAAGTGTTTTGATGCCTAAATACCATACTTATTTTGTGAATACATCCAAAGAAATTTCCAGGAAAGTATCTGTCGCCTAAATTTTCTTGGAATATTGTCTGGTGGAAAACGTATCAGCACTAACTATTTAATGAGCGTTATTTGACAAACATGTGGTGCTTAGATATTAAGCAATCAGGATAAAAATCTAGTATTATTAGCCGACCGAGAAGATGATCAAACAGCTTTTGTAATATATCTTAATGTTTCATCTTCATAATTCATTAAAATGCAATAAATATCAGTTTAGCATGTGGAATTTCCGCCTTCTAATCATCATAAGCAGAGTATATTTTGAAATAATTGTAATTGAACCTTACAAAAAAGTACATGTTCTTATAAATAAAATATCATGTAAAGTTCATGATAATGCGGTTTGCAATACTATATATGACAAGCAGATAAACATAATTATTTGGCATATTTGCCGTATTTGTTATTTTCGATGTTCACAGTTTTCGTATTTCCCGTGTTTGATGTGCATTATTTCCGTATTTGTCTTCAGTTGTTCGATGTTCACTTAGTCTGTATTTCTGTTCGATGTGCACTATTTTGCGTATTTGTCCTGTTTGATGTGCATATTTCTCTATTTGTCCTGTCCGATGTGCACTATTTCCTTATTTGACCTTATCGATATGTACTATTTCCGTATTTGTCCTGTTGGATGTGCACTATTTCCGTATTTGTTCTGATCAACATGCAGTATTTCTGTATTTGTCCTGTTCAATGAGCACAATTTCCGTATTTGTCCTGTTCGATGTGCACTATTTCATTATTTGTCTTGTTGGATATGCACTATTTCCGTATTTGACCTGATCAATATGCACTATTTCCGTATTTGTCCTGTTCGATGTGCACTATTTCCTTATTTGTCCTGTTGGATGTGCACTATTTCCGCATTTGTCCTGCTTGATTTGCACTATTTCCGTATAAGTCCTGTTCGATGTGCACTTTTTTCGTATTTTTCGTGTTTTTTGTGCATTATTTCCATATTCGTCCTGTTCGGTGGCTGTATGATTTCTATTTCATCTGTTGCAATCGTTATTTAAAACTCTGAAATCTCGTTCATTACACTGTTAAGAGACCAAACAAAATTTTGTCATGAAATATACTGGGCAAAGATTAAAAGTATCTACTTATTTATCCGTTAATTTGCAAAGTTAGAAAAACAAATATTTAGAATTATTTTATATTGAATCAATTTGCAATGGTGCCATTTTTGCAAAGAAATACAAATTATTTAGAAAGCTAGGGTCACAACTAAGATATCTTTCTTTCATTCATAAAAGAAATAGTCATTGATAAATAGCGCTAGAAATTTAAACCATTTTCAAAAACCTCCCTATCAACTAAAACTATAATAGTGTTTTAAAATCCTGTATTAAATGTTATTCGATGCTCAGTTCTTTGTGTAAATTATTATATTGATGAGCAATCAATTTTAAATTTAAAAAAACCAAACTGAGATTAAACAAAACCCGTTCCATTTAAAATATAAAATGAAAATACCATAATGCGAACATATGCATGAAAAGTTAATACTTTTATACTTCTTTTTCTGTTGAGAATATATGGATGTCTTTGAAAGCCATTATTAGATCAAATGTGAACTAGGAATACGACTTGTATGTATTGCAGGGTATGTTTCATTAAAAGCCTTTTCTTGGCAGTAATGGTTATGACTGTCTACGCCGCCTATCCCTGGAATGACGGTACTGAATAAATATATACATTTAATTATATCTATCTGGACAGAAAGCCTTCAAAAAACTTTTTGAGTGTACGGTAGACTTTTTACAGCCCCAGACGACATAAACAACTCCACTGTGATAATTAAAAGAGATAAAAAAAATTCGTCATCAAACTCTATCGACTTATTTAAAGCTGGACGATTTTCTTTTTAAAGCACGGAAATGAATTGGATTTAATCTTGATAATGTGCACAAATTATTATTTCATCTTTATTGCCTCTTATCAGGCAGTCTGTAGACCATACGTTCATGTGTTTTTGATAAATAATCGCTTGTTTGTGTTTTAACAAAAAAGTTTGCTTAATAGTTCAGGGAAGAAAAGTGATCTAATGTGTGGGTGTCTCGGAATGATATTAATCTGAAAATTCCACATTGAAGGTTTCACGTTCATCGACATATGCATACCATCGTTTGGGATTGATCGAAATGGTACAGTAACTGTTTATTGGTGTACATATTGAATTGCGTTCAACCCAGGTTTAGGCGGCGTGGACAATAATATGCATTTCCATTACTGCCCTTGAACAGGCTCAATCAAGCCAAGTCTGCAATATTTTCATATTTGTCGTGTTCGGTTGCTTTCAAAGTTCCCTTTTCATCTATTAAGAGTGAATGTTGTTGACAATACCTGCATGGCAGCCATACAAATGTTAAGAGTGTTGTTTATTTGCGTCAGTTACATGTACATATGTCTGATTTATTTAAACGCTTAGCAATGGTTGACTTATGTAACATATTAGTTAAACCGTTTCGTTTATGTACATTTCCCATTTATTGTTTGTGTTTTGTTTTACAAATTTCGGTATTGTTTGTGGTATTTCTTAGTAAAATGTAAATGACCTTTTTAAACGTGCTCTTGAGTTAATTTCCTAGCGCATTTCTTTAGAATCTGTCAGGGCAGGTGTGATGTGTGCATCCAAGATCCTTATTTAATTAGGGCAGGTGTGAAGTAGATGAATAAAAGAACCCTATTAAATTACACAACCCGACGTTCCCGCCCTGTCAGGGCAGGTGTGAAGTAGATGAATCCAAGAACCCTATTTAATTACACAACCCGACGTTCCTGCCCATTTCTAAATATGACTCTGTCTGCATGGTTGTCGGTGGAGACTTTATGGTTTTCTTTATGCTAAGTTTTACTGGCTCGATCAGAACTATTTCCTTGTAAACAATGATTAATAATAATGTAGTTTGAAACGAGGAAGAACCATTGTTGCATGATGCTGGAGGGGATAAAATCAATTAATATAGATGAAAAAAAGAATGAAACAGCACTTATTGAATTTACGGGATACGACATTTTACAGCCGCTACTCGGCACAAAAAAAAACGCTTAAGTAATATTAAACAAGATAAAAAGGGAACTTTGAAAGCCACAGAACACGACAAATATGAAAATATTGCAAGATCGGTTTGACTGGGCATGTTCATGAGCAGTAATGGAAGTAAGAATTCATTTTGTGCTGGCGCTCAGCTAATAGATAAAATAAGTTTGTCGCGGCGAATTTACGGCGAGAACAAAACGCCGTTGACGTTTTCACTTCCTATTTTTTGGTTCACGGAGACAGTTTTCGAAGTTTCGATAATAATTAATCAAAATTAATCAATTTCTACCAATCTATGTGCTTATATATTTCTAAAAGATGATTTTGCGAATAGTCTTGATTAGCAAAGATAATCTGGAACCATTGTAAATAGCATCAATTTATTTCATAGTTTGGGATGGATCTAAATTGTACTGTCTACCTGTGTAAATATTGAAATAGATGAAAAGGGTACTCTGTAAGCCAACAAATATGACAAATTCGAAAATACTGCAGACTCGGTAAAACAAATTCTCCGAAATTTATTAAACAATTGACCAAATAAGGTATCTGGATTGAAAGCAATTTAATAAAACTATTATTTCAAAAACACACATAGTTCAGTTATACAAAAAGAATGAAATGTTAAATTAAAAGGCTATTGATTTTAAATATATTTCAGACAAAAAAATATGAAAATAGACTTCGACTGTCACCTACCCCTGACCAATATGAACGTATTGCAAACTCTGTTTTATCTTAGACTAGCCTGTTTATTGTTAGTTATGAAAACAGTGAAACACTGATATCATGAAAACCCGCACCCAGAAAATACAGCCTTCCTCACACAGCCAAACAAAATACAAGGGAAGATAAAGTGATCTATTTCAAATATATATGACAAACAATTGACAATACATTATCCTGGGGGTAACCATTTAAGAACGGTCAGAAACGATTAGCCTGTTTATTGTCAGTAATATAAAAAAAAACACTTATATCTGGAAAATGGCACCCAGAAAAAGAAAATTTAATCCTTCCCCACAAGGCCAAACAACATACGAAAGAACATAATTGTATTTGTTTTCAATAAGACAAACACTTGACACCTTGCAACGGTCAGCAACGACGCATTTTGCCTTTGGTAGAAGAACCAGGTTCGGTGGTGCTCCAACCTCACACTTGCAAGTTCTTTAGAGCTCCAATGCTTCATACAATCATATGTTATTTCCAATAGCGCTATCCTCGGACAATTTAGCAGTTAATTCATCTCCATTGAAAGGCTTTTAATTGACCAGGTTTTACATCATGTTATGTCAGTTCATTCAGAAAACACGTCACGAAAACGGAAAATCATAGAATCATGTAAATATTGTATTAACATTAAATTAATATATCAAAAACAGAATTATTTATAATTGTATCTATTGAATTTTACAATAAGGCTAGACATTCCCAATTGCTTTTTCTAAAGAAGGATTGCTCAAGCAGGCACTTCTGCTAATCAAAACGTGCAATTCCCTTGAGACTGTAATTTGGCAGGCAGCCTTTGCAAAATGATATATGAAGGTTAGGTTTATAATAAAGCATGTCAAGAAATTTCGTTTCGTAGACACTTTTCCGTTATTGCCGTTTTAAACACTGATACGAACTATTCATACTTGATTGATAAGGATTCTTCTTTCACTTGATTGATAACTTGAATGGAGATGAAAACATTAGAAAACAGAAATGAGATTTTTGGTAACTTGGCATACAAAAAAGTTGAAATAATGCATTGTCTATCAGGCTGAAACGGTTTAACAAATGCTAGGCAGAAAGGATGACACGGAGGCTTTAAAGTGGCATCGAATTTGCAAAACAACTTTCAATTCCATTAACATAACAGACAGTATGTTGCTTATAATCCATGTCAAAAGTTATCCATTATAATTGTTTTCTATTACATAGAAGAAGTGAGAAGAAATAAAGAAAAAATCTCAAGTTCCAAGGCGGTAATCCCTCGGGTTCTCAATTTGTTAATTGTTAGTGGTGTCTCTTTTGAAACTGATCATTTTATTAACCATGCTCTCTCTCCCTCTCTTCTTCTTGACTGTGTGGGGATGCTGTTTTTTTCTGAATATGGCGATTCCTGATATGCATATTTCACCTTTCAATAACAGAAAAGACAAATTAGGTATGTCAAATGTGTTCCAAAATTTAAATCTTACAAAACATGCATTTGTCTGTCAAATTTCAAACATATTGGACACAAGCATTGGCATAACAAAGATTTTTTTTGTTTTCAGGCAAACTTAATTTTAAGTATATTTTTCTTTGCTTTTGCTTTCGTCAGAAGTGGGCCATAATTGAAATACTTAAAAATCTGCTCTGAAAATGGACAAAAATATTTAATTTAGTGTTTGCATATTCATTTCCCCCTTATCGGGAAATTTACCGTGGTCGATTTAAGACTATTTGATTTCTAAATTTACTTTATACTTATTTATGTATTAACAAACATTTACATTTGAGATATGTAACAAAACTTAATTATTTTAATATCATAGGACATGATAAGCCTTCCTGAACCAGGTGTTTAATAAGAGAGCCAACAAAACCATGTTATGAATAAATGCCTTTTCCTTCAAATTCTTCTATTTCCGAAATCATTTTTCCTTTACTACTTCATTAATGTAATTTTTTTGTAATACATGTATTCGAAAAATAATACTGAAGTATATTTCAGCAATAATTACATATTAACCACCTTCGATCGATACAGTTAATTTAATTATTTCGCGAAACATTTTTTGTTATTATTATTCATTGATTATTTCAAAAATTGATACTCCCTCTAGTATTTTAACTTTTAGTTATATAAGATTTTCATGTTTGTAAGTTTACAAGTATATATGCTTATCATTAAAGTTTCTCTTTTAAGAATTCTGTTTCCAATTAAAATAATCACAAATCATATCATAACTTTTAGTTATATAAGATTTTCATGTTTGTAAGTTTACAAGTATATCTGCTTATCATTAAAGTTTCTATTTTAAGAATTCCTTTTCCAATTAAAATAATAATAAAACATATCGTGTGATTTAAAACTACATGATTATGTGAATGAATTATGTTGTATATATGCCAGAAGCAATGTTTTTGCTTTAGTGCTAATAAATGTTGTTGTTGTTGTTATTATTGTTGTTGTTGTAATTTTTAGGCACGAAAATATTTTATTGGCAAGATTCAAACATCGAATAGACTAGTTAATGGATCATTAATCATTTAATACTCCTGTTACTGAACCGGTAATGGTAAACAGTTTATAACTGATATTTCCCGTGAATTAAGCATAGCATTACCTTATTAAATTGCTAATCTCTAATCTACAACTACCAAGGCAATTATTTCTGTTTTAAAAGCTATATAGCTCGACAAACTTCGCCACAAATACAACAAACATGGCCATTCACTTGCAAGCATTAAAATATAGTGTTCCTAAATACAGTGTTATAATAATGCAGCTAACTGTGCAACAAGATCGCTGTGACATATTACCGATAATAAAATTAAAAAAATAATTTTACGTAATATCCAAAGAAAGTTACATAAAAGAAG
This sequence comes from Corbicula japonica, assembly GCA_038501625.1. NCBI lineage: Eukaryota > Metazoa > Mollusca > Bivalvia > Venerida > Cyrenidae > Corbicula > Corbicula japonica. Next base: position 960,871 of record JAZAYU010000117.1, read on the forward strand.
TTAAAAAATATCACCAAAGTCACGTCACTCATTTATTGCTAATGATTAGAAATTTCCTTTTACCTAAAATTATAAAATGATTCTTAATGTGCTTAATATGGCTCAGAATATGAATTCATTCACGTTTTGATCTCACTTGGATGTAAATAAACCTAAATTATTTTAAGGTAGTTTGAAGTTTGGTTTCGGTTTTCACCATGTCAGACATGTACCGTAAGTTTATTCAGCTTTATTGTTTTCTCCCAATGCTTTATATTTACACTTCAACTTCGTCCTCTACAATCAAGTCTTCCTTGTTTAACGAATCATAATTTCTGATGGTAAACAGTGTGATGTATTACTTTAAAAGGCGTGGCTACAGCAGAACTGAACACTGTCTATGGAACGGTGCACAATGTTTTGACGTAAGGCGTCGCCGAGCACGCACGTTTTTCCACGAGTAGCTGCGAAAAAGCGTCCCGTCATTTACTTTGTCGTCAACGTTGCTGTTCCAACAGCCATTCGAAAAACCCGTAATATCACAAATTCTTCTCATAATTTCTGTATTTATGAGAGTATGTGTGTAAATATAATGATTGAATCGATATTTGGCGGTTTTCATTTGGGTAAGGAAAACAGTTGCATAGTTTAAATTACGCGTGAAGCCCTACGGGCTTCAGACACTTTAAACAACCCAACTGTTTTCCATGCGCAAATGAAACCATCAAATATCGATTCAATCCTTAAAAGTCCGCGGGTGAAATGTTCTTTGGTCTTTGTCTTTGATCTTCCGCACCAAGGACTGGGCAACTGCCCTTCTTATAATAATTAATAAAAGATTAATTTTCAAATCACAATAGATTTATTTGAAATCGATGTATTTAGAAATGTATGAATTTTCCTGCCATGTTTATTAAGAGCTAGTTTCTTCATTGACGAGTGTTTTTTGATTTTATTGACCACAACAAGTGATTTCTTTTTAACAAATTTGAATATTTTAGAAAGACCGACATCTTCCTGAAACCCTGATTATAACGAAACTAAATAACTAACTTGTGACCGTAGATTTTCAAGAACATTTTATTTATTTTCAATGATTACCGTATCTAGTCTAAAGACATAATATTAAAAATTTCCTTTACCTTATTTTGCTAATGTACAGAATGAGATATGAAAACGGATACTTTTTATTTTTGCTGAGTATAATTATTATAGTTTCTTTGGTTCAAATGTTCAGGTAATGATCGTAAAAAACCCAATGGAATCGATTTGTATTAATATTCTACAATTTTACCTGGACACTGATGTACTTAAGTGAACGAGACCGACTTTTCCACAAGCAATTACAAACGGTTTTCCTCATTTCTGAATTATCGTTTGACATGCACAGAATATTTAAGTCCATAACAATTAAGAATTCAATATGACAAAACCCGAATTATTGTGAAACAAACTGTGAAAGTAGTCTATGACCTTTTCAAGATTAATTAGCAAGAAAAAAAGATGTTTGAAAAAAAAAACGATTGAATTAATAAGTCCATTTTCAAATTTAAACTTGAAACCTTCACAGACGTTTAAAACACTCGCAACCTATGTGCAACTACAGAGATAAGCAAAAAAAAAACAACTGAAGTTACTGGGTAACAATCTTAAAACAGGCAGAGCTTTGAGAATATTGCTACTGGTAATCTGTTGTTTAGCAGTTTCTTATGATTATTATCATTTTCAATTTGTATATTTAATCTCCATAAACACCTGTTGAGTTATATCGTTTTAAACTGCATCACATTTTATTAAAGGTTTTCTACAGTTTATTATGCCCCCGCCATGAAATGGCGACGGGCATTAAGAGTTGCTCCTGTCCGTCCCTCCGTCCGTCCGTCCGTCCGTCCGTCTGTCCGTCCGTCCGTCCGATATTCTCGTGAACGCAACTCCTCCTACACTACTGGTGGGAATTTAATGAAACTTGACCACAGTGCTTGGCCTGATATGTTGTTGTGCATAAAGGTGGGGTTTCGCTCTTACATGTTCCGTCTAGAAGTTAAGGCCCTTTGATACTTCCATTTACATTAGTTTTAATAGGAGTATATCTCGTGAACGCAACTCCTCCTACACTACTGGTGGGAATTTAATGCAACTTGACCACAATGCTTGGCCTGATATGTTGTTGTGCATAAAGGTGGGGTTTCGCTCTTACATGTTCCGTTCAGAAGTTATGGCCCTTTGATACTTCCATTTACATTAGTTTTAATAGGAGTATATCTCGTGAACGCAACTCCTCCTACACTACTGGTGGGAATTTAATGAAACTTGACCACAATGCTTAGCCTGATATGTTGTTGTGCGTGCATGAAGGTGGGGTTTTGCTCTTACATGTTTCGTTCAGAAGTTATGGCCTTTTATACTTCCATTTACATTAGTTTTAATAGGAGTATATCTCGTGAACGCAACTCCTCCTACACCTCTGCTGGGAATTTGATGAAACTTTACCGCAATGCTTGGCCTGATATGTTGTTGTGCATAAAGGTGGGGTTTTGCTCTTACATGTTCCGTTCAGAAGTTATGGCCCTTTGATACTTCCATTTAACATAGTTTTAATAGGAATATATCTTGTTTCTTATATTTTGTGTTAAGCAAAATATGCATTTTGCACATAACTTTAAAACTACTTGAAATACTGCCTTGAAACTTGAAATATATTTTCACCATCAAAATCTACATCATAACCAACAAGACCCATAACCCTGCTTCCAATATTTTTCAAATTATGCCCCTTTTTCACTTACATTTTGTGTTAAGAAAAATATACACTTTGCCCTTAACTTTGTTTGGAATGGAGGGATTTCAAAATAACTTGGCACAAATGTTCACCATTACAAGGCGGTAAATTTGAAATACCCATGCCTGTAGGTCCAAGGTCAAGGCCGCTGTTACTAAAAATAGAATTTCTTGCAAAATCTTTTCCGCTCTGTAACTTTGTTATTTCTTATTGGATTTTTGAATAACTTGGTATAATTCTTCACCATATCAAGACGGTATGTCACGTACATGCCCAAGCCTTTAGGTGGAAGGTCAAGGTCATTGTTACTAAAAATAGAATTTTCTTGTCCGGGCTGTTACTTTGTTATGAATGGAGGGATTTCAAAATAACTTGGCACAAATGTTTACCATGACAGGGCGATGTGTCGCGTACCATGCCCATGCCTGTCGGTCAAAGGTCAAGGTCACTGTTACTAAAAATAGAATTCTCTTGTCCGGGCTGTAACTTTGTTATGATTGAAGGGATTTCAAAATAACTTTGCACAAATGTTCACTATGACAAGGCAGTGTGTCCACACAATATCCAAGCCTGAAGGTCCAAGGTCAAGGTCACTGTTACTAAAAATAGAATTTTCTTGTCTGGGCTGTAACTTCATTATAAATGGAGGGATTTCAAAATAACTTGACACAAATGTTCACCATGACAGGGCGGTGTATCGCCCATGCCTGAAGGTCAAGGTCACTGTTACTAGAAATATAATTCTCTTGTCCGGGCTGTAACTTTGTTAGGAAAAGATTGATTTCAAAATAACTTGACACAAATGTTCATCATGACAAGATGGTGTGTCCCGTACCATGCCCATGACTGTAGGTCCAAGGTCAAGGTCACTGTTACGAAAAGTAGAATTCTCTTTCCTTGTCCGGGCTATAACTGTTTTGAATGGAGGGTTTTCAAAATAACTTGGCACAAATGTTCACCATGACAAGGCGGTGTGTTGCGTACATTACCCATGCCTGTAAGTCCAAGGTCAAGGTCACAGTTACTTAAACTTGAATTTACTTGTTCGGGCTATAACTTCTTTATGAAGGAAGGGATTTCAAAATAACTTGGCACAAATGTTCACTATGACATTGCATTGCATTACCACCAACTTCTTCACAGACATTTCCGTAATGAGAAGACAACAGTGCCACAAATACAAATAATTTACTTTATCATCAAGTTTATGCATATTCTTATAATTACTCGAACATCACTATCTTTTAAATGCTATTATTCCCATCATTGCACTTTAGTATCTGAAAACGATGCATAGCGGGGGCATCCGTGTCCTATGGACACATTGCTAGTTTATTATAATTTTGATATATGTTATTTGAAAACACTAATTTTTCATACTGAAAGTTTACCAGGTACCTTGTGATGCATATCAACAAGCAACACAGCTTTAGTTAAGTTAAAAATGTGTTTATGGAAAAACCTCTCTTTTTATATAATGAAAGATCAAACTCTCAACTTATCACAACCGAATGAATTCTTGAAAATTTTTGTTTTTGGAATCGAAAGAAACTAAACCGAAAACTTCAAATATTTAAATTAACATTTTGATGATCAACCTCCTCTCACTATTGACATCAATAATGTAATAACTTAACTTATACATGTTTACAATTTTATTTTACGGAATTATCTTTGTTTTGTTGACTACATAATTGGGGCGCGTCACGGGAAAACGTACATTCGGCCATATTGTGTTACATTTTAAATTAGTTGTTACTATATTTTGAAAGATATTACAACTATCTTTTAGTTTCTCATAACTAAGAAGTAATTTTCTTACTCATTTTGACAATAAAATAATTGTTTACCGCGAAATGCATAATAATTAATGTCGTCTGCTCAACTTTATGACGACATTTCGGGTACCTTTACCCGTGCCCCATATGAAGCACATCACGGGAAAATGGTGACTAGGGGAATTTCTGATATGTTAGTTGTTGCTTTATTTTGAAAGAACTTACCACTATATATTAATTTCTCATAATAAATAGTTTTTTATTAAACATTTTGATCAAATACTGTAAAATAAATATTACCGCGAAAAAATGTTTAATTAATATCGTCTGCACAACTTTATGATGCCATTTGAAAGGATTGATGTCAACTGACTGAAGGTTCCTGTTCACGTGACGCGCACCAATAATCAGTTCTACATGTCATCAATAAAAAGAAGAGCAAGAAAATTCAGTTATTTTGAAAGAAATAAGGAAGTCAATAAAAAGTATATAGTACTGCTCATTGTCTCCAATATCGTCTTCGGTAATGAGCATTTTCCTTTCTTCTTAAGTATGTCATACAATATAAACGGAAATTATTACTTTGGTCTTAACCGATTTAAGTTATTTCTTGAAATGACGTCGTAAAGATCACCCAAGACAAAAAATTCCAATGACGTGCCCCATAAAAATTCTAGAATAATTCTGTATCATTATTTCACTTGAATACCTCTCCCAGATAAAGAAAAACAAAACATAATTCAGGAAGTTGTTGAATTTCTTCTCAAAAAGATTTCTTTTTTTCTGATTTTAATGATTTACAGAGTTTTATGTGTACAGTAACAAAATTAACGTAATAATCACGATTTTAACATTTAATTCATATTAATTTATTTTTAAAATGCATTTCAATTTCTTAGAAGGTGCTCAAGGGGCGTTCCATATGTAATGCAAATGCAGTAATACTTCAGAAAATACGAGGTACAGTCAGAAAGTTCCCAAACTGGTCCTTTTAAACAAATTATTGACTTCGGATCCTCATAAAATTTAGCATGCATGTATTTCTATTTAAATCTAATATCAACAGCTATGAAAATGTAGGTTTGAACAAGTATTTGAATTTATTTTTTCACATTTAGCATGTCCACAACCATAATACGGAGCACTTCAGAATTTGCCTTATTTTGCAATGAGATGACTGCATTCTTTTTGTAGTTTCTCAAAAAAAACAGCGCCAAAACGTCTTTATTTTACCGCCTGACATCAACGGAACGTTACTAGCAAACAATTACAAAATTTTAGCGTGATCGGCTGACGTATCGCCATTTTGTGAAGTATAATTTCCGCCGTGTAAAAATTCTGAATCAAGAAGATGACAACGTTAATTGAACGTACGGAGCAGTGGACAGCAATTAAATTCTCTGCGATGTCTTGTATGACCCCGACTGATACTTGGAAATTCATGAAACAGAAGGATGGTATTATTATTTGTTCCAGGACTCTTGTGTTTGAGTGGCACAAACGTTTCCGGAAAGGTAGGGCGGATATTGAGGATAATGCGCGAAGCGGAAGGCCGGGAAATGATGCGCGCTAAGTCAAAAAGATTAAGGACGTCCTAGCAACTGATCGGCGCAATTCTCTAGATGATATTGCTTACACTGTCGGGCTGTGTCATGGAACTGTTTATAAAATAGTGACCCAGGACTTGAATATGAATAAGGTATGTGCACGCTGGGTTCCTCGTCTGCTGACAGATGAAATGAAAACAACCCTTGCAAACGTCATATGAACGTCATGACGTCGCGGAAGTGCTCCGTACATGACATAGTGGGCTATTCTAATGGATCAGAAAACATGTTTATGTTTGTATATTTTACATATATTTATATGTTCTTGCAGTGTAATAGTTATATTTTTATGTCATATATTTAATTACTGAATCGTACGGAAACTAAAAAAGATATCATGACAGTCCTGGAACTTTTTGACTGTACCTCGTATATCGATGTTTGGGCGTTGTAAGTTATAACAAGATGACTCAGTAATACCGCAAAAAACTCGATAAACTTAAGTCATTTTGAGTACAATAATTTGTTTTTGTGAGAACCTTTCTATGGTAAATTTAGGTCAATGTAAACTTTTCCGGAATACATAACAACAATTATGATTCAACACAATATTTGTTTTAATTTTCGAAAAATTAATTGTGTAGACATTTACTTTTAATTAATTATTTCCTGGAAGAAAAAAGTAATTTGTATTACTAAATTACATTTAATCATTAAAAATCACAAGTTTCAACACTTAAAGAACGGTGTCTAAAATGGCTTTCATGTCTTAGCAAATCTAAAAAGAAAACATCTTGTTCAAAGTTTTATAATTTAAGAAAACTTTTACTATTTAAATTATCCAACAGTTAATACATTGCTTTATGTCTGAGTCGTTAACTTTAACACGTAGTTATCATTTTTCGGCGTTAGCTGTCTAAGCTCACTTTTGACCTAGTTTTTCGACCAATGAAATGTTGTAAATAATACTCGTATTCTCTTATTATGCAGAGGGAAAATGAAATAAACTATTTCGATTGGTAGCTATTTACACCAGAGAGGCATCTAGCAGGCTGGAGAGGTATCTAGTGGGATTTTATTATTATGCAGCGGAAAAATCAAATAGATTAATAAGATTGGTTGTTAGTGGGTGTTGTATTGGAGGAAAAACATATTTACGATTTAAGTAACCAGTTAAGTCAATATTGGTGGCTTAAATATAATATCATATGGAATATTCTTGGGTGTCACTTGCATACAATACACAGTGTAAAACGAAAGAGAAGTGTTCTTACTGGTTCCTTTCTAGTTCCGTTGATACTGATTGTTAATTTCAAGCTCGTAAGACAAGTTCATTATAGTGTAGTGGCTAACACTCTCGCCTCTCAAGCGGAGGCCCCGGGTTCAATACTCAGGACGGACACTTTTTTTAAACTTAATATACGTAAAAGTTGGTAGATTTCGCTCTTGTAACAGGCTGTTATTATTTATATTTATTAAATTTCAAGGACATTTATTCATCATGAATTCTCACTCTACACGAGGTATTTTATTGAAACTGAATATTTTGCTTCTTTAATCGACTTGTTATCACTGTATGAAACTGTTGCAACAGCTTCAACATTTTTTTTGAAAGACACTTTCAATGAATTTATGAGTTGTCATGATTCGGTCGCTTAATCTCTAAGTCATACTAAGAAGGCAGGGAGGGTTCGTCAACAGCTATAACAAATAAAATAACTAAACTGTGTCTGCTTTGCCTCTCTGTATTTCTTTCTTTCTTATATACATGTATATATAAATCTTTTCCATCAACGCCGTTTATCTTTTTTAAAGATATTTCTTGTTAATAGATATGTCTATATTAACCCACAAGTGTTGTAACGAATTACTGCGTTTTGCCATTATTTAAACTTACATTCTCTGTTATAATAAGATGTCCTAGAACGTACATATCATATTCAAGTTTTTTTTAATTTTCACAGTTTTGAATTAGGTAAATGAACGTGTCATACCTGGTAGACAAAAGTTCATGCCGAATAAAAGACTTCTTATGCACAATTCTTATAAGAATTCTTCAGTCAGCATGACTATTTGTATATATGACTAGGAAAATGACATTTGCACATGGAACCCCCTTGTATATTAAAAGGCAAGACAGTGAATTTGTAATAAATTGTTAAATTAATTTAAAAAGACTTTATTGAAGGACCATAATGAGTCGGCGCGGTGAAATTGGAGGTGACTTCATCTGCTAAGTTGGCTCTGCTATTAATAATTGTTTGTTATCTTTTCCTCTCACCTGTTTGGCTAAGGAGTCAGTGTTTTCATTTCACTCATGTTGACATTTGAACTGTTGTTTTGTGTTGCTTCTTTTTTCGATTAATTGCAAATTAAATTTTCGGGATGTATAGGTCTAACTATTTTCTTTAATTTTCCATTTTTTTAATATGTAAAATACTTTTTATACGTATAGCATTGATTTGTGCAAAGTTTGTAGAAAATGCATTGTGCCATTCGTAACATTTTGTGTTTTTCGTTTTTGTCTCTGACAAAGCAATGACGAACGGAAAATGCATTAATTCTAAGTAGCTATCGGGTGATCGAATCATTTCTTATTTCTTGGAACATTGTCTGGTCGAAACGTGTCATCATTAGTAATATATTTCATTTGCTTTTTTTTGTTTGATAAACATGTGTTGCGTAGATCTTAAGCAATCACGATACAAATCTAGCATAATTAGCTGCCCGAGAAATGGATAAACAGCCGGTTCATATATTTTTTATGTTACATCTATTGTGTAAAAAATACCATTGCATTAAAAAATTCAATAAATATCATATTACGTGCAACATGTGGGATTTCCTCATTAGAAAAAACATCACATGCATAAAATTTTGCAATTTATGACAACTAAATCAATATTACGAGTACATTGCACAAATTCATAGTTGACTTGTTCGGCGTGCATAATTAAGTTAAACGCATTCTTCCTGTTCGGTATTCAATATTAACATTTTTGCCAAGTTCGTGCTTCACTATAGAAATGCATAATTGCAGGCGCAGCGCCGAGAAGAGCGTTATTTACACAAATATCTGACCGTGCTCAAAGGCCTTTACAGACAGAAATTGACACCAGTACTGATTGAAACTATGGGGCGACATTTTAAAGCCGCTTCACGACACAAACAACGCTACAGTAACAGTGATATTTAAATACACAAAAACGAAAATAACCTTCTTACGTATGTTCTTTCTCAAGAAAAATTGCATCTAATGTCTACAATCTTGTGAAATATAGAAAAAAATGTATTTGTTCTTGAAAACGAACATACGTTCTTAAACATTTAATAGAGATTGTTAATTTTTAATAGTATAAAAATTTAAATAGATGCAGAAGAGATTTGAAAAATACGCACTAATAATTCTATCAATTAAATCTTTACTGTAAAATTCGAAATCATAGAAACCACATGAACAGGCTTGCAAATAAAACTATTTCTGCTTGGTCGTCTGCGGAGAACTGTCTCGCAAATAAAGCTCTTTCTGCTTGGTCGTCTGCGGAGGACTGGCTCGCAAATATAACTATTTCTGCTTAGTCGTCTGCGGAGAACTGGCTCGCAAATATAACTATTTCTGCATGGTCGTCTGCGGAGAACTTGCTCGCAAATATAACTCTTTCTGCTTGGCCGTCTGCGGAGAACAGGCTTGCAAATACAACTATTTCTGCTTGGTCGTCTGCGGAGAACTGGCTCGCAAATATATGTCTTTCTGCTTGGTCGTCTGCGGAGAACTTGCACGCAAATATAACTCTTTCTGCTTGGTCGTCTGCGGAGAACTGGCTTGCAAATATAACTATTTCTGCATGGTCGTCTGCGGAGAACTGGCTCGCAAATATAACTCTTTCTGCTTGGTCGTCTGCGGAGAACAGGCTTGCAAATACAACTATTTCTGCTTGGTCGTCTGCGGAAAACTGGCTTGCAAATATAACTATTTCTGCTTGGTCGTCTGCGGAGAACTTGCTCGCAAATATAACTCTTTCTGCTTGGTCGTCTGCGGAGAACTTGCTCGCAAATATAGCTCTTTCTGCTTGGTCGTCTGCGGAGAACTGGCTTGCAAATATAACTATTTCTGCTTGGTCGTCTGCGGAGAACTGGCTCGCAAATATAACTCTTTCTGCTTGGTATTCTGCGGAGAACTGGCTCGCAAATATAACTATTTCTGCATGGTTGTCTGCGGAGAACTGGCTCGCAAATATAACTCTTTCTGCTTGGTCGTCTGCGGAGAACAGGCTTGCAAATACAACTATTTCTGCTTGGTCGACCGTCTGCGGAAAACTGGCTTGCAAATATAACTATTTCTGCTTGGTCGTCTGCGGAGAACTTGCTCGCAAATATAACTCTTTCTGCTTGGTCGTCTGCGGAGAACTTGCTCGCAAATATAGCTCTTTCTGCTTGGTCGTCTGCGGAGAACTGGCTTGCAAATATAACTATTTCTGCTTGGTCGTCTGCGGAGAACTGGCTCACAAATATAACTCTTTCTGCTTGGTATTCTGCGGAGAACTGGCTCGCAAATATAACTCTTTCTGCTTGGTCTTCTGCGGAGAACTGGCTCGCAAATACAGTATAACTCTTTCTGCTTGGTATTGTGCGGAGAACTGGCTAGCAAATATAGCTCTTTCTTCTTGGTCGTCTGGCTAGAACTGGCTTGCAAATAGTTTATGCTAACTTATATTGACCCGATATGTACTGTACTCCTTTAAACTTTTATTTTATGTTCTTAGGCGATAAGGTGAACCTTGTTTTAACGTATAACAGTATTACTGCAACACTGCTGTTTCATAATAAAAAAGGGATAACATTTCAATTACAATTCAACTGTCAGTTAGCTAACTAGTGCAATACTTTTACTACATGAAGTGGATTTATTACTGACAACCTTTTTGTCAATAAAGCAAGCTAAATAACTGTCACTTTCAAAACGTGTACTTTTAGCAAAAACGCTCATACATGTGGTTCGGCAGCCTTAAAATCATTTATATGCCGACATTTTAGCGACTTAGGAAGTTGATTAATTCACTTCCTGTTTTTCATGACACTTCTCTGGAGCCGACCATGTATCAGGGAATTTTCGTCAAAAATAATCCAAGCTTACTATGATATTACAAGCACGTTGGCTCTGTATGACAGCGTTACATGAAGAACATAATACGGAGTGTGCGAAGGATGGAACAGTTCAAACTAGGTTTCTGAATGAAAAAAAAAAACAACTGCCAACTACTGCATATAAGGACACTATTTTGATAAGTACAATGGCAGTTCAGTAACGCAAAATGACTAAAATGTTAAAATGAATTTATATTTTAAATTATATTTTCGGCAGAAAAATTATTAATACAGAACTTAAGAAATCATCGAACACAACGATATCAAATTATTGCAAGCTCTGTTTTACTGTACCTGTTTATTTTTAGCAAGGGGAAAATCGTGAAAGTTTTACAAGAAAAGTCGAAAACAAGAAAACACAGTCTACGCATTCAGCCAAAGAAAGCAGAGTGGAAAAGAGAGCATGTTTTTATATAAAACGATCAACTTCAAATGAGATATCTCACACCATTTATGAAAATCAGAACCTGAAGGGTTAACGCATAGAAATGGTCAACCTTTAAGGCAAAACATTTGCCACAAGAGGTTAAAAAATAAGTTTTATGTTGCATCAACCTTAAACTTGCAATTACCCAGGATCATTAAAAATGTAAGCTGGTGTTTCGAGTAACGCTAATCCCCAAAAAAACCAAAGCTTGTTAATTCATTTCCATTGACAGGTTCACCATTGACCAGGTTTCACGTCATCTTATGATAGGTCATTCAGAAAACACGTCACAAAATCTGATTTCATACATTCAGGACAATATTTCATTATTTCTTGGTTTTAAAATCTTAAATTAATATGTCAAAAACAGAGTAATTTATAAGTGTATCTTTTGAAGTTTTTAATAAGGCTAGACATTTCGAACTGCTTTCATTAAAGAAGGACTTTTCAAACGCAGAAACTTCTACTTAATCAAATTATTTTTAATAAAAACGTGCAAATCCATTGAGAATGTAATTCGGCGGCCTTTGAAAAATATGATAGATACAGTTCAAATTTATGACAAAGCAAATGAAAATAGATTAAAAGGGTACTTTGAAATCCACAGAACACTACAAATTAATATGAAAATATTGCAGACTCGGTTTGATTTAGCCTGTTCATGGTCAGTAATAAAAAGCATATTACTGCCTACGCCAACTAGCCACGAGTTGAGCGCAAAATATTCACACCAATAAGCAGTTCAATTTCGATCCATCCCAAACGTCGGTATCATAATATGGGACACGTCACGGGAAAAGGTACCTTCGGTCATTTTAGTGATATTTTAGTTTTTAATAAATTTAGAAAGAACTTACAACTATAAATCAATTTCTTATAACTTAAATGTAGTTTTCTTACACATTTTGACAATGAAATGGTATTTTTACCGCGAAATGCATAATAAAATAATGTCGTCTGCTCAAATTTATGACGTCATTTCAAAGATTGACGTCAACTGTCCGAAGGTACCTTTTCCCGTGACGCGCCCCATATGGCGGTGAACATGGAACCTCAAAGCGAAATTTTCAGATTAATACCATTTCGTGTTCAGCTGCGTATGGTCCCCAGATAAAAGAATTGGTTTGCCCTACACGCGAAAACAATGGGCGGAACTCAACAGAATATAATTTTGACATGGGGTCAGATAATATTAATCCTGCATATCACAGACAACGCAAAAGTCAAAATTTAAAAGCAGGGAATATATCCTTTAGGTAATAGAACAATATCCAAATCTATATTGGCTGGGATATTAAAACCACCCATTTATTTACTATTGAAATAGTACCTAAGTATGATGCTCAACGACCTCCTTGTAACTGATAGAAATTTGGTATCGTGAAATTGACATTGTTAAAAATATAAGTATTTGGGTGTAATGTTTACATCTGGTGGAGCTGTTAACGTGCACGATAAAATGGCTTCTGGACTAGCCTTAAAGGCAATTTTCAAACTAAATAAATATTTGTACAAGTTCACAAATATATTACCAAAACATAGGCTTGATCTTTTTGACAAAATGATTTCACCAATTATTAGCTATGCATCTGAAGTTATAGGTTTATGCAGAATAGCAACACTGAACGTATACATCTACAATATTGCAAACGTTTATTAGGAGTGAAAATAAGCACCCCAAATAATTTTATTTACGGTGAAACTGGTAGATTCCCCTTTAAAGTGTTTTGGCAATTTAATATAATTGTAAAATACTGGCTTAAGATTTGTGCTAGTCGAGATACTAAATATACAAAATTAATATTACAAAAGTCAAATTGATGATATTATAAACATACAAGGCACAAAAAATTGGGCATTAAATGTCTGAAATTTACTTTCACGTTTATTAGTTATTACGAAGTCTGGTTAAATCAGGGTGTTGGGGATGAAAAGTTGTTCTTACTAGAATTCAAACAAAAATTAAAAGACATCTTTATCCAAAATTGGAAAGAATAACTAGAAGACTCATCGAGAGCATTGTTTTTTCAAAGAAATTTCAACATTTGGGTATAAAACGTATTTGAACATAATTGAAATACAAAAATACCGTAGATGTTTTACAATATTAAGAACTTTTTCACACACACTAGACATTGAAGTAGGACGATGGCATAAGCCACATAGTATCCCATTCAATGAAAGATTTTGTAAACTTTGTAACAGGTTAGAGGATGAGTTTCATTTTGTAATTAAATGCCCTTTATATATCGAATTAAGAAAACAATATATTAAATCATACTTCTGGAAAAGACCAAATTTTGTAAAGTTCATAGAGCTTATAAATTCAGAAAATGTAAAAATTGTAAAAAAAAGTCTTGCTATCTTTGTTTTTAAAGCTTTTGAGAGGAGAGAATATTTGTTAAAATATTTATAACTATAGGCACATCTTTATGATCATGGCATATTGTATGGTTTTGTTTGTGCTGTTATTACTGTCTCTCTCGCATTTAAAAATGTGGGTGGCATTTGCATTACGTTTTTTACTATTTATGTTTTGTTTGTCTTACTATGACATACTGTTTATCAATTGTGTTACTATTTATGTTTGTGTGTCTTACCCTGTTAAACCGTTTATTGATTGTGTTTCCTGTTTATATGACCATTGGTCTTATTGGCTTATTACATAATAAAGATATATCTATCTATAAGAATCGCTTACGGCAAGGCGCTGTGTCCGTACGGGATCGATCCCCAGATTGGGATTTTAGTCATTTATAATTCACATTAGCACTGTTTGTGCAGCGTGACGGCCGTAAAAAAGTTCCCCGTGCAAGTAAATAAGTACTGTTATGAGTATATAATCGGTTGCCGGTGTTACACAATGACGATCACTATATCGGGATTATCCAAGAAACCTTTTATGTCGGAGGGGGGGGGGGGGTGTCAGATCACTTCTGACTCTTGCATGTTTGGCCGTATTTTGTATGGCTTTTGAAATTATCTACACATTATTTAAATTTATGTTTTGCAGCTAACTTTAAAGCATCTCGGTGATATTATAACACAGTTTTTTGCTAGTGGTGGTTTAAACCAGTTTATATGATCAAACGTTTTTACATTTTGTTAATAATGGCATTTAACTGGTATAAGTTACCCACGCAAAAAGTCATTTATTGTTAAATTAGGAAAACAATCCCTTAGAAAAATTTCTCATTTTATTTCTAAACTTGTAATTGGATATGACATGTGCTGTCATTTCATAAGAAATATTATAAATTAAGATATGGTATTTGCTTTAATGAGTCTCGACGAGACGTCAAAATAAATTTAATTCGTATCTTTACTATGACTAGAAACTTCCATTCTAGTCTTTTTTTAAGTTCGAGTTATAATGACCCAGACACAATATGACCCATGACCCAGTATTTTATAATATTAAATTGCCACAACACTTTAAAGGGGAATCTACCAGTTTCACCGTAAATAAAATTATATGGCGTGCTTATTTTCACTCCTAATAAACGTTTGCAATATTGTAGATGTATACGTTCAGTGTTGCTATTCTGCATAAAACCTATAACTTCAGATGCATAGCTAATAATTGGTGAAATCATTTTGTCAAAAAGATCAAGCCTATGTTTTGGTAATATACATGTATTTGTGAACTTGTACAAATATTTATTTAGTTTGAAAATTGCCTTTAAGCTAGTCCAGAAGCCATTTTATCGTGCACGTTAACAGCTCCACCAGATGTAAACATTACACCCAAATACTTATATTTTTAACAATGTCAATTTCACGATACCAAATTTCTTTCAGTTACAAGGAGGTCGTTGAGCATCATACTTAGGTACTATTTCAATAGTAAATAGGCTTTGAGACATCTAATTCTTGTACATGTTTTGTGATATGAAAAACCTGTTGGGTCAAGTGTAAGGTTAGTGCACCCTAGAACCTGGTTTAAAACCCCCAGTGGCAAATTGTTTGCCACTGACCGTTCCAAGGCTAATTCCAAGGGTTCTCTTTTTCGTTAATTGTTTATTGCGTCTAATTTGAATTTGACATACTTATAAAAATATGATCTTTTCCTTTTTTTCGCTGCGTGGGGAGGCTGTGTTTTGTTGATTCCTGATTCTTGATATGCGTATTTGCATATTTTGTATGATTTGCGGATTATTTAATCTTAAGACGGGCATAATTATCAGGACCAATCCTAAAACAGGTCAAATCAGACAAGTAACAAAAGTTATCTCTCTTTGACATGACTGTGGAATTTGAAAAAAATGTGTCAAATGTCTCTATCCTTATAATGGGGGCCTACCGATATACAGAGTTATCTCCCATTGAGAGTGGTTTCCCTTGCCGATTGGGTAGTTCCGGTTTAGAAGCGGTAATAAAAATAGCGTCAGAAGTGTATATAAAAGGCTCAAAAGTCTTCCGAAGTTTAAATGCATTGTCGAATAAACAAAGATAGTGAAAGCGGTATATCAGGAATTAAACCATTATCTTTGAAAAATGATTTTCGGTTAACAACTTAATACAATTTTACTTATTTACGTTACGAAATTTGATTTATTGGCTGGCACGGAAAGTATAGCTTTTTCAAACATGCACTAGAGTATTCGGCCAGTCACTGTTAAGTCTTGCAAACAATGCTAATTAAGTAAAGGGCGTGGTGTTTTATGACTATGTTACTTAATCTAATTAGCAAGACAGGGTCTTACCAGCTGGAGGTGTGATAAAGGCCTTTTGAAGTTTAGATGTTGACACTGTAAGAGGTTGAAAAAGTTGGATGTTTTGGGTACAAGTGTTGTTTTAAGAAATTGACTAGGGATTAAATATGCTTATTAATTGTCGCAATGTTGTTTGAGACCCGAAACATGTTTATTTGATTTTTGCAACTTAAAGTGCTCCAAACTGAATTGAAAAAAAAACACTCGGGAAGAATTTACTCAAAAATATATTTATTTTATGAAATAAAATTGATTTTAAAAATAACTAAGTTAAAAATTCAGAAATAAAGAGGAAAACGTGAAAACATTATGAAACCATGTTTGAATATGTTCTAAATGATAAAAGAAAGAACTGTTGTTGTTTTTTTAAGAAAGAGAGCAGCACATTAAAAAATGCGAAGAGGGCACAAATCTGTGAACCAAATGACGTGGATTAAATTTGTAGGAAAAGGCTCAGTAATTAATAATCTTTAAATTCCTTTTAAAATGTATCATCGGCATGAAAGAACATGCATAAAAAGGAACGGTCGTTATATTGGCGGACGTCAAACTTAAACTTAAATCATATGCGAGTATTATAACTTTAATTAACTACCTTTTCTAAGGTTTACTAACTTTTATCTTTCTCAAACCTGCCTTTTTGAGCATAAGAAATGCGTAAACTCTTAATTAGTTACTGGGTCGAACATAACGATGTTTAACACAAACCGCTCAAGCTTACTATAATGGTTTGAAGAGAAAGACTATATGGTGCCCTTTTAAAACTATCTAGTTTCCAATTCAGTGAAAATAATCAAACGTTATTAGGCATATTGCTGATCTCTAACCAACTAGACCCTATTAAAACGTATTTAAAAGGACCATGGATGACTACTCCGCTATTATGATTTAATTCTCATTCTCAGACCGGAACTACCCAGTAACAGGTGCGCGTTGCAAAGGGAGGTAACTTAAGACAGAATATTGAGATAACTCCGTATATCGGTAGGACCCCATTAATCAATATCTTAAAACATGCCACGTCGGTTAGCACAATGTAAATGCCAAGACCAACCAGATTGGACCAGTCTGTTTTTCGCATTTGAACGGTAAAAAATTAACTAATCTGCCATTAGTTAAGCAATAGTTTTCTTTATCTTTATTATACTGTAAATTTAGAAAAAGGCATTACATAATTTCTTAAACATGTTTACATGTTTATATCAGACCAGTCGCACAAGACTTTTTTGACCTTGAATTTTAGAAAGTGGACAAATTTAAAATTAAACAATTTTTTGCATTTAAGTAACAACTAGTTACTGAAACAGAAAACATAACCCACATGATTACAGCCATTAGCAAAACATGTTTTCCTCTGTGTATTTAAAATTGGTTCACCAATCTCACATGTGTTCCTCAATGCTCGTATAACGATGCATGTCCAGATGCATAAGGCATTCGTTTGCATGGTGACGCTTGCCTGTCCTGAATTCATGTTGCATCTTGGTGCATGGATATCGTAAAAGCAACATGCATCACGACGCGGTTCCATTTCCATTACTGCCCAGGAATAGTCTTAATACGAGCCTGAAACATATTGATTATGTTTTTGTTATTGGTGGCTTTCAAAGAAATTGATTTATCTATCAAATTTATACTCCGCTAAATTGCTAACTTATACGACGTTAAGCCCTAAGGTTCTCAACTTATTGTTTGGTCAATTTTAATTTACCATAATTGAAGCCCGAGCTCCTTTTCCTCTCTACTGTTTATCTCTATGGTGCGAAGGTGCTGTGTTTTTTAATGTTGCTGTTTTCGATATGCTTATTTTACTAATTAAGGGCTTACCACACTCCTCCCAAGTTTGTTCATCTATATCGCATTTTACCATATTGGTTAAATATCCTGTGTAACCTCATTCTAGAATAAACAGATATGACCTTTTTGAAATTTTAAGAAAATAAATCTCTTTGGAGATATTAATAATGAAAACTTCTTCATATTCAATGATAATATCACACGTGGACACATATCTATAATCAGGGGGTCCAACGTATTTGGTTTCTGCGGAAAAGTAAGTGAGGGACATGTTCTGTGCGGAACAAAATGGCGGAATATTTCGTTATTTTGTGCATTTCTGGAGATATTTTGACCTGATAAGTAGGTTTATATCACTGTTATCGAAATATAAATACGCCTACCCGGAGGCCAGATGTGTAAGCTCCACTCGGTTTGTCAACCTATGTTTGTAGAGGCCTTAACAAAAAAGTTATTGAATGTATAAACTGAAAGATTGTTTGTTTACAAAGTGAAAATAGAAAATTGCGTGACTTAAAACTGTGTTTTTAGTCAAAATATACCGTTCTTGGACCTATTTTAGCTAAACTATTACCGAGTTTTTGCATATATTTCTTCACGACGACTTTTGCACTTTACATGGGTACTTTATTACCAATTTTTTTAAGTTCAAACACCTTAAATGTTTGCCGTGAAAGTGGTACATGTAAGCATGTTTTTGTTCGGTGCAGAATCTGAATAACACACTCGTATGCGTTAGGTGTAAGTAAGACAAGAGCCGGTAACAAATGTTAATAATCAAAACAAAAGCCGATTTGTTACCCAAACATACGTGTGTTCTTATATATATATGCTAATGGACAAAAGTCTTTTCCGGTAGGAAGATTGAAATTTTTTGCATGCCAATTTTCAACACATTACTCTACCGGCAGCAGTGGCTCAAATTCTTAAATTCGTTTTTCATTAATGCATAAAAATTTCCTCTTTTTCTATTGATACCAAATTCATGTCTGTAGAGCAATGTGGAATATAGATTTCACGCTTTCAAAAGATATTATAGAAAACCATACCGGACAAGACTTTTGACAGCTGTACCTGTACAGGTAGTCCTAAAAATAACTGCGCACCTCTAAATTTAGATTTACACTATATCTCTATTTCTAATCCCAGGTGTAGAGGTGCACCTCTCTAAATTCAGAGAACACCTCTATTTCATTGTTTGGACATATAGGAGCAGCTCTTTATTTTGACCTGCACCTTGAAATATGGAGATGCGACTCTAAATAAAAAAGCGTACCTTTAAATTAGATATACATATATTTAATACACATAACGACTAGTACAATGTTAATATTGACCCAAATAGTACTTCATTTATTTAAACATATCAAGTCAAGTAAACAATCATCATTTTAGGTGTTGTTGTGCCGCAAATACGCTCCAAACTTTTGTATGGAGTGCCTCAAATTGTCCATTTTGTGTCCCTCTTCTCAAAATGCAGATGAGACTTCTTCTTATATCTTGGCATCGTGAATTGTCTCGATCTGAAATAAAATAGACGTTTGTAACGACGCCTTTACCATTTACATATAAAGGTGCGCCTATATATTTATAGTACTACTAAGTACTAATATAGTACTATAGTACTACTAACTAAAAAGTAATAATGTAATGAACACACATCAAGAGGCAGACTTACATACAAGTGTATGTGGTGGTAGGTAATTTTGCATAGACATTCGTATTTGGGTAACAAATTGGCTTTTGTTTTGATTATTAACATTAGTTACCAGCTCTTGTCTTACTTACACTTATATTAACGCATTCAAGTTTGTTATTCAGATTCTGCACCGAACAAAACAATGCTTACCACTTCCACGGCAAACATTTAAGGTGTTTGAACTTTAAAAAAATTGGTCATTAAGTACCCATGTAAAGTGCAAAAGCCGTCGTAAAGAAATATATGCAAGAACTCGGTGTTAATTAAGCTAAAATAGGTCCAAGCACGGTATATTTTGACTAAAAACGCAGTTTCAAGTCACGCAATTTTCTATTTTCACTTTGTAAACAAACAATCTTTCAGTTTATACATTCAATAACTTTTTTGTTAAGGCCTCTAGAAACATAGGTTATAAAACCGAGTAAAGCTTACATGTCTGGTCTCCGGGTAGGCGCATTTATATTACGATAACAGTTATATAAACCTACTTACCAGGTCATAATATCTCCGGAAATGCACAAAATAACGAAATATTCCGCCGTTTTGTTCCGCACAGAACATGTCCCTAACTTACTTTTCCGCGAAAACCAAATACGTTGGACCCCCTGTATAATTGTAAATTCAG
Organism: Corbicula japonica; assembly: GCA_038501625.1. Lineage (NCBI taxonomy): Eukaryota > Metazoa > Mollusca > Bivalvia > Venerida > Cyrenidae > Corbicula > Corbicula japonica. Next base: position 981,362 of record JAZAYU010000117.1, read on the forward strand.
GTGTAATATATTTTACACTAAAACGCTTCCTTTTAGAAACATTGACCCGTGAACAGTTTAAAAGAAGATATTGTAACTAGAGAATCAGTTGTGAGCTTCAAGACAAAACTTGACAAATAATGGGCTTATCAGAGATTTAACATTGACAGTATAAATAAACCGAATATATCTAAATCAGATGATATTTGTAAAGGGGATTACACAAGTCATCGACATTTTGAAGACTTAGAAGATTTAATGTATAACTTAAACTTCTCTCAACGTATCGTGCATTGCAATGATTGTGTAAAGCAGAACAACGTATGTTCCTAGTCCAAAATCAAATCAATTAGAGGAGACAATGCCTTTTCCAAATCTATTTAAAACGGTGTTTCCTCATTTGTTAAACATCTATTAACATTTCTTTCTGGTTTTAATTACTGATAAATCGTAAAAAGCACGAATGGTGCTGATTACTTAATTACATAACAAATTTTGTATTCTCTGACTGATCTGTCCCTTTATGTAAATTATGTTACTAATTAAACGTTTAAGACCTATTTCAGTACAAGCATAAAACGTAATTCTGATTTGTTCTAAATGATCGCTTGACATGCACTGAATATTAAAGTCCCTGATAATTAGGAATTCAATATTACAAAAATACAAACATCTGTGAAGCAAGATGTGTAGTTAGTCGACCTTTCCGAAAGTAATTAGCAACAGAAGGAAAAAAGGGAAAAAGGAAAAAAAGAAACTGATCGAGTTACTTAGTTCCTTTTTAAATATTATCTAAACACGTTCACACTCTTTAACGCTCGCAAGCGACGTGCGGCAGAACAGGTAAACAAAGAAATAAACTGTTGTAAGAGTGTAATAGATGAAACAGGAACTTTAAAAGCCAAAGAACACGACAAATATGGAGATATTGCAGACTCGGTTTGATTGGACCTGTTCATGGGAAAAAAGGGAGATATATAGTACTGCCCACGCCCCCTAGCTCAGGGGTGAGAGCAACTCAATATTTAAGTTTACAGTACTTAGATCCATCTGAAAAAGTGGTATTCAATAAGACATGTGACTGTAAAGCTAGTAAATCTTTGTGAAATAGCCTGCTGATAAGCATTTGTTTTGCAATTACTCATCAATTTTATCAGTTTTAATTTGTTTTTAATCGCTATAAAACACTGTTTGTGAAAGTGAAAATAATTAAGAGTAGACACATACACATTTAAAGCCCAATTTACGTAGACCAGCAACAATAAAATAAATACCAAAATATACAGTGAAGGAAATTTTTTTAATCTGCAATTGTATATCCAAATGTATATTGGCTGGGATATTGAAACCACCCATCTTGAATCCGGCCGAAACATTTATTTTAAACAAATTTTAAAGTAATTTTAGAAAAAGGTGAAATACGCAAATAAGGAATCGCCACATTCAGAAAAAACAGCCCCCCCTCCCACCCCCACCCCACAGTCAAGAAGAAGAGAGGAAGAGAGAGCATGGTTAATAAAATGATCAGTTTCAAAAGAGACACCACTAACAATTAACAAAAATGAGAACCCGAGAGGTTACCGCCTAGGAACGGTCAGTGGGAAATCAAATTGCCACTGGGGGTTTAAACCAGGTTCTAGGGTGCACCAACCTCACACTTGCCCCAAAAGGTTCTCATATCACAAAACAAATACAAGTTGTCTTGGTGAAACCACTCCAACCCACTTATCGGCTCAACAATCTTGCATGCCAAAGCACGCAAACATATAAAACATAAGAATCTAATAGCATTGCAAAGCCAAAGGGCGGGTACTCGATGATCTTACCGAGACCGGAGCTCCTGGAGTAAAATCAGCAAGAACACGATGACAGGTATAAAAGAAAGGTTCTTTTAAGAAAAGATTTCCCCATAAACCTTCATAAACTCTTAAACCCCTGTCACCGTCGTGCAACCAAAGAGGTAAGCATAATGATCAACTCTAGAAGGGTTAATCACAGGCATGCAGAGCGCTGTAAATTATCATGTTGGTAACCTTTCTTCTTAAATTTACAGATGGCTTTTACGAATAACCGGGAGTAATTAACATTGCCCTTTATATTCTTAAGTTTGTAAATTAAATCTTCATAAAAAACTGGCTGTGAAATACCTTGTTGCAATAGTGATTTTAAACTGCACCTGTATTTATGAATTAAATCTGGGTATCGACGATAAAATTTGCATAATGTTTTCCTTAATTTGTGATACCGGTAACCTTGTTTTAAAAGTTTTTCTGTAATGCAAAGATTAAGTTGATTGAAATCATTAACATCGTTGCAAGCTCTTGAAAAGCGAACAAGCTGTGAAATATAAACCCCGTAAGATGTTGCACGGGGAACATCGCCGTCTAAAAACGGAAAATTTACTATATTAAAATCATCTCTTTTATCATATATTTTAGTAGTGACGAAACCATTTTCAATTGACAGATTTAGATCGAGAAAGTTTGCTTGCTTTTCTGAAGTGTTCGCTTTATTAAGTTGTAGTTCTTTAGGGTAAATCTTATTAACAAGTAATGGAAAATTGTTATTATCTATATTTAATAAATCATCAAGGTATCTCGAGGTGTTGTTAAAAGCTGTAATAATATCATCTTGATGTTCCGTAGAAAGAGATAACATAAAGTCTCTTTCATTACAGTATAAAAACAGATCAGCAACAAGGGGTGCACAATTAGTACCCATTGGGATGCCTATTACTTGTTTATAAATAGAGGTACCGAACCAAACATAAATATTATCCAGTAAGAAAGTTAGCGACTCTATTAGGTCTTGACAATTCCATAAAGTATAATTATCATAAGAACCATCTGTTAAAATGCCCTATGTTCATTACAAGCGATGAAGGTTTTATTTTCTCTAGCAAACGTTTTTTCAATGAGACTGGTAAGCTTGTTTCTTATTAAATTATGAGGGAGCGAAGTGTATAAAGTTGAAAAATCGTAAGTGGACAAACAAAACGCCTGAAAATTATTAGATTTAAGCTTTTTCAAAACGTCATTTGAATTTTTAATCGACCAAAATAAATTTTTGCCAGAAGTTTCAAAAACCTTATCGCAATACCTAATAACATGTTCTTTAATAGCTGTAAGACAAGATGTTAAGAGCACGGATAATTTAATAGTAGTGCAAGAACTAGAGTTAGCAATAAATCTTGCTTTATACGGTGTTTTATGCATTTTAGGCAACCATACATAGTAGGTACTTTGTCTTGTTGCGGCTCAATACTGATTCTAAATTTGTAATTTGTAGAGTGTGTGCAGTAACAATATCACTCTCAGATGAAGAAGTCAGTATTTAAGCATTAGTGCTGTTCATTTATTCAGTTTGAATATTAATATAGTGTATCCGTCACACTATAATTACATTATTAGAAGCCTTATCAGCAGGTGTTAAATAAATTTGTAATGAAAGTCTTGAATTCCTTTTTTCAAATGACGAAAGTTAAAACGAGGTCGAGGTGGTAATAAAGCAATGTTTCTTTCATAAAATGATATACGAGTGTCTATTATTTTGAGTAATATGTGTTTTTTCCAGTTAGAAAGTGCATTGGGCTCAGCATGTTCTCTTTTGCACCATTTATTGCAAAATAGGTTTAAAGACTCACCAATTTCTGCACGGCATGCATTAAAATCATTTTTGGATGGAATTCTATATTTGGGACCTTTAGAAATTAAATTACGAATTCTAGAGTCTTTGATTACATCATTATTAAGTACTATTTACTTAGTACATAAGATTGTGCTCGACGACCTTCAAAGGACGTAACTGATAACAGCACTGATTGTATGTACAGTGTATGGGAAGACATTTTGATGCCGCCACACTGCACAAACAAAAATACTGTGATGTTGAATTTAATTTAGATGAAAATGGATATTTTGAAAGCCCCCGAACACGACAAACATTAAAATGTTACATGCTCGGTTTAATTCAGCCTGTTCATGAGCAGAAATCGAAAGCTCTTTTTTCAGAAATAGACATAACAATATTGATCCTTTATTGAAAGTTGTGCATAATGATGTTACTTTAACATTGATATGCCAATATCCATAGAGCCAGTGCAATTAGTATTTGTTCTAGGTATACTCTGTTAAAAAGTAACACTTTAAAAGAAATACAACATGTATAATCGCATATCTGGACCACACCCAAGCGGAAAGAACGTCGAAAAGACTCGGAAGAGCATCAACAAAAATGTTGTGGTTTTTTTCATGCGACTTTATTTTGGGTTTTACAAGAGCGTGAAAGAGCATGAAACTTCCTGTTCATTTTGCACCTCGACATCGCGGCAGTGTTCCTGTTTCCCACATCAAACCACTACCCTGTCCTTAAGGAACGATTGCAGCCCTTGAATAGAAATTTTACATCCTCTCTAACAAATGCTCTATGTTATATTAAACTTAATCCCTGTCATCGTGTTCTAACTGATTTTACCCCGGGTACTCTGGTCTCGTTAAGATCATTGAGTACCCGCTCTTTTGGCTTTTCAATGTTATAACCTTCTTAGGTTTTATATGTTCGTGTGCTTTTGGATGCAACATTTTTGAGCTGATGGTTGGGTTGGAGATATTTCACCAAAACTACGTGAACTTGTTTTGTGATATGAAAACCTGTCGGGGCAAGTGTGAGATTGGTGCCTCTAGAACATGGTTTAAACCCCAAGTGGCACTTTGGTTAGCCACTGACCGTTCCAAAGCTGTATTCCCAAGGGTTCTCTTTGTCGTTGATTGTTTGTGGCTTTTTTTTTAAACTGATACCATGCTCTCTTCTCCTTTACCGCAAACTAATAAATACTGTCATCTGCCCAACTTTATGATGCCGTTTTAAGCACTGGCGTCAACTGTCTGAAGAAAAATTTTCCGTAACGCGCCCATATCTAACAGTCCTTCATGTACATGTCATCAGTCCAAAACGGACATCTAATTTTTAAAGAAATAGGGAGCTCAATTAAGGAAATACATGACAATGCTCATTTTCTCGAGGATGTTTTTTTGAGAAGTGTATGAATGGCTACATTCTCGAATACGTCACGAAAAATACAAATTGACAATAAATTAATTACTTTGGTCTTAATCACTATTCCTTGCAATAGCGTTATATAATGTTAACGTCATTCTTTCTGATGCAATTCACATAAAACTAACACTCTAATGTTAGAACTAGTTTTTAAAATAAAAATTAAGTATTGAGGAAATATATTAATTGTGTGAGCTCTTTCCAAATATATTAAAAACTAAAATGTCAGAAAATTAACAGAAGATACCGATTCCGTGAGGTTCCATTTTCAGAAAAGTTTTATCTATGTCATATTAACACGCTTTTAAAATTTTTCCGGAACTGTGCGAGAGAAAAAAGAAAGACATAATTGAGGAAGTTGTAATAAATGTCAAATAGCTAGTTACTTTTCTGATTTTAATGCACATCACGTATTTAAGTTTTCAAGTTAATACATTAAACTATAAATGAGTTTATTTTAATACACCTTTAATATGCACTTCGTTTTTTTTTTTTTCTCGAGATAATCAGATTGGCATTCCGTATGTGATGCAAATGCAGTGACATTGCAGAAAATGTATCGATGTGTGGGTGTTTAGATTTAGATTAAACCTAACTTTATCCGTCATTCCTGTTTATACTCTGAAAAGTTCGGGAATTTTGAGTACATAAAAATGGCTTTATGAGGGCCTTTCAATTATATCGGGCACCGGACACCTTCGTACAAAAACTAAAATCATATTTACGAAAGTCGTTACCTTTATCAAATGATTTTGCCTCTACTCTCCTTTTCTAACCGTTAACGTGTATGAATACACCTGAAAGCACCTGAAAAAAGTAATATATGCATATCTGGAGTCGCCTTACTCACAAAACACAGCCTTCTCACGCAGAGAAAGAAGATAGGAGAGAGAGAGAGCATGTTTTTTATAAGTATGTCAATTAAAATATGACGCCACAAACAATTAACGAAGAAAAGAACCTTCGGGGATACCGCCTTGGAACGATCATTGGCAAAACAAATTGCCACTGAGGATTTAAACAAGGTTCTATGGTGCACTAACCCCAATCTACCCATCGGATCAACAATGTTGTATGCAAAAGCACACAAAGCCATCGAAATTGTAAAGGATCCGGTCTGTGGAATTCATTTACAGTTACTTTCAATTTTGCCGAATAATTCGTATTTTTGATGTTGTTGTTGTTTGTTTGTTGTTGTTTCTGTATTGGTTTTTAAATTTTTTCTGAATGTGTGGTGCGCGCAAGCGAACGAAAACAATTTTTATTCATTCAAAATTCCTCATAAAACTGGACAAACTGAAAGCGGCTGACTAAATGCAACATTAAATAATAATTGATGCAACACTTATTTTAAAATGTTAACAAAAGAAAAAGCAAAGTTTTAACAAAACAATGTGTTTAAGTTTACTGTTTTGCAACCGAGCATTGTAATAAAAGAAAACACTATATAGAAGTCTGTTTTTGCCATATTTATTAAGACCCGGTAAGTTATTTGAATACCCACCGATTTGGCTTTGCAATGCTATTAGTTCTGATGATTTATGTTTGTGTGCTTTTGAATGCAACATTGTTGAGCTGATGAGTAGGTTGGAGTTATTTCACCAAGACAACTTGTTCTTGTGTGTTCATATGAGAAATTGTTGGGGCAATCGTGAGGTTGGTGCAACTTAGAACCTGGTTTAAACCCCCAGTGACTAATTGTTTTGCCACAGACCGTTCCAAGGCGGTAACTGCCCCCCCCCCCCCCCACACCGGGTTCTCTCTTCGTTGTTTGTGACGACTATTTGGAAACTGATAATTATAACATGCTCTCTTCTCCTTGCTTCTTTTTGTCTGTGTAGGGAGGCTGTGACTGCTGGATGTGACCTTTCCTTTTCACTAATTTTTTTAGAAAATCCAAGTAAGACATCAGACCTACCGTACTGTAGTTTATGTAATTTGACTGTGAGAGATGATATTTACTTTTTAGTGTTTTGATTAACAGATAAACACGATAAATTGACCCCGTATTCCCGTATGTTTACCAGAGGTATAAAGTCCGAGTCTCAAAATTGAAAACCGGGCCGGGTTTTTTGTTGTTGTTTTAAATAACATGTTTTAAACATATTTTTCAAGATCATACATTATTGCGTTTTGGGGAATTCACACAAGGCACTTAATATTCCTCAGAGTATGTGACAGTGGTATTTGAAAAAAAATTCTTTCATTGGGGCACGCCACGGGAAAAGGTACCTTCGGTCATTTTTTGTGAAATTTTAGTTGCGACTTTACTTAGAAAGAACTTACAATAATATATTATTTTCTCATTACTAAAAAGTGGTTTAATTACACATTTTGTTACTAAAATGGTATTTTTACCGCGAAATGCATACTAATAAATGTCGTCTGCTCAACTTTATGACGTCATTTCAAGGATTGACGTCAACCGTCCGAAATACCTTTTCCCGTGACGCGCCCCCATTAAGGTTGTTTAATCTGCAACAGACTTGTATTTCCCCCACTGGCTGTCAGGTATACTCAGAATTAAAATTATATGTAGATCTATCTTGGATGAGTGTTAGTTGGAGATGGAAAAATCTGTCACCGAGGATGAACTGTTTTGGGGGGAACGAGGTTCTGTCGGGTTCCCGCCAAAACGGTTCTTCCGAGGTGACAGAGTTTCCTATTTTACCGAATGTCTCATGAAAGATTCTTTTTCTTCCATACCTTGTTAATTATCATAACATGTGTGTATATGTATATAATCTAAATTATGTTTCCTTACGCTGAAATATTGACGTTAAGGCTAACCTCAATTTCTTAATGACGTCATTAACTTGAATACATTACGCCAGATACTGGAAGGCGTGACGTCACTCATGTAGCACGAACATTAACTTTGGAATAGATAAGATTTTCGTTCCCCGGTCAATCACGTGGAAACACTTACCCTGTATGCAAGAATGAGGATTGCTCCTTATCAACCAGTATTTCTTTTTTTTGCTCAAATATAAATATACTTCTATAGTTGTTTTAAATTACTTTTATGTGTTATAAATCAAAAAATAGTTCTTTTAAAAGTTCATCCGCGAGCACTTAAAGCCCCAGCCCTAAACTTATGTAAGAATATAATATTGAAAATTCATATTTTCATATTTGTCCATATAAACTCTCAAACAGAACACAAAAGGTCCGGTCGAATTCTTTCTTATAGACGGGATTTTCAATGATATTGTTAAATTATAGTTAACGAACTTTTAAGAAGCTAAATATAGTGGAGCTATATTTAGCACCGATTCTTTTAAAGAAGAGACCACTTCATGCGAGATCTCGATTTCTGTGAAGTTTCGGAAATCCTACTTTCGCTTTAAGTCGCGCGGACCAAATTTATTGTAGTAAATTAAACTTTTATAAGCCAAAACTAATGCTGCAAATGTGTGCCTATAGTTCAAAATACATGTAATATTTCATACAAGAGCGGGTTAAATTGAAGTAATGCCGCTTTAATAATTGTTAGGGGGGAGGGGGGCTTGGTTGTTATTTTTTCGGATTTTTAGTTTTAAATGATATTTTACAAAGTAATACAAAAATACGTGCTGTGCATTAAAATCAAGAAAATTGCTATCAATTGGATATGAATTAAGACAACTTCCTCAATTATGTTTTGCCTTTTCTCGAACATTTCCGGGAAAAGTAAAAAGAGTGTTAAATAATAAGATAGAATTATTCTAAATATTTATTGTTAGCTTGAATGCTTAAGAACGATGTAGATCTAATTATCGCTGTCTGACATTTGTTTATTTGATTACGTGAAATACTTTTTTATTATGGGTTTAGTTTTTTTATCAAACATTGCAATTGCATCTAAAAAGTTTTTTTCCGCTTACAAAACACGTTTTTTCTACGTATACTGTCAAAACCACAAAAATCCATATCCGATAAAATGCTGCTATACACTGACGTCGATTTATCATTTGTATGCAAAGACATTCTTAAAGCGGTATATTCCATTTCCTTATCCCAAATCAAGGTTTGTTCTCGGCATCAGGATTAGAACGACTGCAATCTCCAGCTCCAAAATGGCCATACTCTCGTCAATTGTGTCCTTGATCTCAAGTTTCTGACATGCTGATGCTATAAGCAATATCTATTAAATGTTAACAAAAATTGGAAATGTTATGGTCAACTTTAAGTTATCTTGACAGACGGTGTCGCATTTTCTTCGAATGTTTGTAAAAAAAACTTGTCTATTTTCCATAGACTATAAATATTATATCAAATGTGAATTGAATTGATTGATTTCTCGCTTTTCTACAAATTATATGAAATGTAAAAACTGATTCCTGGCAAATTTTGAGTACGTAGCATATATAACAGATAACAGGAAATAACTTTGCTTGGAACATATATTTGACGTGAAACAGAATCTTGCTACGCAATGCAAAATAACAATGGCAGACAGAGATAATTACTGTGGTCTCACCATAAAAACTGGTATATATCAGATACAAAACCTAATTCTGGATAATGTCAATCAGTAAAGACGTAATTAAAATGGATGGAAAGGGAACTTTGCGAAAAAAATTGAAATATGCATATTAGGAATCGCCACACTCACAAAACACAGTCTCCCCAAGCAGCGAAAAAGAAGAGAGTAAGATAGAGAATGTTTGTTATCAGAAGGTCAATTCAAATTTAAAAGACGCCACAAACAAATAAAGAAAAAGAGGTCACCGCCTTGGAAAGGTCAGTGCAAAAACAAAATGCCACTGGGGGTTTAAAACAGGTTCTAGGCAGCACCAACCTCACACTTGCCCCAACAGGTTATCGTATCACAAAACAAGTACAAGGTGTCTTGGTGAAATCACTCCAACCCACCCAAACAATTATTATCAGCTCAACAATGTTGTATGCAAAAGCACACAAACAAAAACAAACATAAAAAGCTAATGCAAGCCTCTGAAAACGGCAAATATGAAAATATTGCAGACTCGTTTTGATTGAGCCTGTTCATGGATAGTAATGAAAATTGCATATCAAGGTAGCATCAGTTCCTGATTGTATAAAAAGATTTAGAATACACATTTGTAATAATTTGAAATCTGGTGCTGAGATGATAAAAGAACGAGTACTATGCCGCCATCTCAAAAATGATTAAATAAGAAAAGATGCCGTGGATACTCCCGTATAAGTGTTTCCTTTAAAAAAAAAAGGTGAAATATGTTTATCAGGAATTGCCACATTCAGAAAAACAGCCTCCCCGCACAGTCAAGAAGAAAGAGGGAGAGAGCATGAAAATGATCAGTTTCAAAAAAGACACCACAAACACTTGCCCCAACAGGTTATCGTATCACAAAACAAGTACAAGGTGTCCTGGTGAAATCACTCCAACCCACCCAAACAATTATTATCAGCTCAACAATGTTGTATGCAAAAGCACGCAAACAAAAACAAACATAAAAAGCTAATGCATTCCTAAAAAAACGACAAATATGAAAATATTGCAGGCTCGTTTTGATTGAGCATGGATAGTAATGAAAATTGCATATTAAGGTAGCAACAGTTCCTGATTGTATAGAAAAGATTTCTTATAATTTGAAATCTGGTGCAGGGATGGTGAAAACACGTGTACTATCTCCAACATGAATAAAAAAGAAAAAATGCCGTAGATACTCCCGTATGAGTGTTTGCTTTCAATCAATTATTGAAATTTATTCCGAATTCAAAAGTTAGACTAAGTTTAGTTCCACGTAGTAGTTGCTGCACTTTACGGTTGTTTTTGTTTTTACTTTTTTATAAATAAATACAGATGATTGTTGTTTTTGTTGCTTTTACAATTAAAATAATTGATAATTGTTCACGTCATTTTAAGTCAACATAATTTCTAAATACCTGCTGTTACGCAACTTTAAATAAGTTGGTTAATGGCACATCAATAAAAACTGGAAAGCTGGAAGAAATGTTAAAAAATAATATGCAATTATTGCAATCGTAAGAAAAGCTGTCGCGGTTTAATTGTTTTGAATTAATCGTTTCTGATCTTCTGCTGACTTGTTTTAAACAACCTGTTAGAAATGAAAACATTCGCTATACTCTCTTATAATTAAATGCAATTTCAAATGCAATCTAAGGTTTTAATATAAGCTGTTACAGTATGTTTTTAAAATCCAAAACAGACTTCAATACATGTTTGCAAAACACATATGATGCAGTTGATATGTTTGTTTTTAGAACGTCGGGCCAAATAAACGAATATTTAGAACTTATTCATGTGGAAATGCGACTGGAAAGAAGCATTTAAAATGTACGGTGCAAATTACTGTGAAAAATTAATTTATTTGCAGTAAACAACGAAAGGAAAATGGTTCAATTTCATATGCAGCATTGTTTTTCTCTAATATCGGTGGCATTTTATACATAATATTTTCAAGCTGGTCTGAAATCAAGCTAAGATTTATCCATTGGCAGGCAGGAGAACCTCATTCCGAAAGGAAATGAAACGCCAATCTCACTAAAGTCAGATCTAACAGACTGTTAGATCTGATGACGGCTCGCTGACACCGTACGTAAGCTTTATCGGTTTTCCCCGATTACTACTTTTAGAAATTGTCAATACAGAAAGCATGATTCACTGGTAAAATTTTTTTTTAATTTATGCTTTTAGAGCAAACTTTGCGTGAATTTGACAGAAAAGTTGTAAGAAATGGCGCCAAAACCGCTTGCTTATGACGTGAAGTCATGACGTCAAATATATAAATTTGAGCCCGTTTTCTAAACGTTCTCATTTGGTATGTTATGTGCGTTTGGGTACCAACGTAAACAAATCAGTGAAAATAAAAATGGTATTCCACTGTTTGAAAACAGTGAAATACCAATTTTATTTCACCGGGAAAATTCTATAATTCACTGAAAAGCATAAAATAAACTCGTATCTTCAGTACAACATGTCTAACGCAAGCTGTCAACACTTTTCATGGTTTAAACTTCATGTTTACTTTCACTTTTGCGATTTTGTAGACAATAATCTGATTGGTTCAAATGGTAGTGAAAAAAGTACGTTTTAGTTACTTGTCATCAGATCCCGATAGCGTAGCGGTTTTCAGGAGATGATTTTAATCAGATTGATGAAACGCGTGATAATGATGGATCTTCAGGATAAAAGAACAGAACAGGTTTGAATTAGTGATGTTTATTTTCATAATAATATGAATATAAATAACATATTAGGAATATAAAATCGACATCTTAATGTTTTAGCTGACTCATTTTAAAAATAAGTTTAATATGGTCAGTACTCTGATAAGTAAAATAATCCGTTACTGATGTCATGCAGTGATTATAACGTATATCAGGGCTATCAGATCAACCTTTCTTGGGGTTGTCCCAGTGAGCTTAATTGGTTGCTTTGTCGGAATTGCATGTTTTGCACTGGGTTTTTTTTTAATTTTCAAAAGTTGTATGTTTTTATTTCATTGAATAGGGAGTACTTTCGTATGTTTGACACATATTTATTATCTTCAGCTTTAGAGATGCTATCCCACCGACAGAAGTTGGTTTTATTAGCGGACTCGAGCGAGTTCGGATGGCGGGTGGTAAATGAATACCAGTCCAATCCACTGGCGGAAGACTCAGAGGACGAAAAGCGAAGTTTAATCTTCTAATTAAGTCTCATCATTGTACATACAATTTACATCAAATATACATACTAAAATTGTACAATACCACTCAATTAGAGTTACAAGAGACTGTGTAACATTATGTCTTAAAATACTGAATTAAAAGACTAAAAGAGAAAATACAGGCAGGGTTAATCACATTGAAGTTAAATTTAAGAGAAATTGCATATTAAATTCCATAAGAGTTACCATTATTTATAAATAAAAGAGCACGTGTGTGTATGTGGACCTAAAAGACTTCAATGAAGTTATTAACCCTACCTTAATGACTTTTAAAATTTACGAATGCCCAATAACATTCACAAATATTGTACAAAGATAAAATTAAACAAAAAAAGAAATAAAAAAAGTAAAAGTTGTCAGATTGACATACAAGTTTTGTTTTGGCTCTTACTTATCTTAGTCATCTTCACTAAAATTAAAAAAGTTTGGTTCAAGCTCAATTGCTTTGGTTAACAGTTGTTGTCTTAAAATGGTCATATGATCTACAGTGAAGCAAAACATGTTTCTCATCTTCAACTGATGATTTACACATTGGACAAAGTCTATTCTCACCTGGAAGATTTTCAAAACGACCGGTTTCTAAACGAATAGGTGCTACCCCACACCGAAATTTAGTTAATGCAGTCCCATGAGTTCTTGGTATATATTTATTTAAATCATTTTCAGTGACAAATTCTGCCAGTTATAAGTACGCAATTTATTACCATTTTGACCATTCCTACCTGTGGTTCTATTTATACAAGTTCTCCACTCAGTTTTAACATTATCCATTGTCACTTCAACAATTTTGTCACAAAACATGGTACTATGCATATTTATACATTGTCTAGAAAATTGGACTAAGTTTAATATTTCAATATACTTACAAATTTCATATTGCCAATTTTTACATCTAGGACTACTTTTTAACTTACAAGCAGAAAACACCTTGTAGTTGACCCTATCATTATCCATATTAGTAAATCTATGCCACTGTTGGCTGACACATCTCAATTGCTTTATCTGTGGTAGTTGCCAAGCTAACTCTCCGTAAAGTGCATTAATAGGTGCATATTTTCTAACTCCTAGATAAAAGCGCATGGTCCTGTTTTGAACAGCATTAATGCAAGAGTATGATCTGTTACCCCACACTGAAGCACCGTATGCAATAACAGGCCATACTGTAGAATCATACAATTTACAGAAAACTTTATAAGGGAGTGAACCCACAGATTAAGCTTTGGCAATGAGTAAACCTAATGCTCTATTTGCACTTTGAGCGACACGTTTTACTGTTTTATTTAAATCCAAAAATTCATCTAATAATAATCCAAGATATGTATATTGGGTTGCAATTTGTAAGCCAATGTCACCACACGAGGACTGGTAAATAGTTCTCTCCACAGATTGTGGTCGAAAATGGACAATATTACTTTTTGTGGGATTTATAAACATTGAATTCCTACCACTCCAGTTATATAAAATATCTAACATACACTGCAAATCTTTTTCGTTCTAAGCAATGAGTACAACATTATCTGCATATAAAAGAATACAGATTTTTTCGATGTTCAATGTTACTCCCTTTCCGACAGCTTTTATACATATTACCAAATCATTAATAAACAAGTTAAAAAGCAAAGGTGACAATGAACAACCTTGTCGATGCCCACATTGAACGTCAAACTCATCTGTCTTTTACCCATTCACAGGATGAAACCGAGTGTAACAGAGATTGTAGAGCTTTATACATATTACCATTTATGCCTACATCATACAGTTTTTTTCCAGAGTATATTCCTGTCGATAAAATCATATGCCTTCCTAAATTCTAAAAATGCACAGAACGTGGATTGTTTTAACTTCTTTCTGGTTTCTATACTGTTAGTAAGTGATGACACATGATCAATTGTACTTCTATGTTTCCTTAAACCGTTTTGTTCATCTACCAGTTAAGAGTTATCTTCCGACCATTTTGTCAAGCGGTCATTTAAAATAGAGCAGTACACCTTATACATTGAACATGACAGTGAGATGCCTCTGTATGACAATGGATCCCTAGGGTCTTCAGTACTTGATTTAGGAATAGGACTTATTATTATTTTACACCAATCTGATGAAATTATACTTTTTTCAAAGCAGATATTGAAAAGCATATGCAAAAAGGACACTGAGTAGTCGTTTTTTAATATTTCCATAGGTATATTATCGTAACCCCATGATTTGCCATCCTTAGCCTTTCTGAGAGCATTTTTGACTTCCAAAATAGAAATGTTCTCATTTGAGACTTCTGTACCATTTTTGTTAGACAAATTATCTACATTTAAACCCAAATATGTACTTTCGACCCCTGTATGCCTTTTAAAAAGGTTACTAAAAATAGGTTGAAATACCATTGGTGGTGACTATTTCCATAGGAATGACAGTTCTGCATGAATGAGAGATCCCTATCCTGCCAATGGATTTCCAAAATTCAATTTGTTTATTTTCACAAAAGGATTCCAACTCTTTTTGAAGGCCTGTTGCAAAGGCACCATCTGCAACTGCAACCTCAGCGGCAGCGTTGAAGCCTGGGTTATGTTTTAACTGAGGGAAACCGGGCCACTGGAAGTTGGAATGTCCCGACATTTCATTAAATAATAAGATGAGTATTTGTTATTGTTTAATAACGATAATATACCTATGGAAATATTAAAGAACGACTGCTCAGTAGCGTAGATACGCCACAGCTTACGGCACAGCAAAATGCAGCTGTAGAATTGTCACATGTGAAGTAGATACGCCGCAGTGCGAGCCGGCCGGAGAGGCTAGTAGTGGTGTGTTTTATGCTAGATCAGAAAACATAGAATCTAGCGATGTGTGTTCTCCCGCAGGCAGATTAAGGGCGCATGTTTCTTAATTGAGACAGGTCTCTGAAGATTTTTACAGTGTCATAGAGCATGGGTATAAATTGCCGTTTAAAACAATACCTAAAATTACGGAGTTAAAAACAATAGTCCAGCTCCTAAAAACAAAGAATTTGTTGGTAAAACAATACAATCTTTGATCGAAAAAGGCGTGTTTTTTAAAGTGAACGAAAAACCTTTGATTGTAAACCCATTAACTGTAGCATATGAGAAATCTGGAAAACCAAGACTGGTGCTGGATTGTAGACATATAAATCCGCATTTGCATTTATTTAGGGTTAAGTTTGAGGATATAAAAGTAGCATATGACATTTTTAAACCAGGCACGTATGTTTATACGTACGATCTTAAGAGCGCATATCATCATATTGACATATATGAACCGCACAGAACCCTTTACGGATTTTAATGGGAATAAAATGGTCGCAAGGAATACTTTGTTTACGGTTCATTACCGTTCGGTAAATCGGTAGCAGGTCATATATTTATTAAAGTTTTGCGGGTAGTGATAAATTTTCTTAGGTCAAAGGAACACAAAGTCATTATGTTTTTAGACGACGGAATTGGCGGCAAGGAAACATTTTCGGAAGCCATGCAACCGGGCGTTTTTGTAAAACAGTCTCTGATTGACTTTGGTTTCTTGTAAGCAAATGATAAATGCCATTGGTTGCCTAAACGTCAGGCAGATTGGTTGGGTTATTCTTAGACTATTGATTTTGAGTTAAACAAAGTTTTCATACAGGCATGTAGGATAGAGAAATTGGAACAATCTTTGGAAAAGACGTTGGACATAGTTCTTAAAGATAAATGACGTTTGATTCAAGCGAGGTTATTGGCTTCAGTTATAGGTCAGATCATTTCGCTGCAATTTGTTTTAGGCAAGACAGTTCGTATGAACACATGATTCATGTACAATTGTTTACTTTCTAAAGCTAGTTGTAATTCACCAGTTTTAGTGTCGGAAAAAGCCATTGGGGAGCTAAAATTTTGGAAAGAAAACGTACGAATTCTTAATGCTAGTGGTAGAAGTCTGACTTTCGTAACAGTGTGTCAGTTTTCAGTATACTGTGATTCTAGCGGAGATGGGTATGGCGGCTATGTAGAGGATACGGCCTTATTAAAAGTAGGTTTTGAAAGTTTCTCAGAAAGACGTTACCTCACAAGCGTAAGCGGGTTTATCGATGTAAGCTGTAAGTTAGACACAAATGTAACTCCTAGACCACTCAAAAATGAGGGTATTAGTTTAACGTCGGACATCAACGGTATATAACCGTTTTCTGTTACATATCCGTTCCCAGAAGCGAGCAATAGGACGCCGGTGTTGATGATTTTTCGCACATAAATATTGTACATAAGAATTCTCCGGAAGTAGGTGGTAGGTTGCCCCCGGAAGTGGGCAGTAGGTTGCTCCCGGAAGTGAGCAGTAGGTTGCTCCCGGAAGTGAACAGTAAGTTGCTCCCGGAAGAGAGCAGTAGGTTCCTACCGGAAGTAGGTAATGGGTAT
This sequence comes from Corbicula japonica, assembly GCA_038501625.1. Classification (NCBI taxonomy): domain Eukaryota; kingdom Metazoa; phylum Mollusca; class Bivalvia; order Venerida; family Cyrenidae; genus Corbicula; species Corbicula japonica. The sequence continues at coordinate 998,442 of JAZAYU010000117.1, forward strand.
TTAATTAGAAGCAAGTCGTCTCGGGGCAGTTTACTCAGAGAAGTGAGTAACAGGTTGTTCCCGGAAGAGAACAAATTGTGCGTTTGTGACGATCAGTAAAGTAGTAGGTTGCTCGCAATAGTGAGCTCTTCAAGTACTTGTAGGCAGAAATGTGATATGTTAAAATCGTTATCTGAGAATGATACAGTTGTAGTGGGAACTTGGTCAGAAACATAACTGCAAAAAAGTTCTTCCTGGAGGGAAATCGAAGCTGTAAGGCGGGCAATGGCTAGTCAAGTGGGTGTTTTAAAGGGAAAAAGGGTAAAATTTACTCAGACAATAAAAATGTTCATTCTATTTTGCAAAGCGGTAGCAAACAGCTTCCGAAGATTTACATCAGGTCGCAACGGTCATAATTCAGTCATGTGACAAAAATAAAATTTCAATAGAACCAGAATGGATACCAAGGAATGATAATTATCAAGCGGACTTTTAAGTAGATGCGGGGATTGTGACGACTCAATATCCAAAACTTGGTTCGCATATTTTGACAATGTTTGGGGAAAGCATGAAATCTATAGATTTGCCTCTTCTTATCACAAACAATGCAAGCTGTTTAATTCCAGATGGTGGGTTCCTGGAACTGAAGGTATTGACGCTTTTAGTCAGTCTTGGAAAGGTAATCGAAATTGGCTAGTTCCACCACCAAGGCTGGTGGTAAAATGTATTAAAAAACTTGAAGAGGAAAAGGCACAATGTACTCTGGTCGTGCCGCTTTGGGTTTCGGTGCCATTTTGGCCTTGCCTTCTGGAAAGTCAATATGCATTCAAATATTACATACAAGAATACAAAGTCTTGCAACAGTATGGTGTTATTTGCACTGGTAAAGGTAACAAAGGGGTATTCAATAAGGATCCGTTACCTTTTCATATGATAGCATTTAATGTAAATTTTGTATAATGAATATTTCAAATGATAATACTCTATTTTTTAACAGGTTCTGGCTTAAAACCAACCATTCAACAACATATCATGGAGGTTGGCATAGACAATGACAAATCGTGTGACATAGCTGAAAAAAATGGCTAGTTATGGGTTACAATCGAGGGCACCTTCCACAACGGAAAAGTATAGTGGTTGTTTTAATAACTTTGTACTGTAATACTGTAATTCTATGCATCTGGCATAACGGCCAGCTAGTGCAATATCAGTTGCAATGTACATAACGCAGTTGCTTGATAAAGGGAAATCTTACAGTATTGTTTCTTCAGCGATTTATGCTATTAAATGGAATCATTCTATTCACGGATTGGGAGATCCTACGGATAACAGTTTTGTGAAACATTTGTGCGACGCTGCTAAAAGACTGAATTCAAAACCTAAGGAAAGGAAAGACGTTGTTGACTCCAAAATGCTCATGTATTTGTGTAATTTTTTGGAAAATGACATGTCTCTGACAAATGTAAGGGATGTAACTATGACATTACATTGCTATGCAGGTTTTTTGTGTTATAATGAAATGAGTAACTTACTTTGTTCAGATGCTGTTTTTTCAAAATGATCATTTGGTATGAAAGATAAGATCAAGTAAACGGATATTTAAAGGGAGGGGAGAGAGGTTTTAATTGCTAAAGGTAACATAGTTGCTTGTCCATATTCAATGTTACAACGTTACATGGATTTGGCGTGGTTATCTAAAGTTTCTGAGGAATTTTTATTCAAACCTGTTTTAAAATCAAAAGGTTCATTCTGTTTGATAAATAAAAATAACTAGACTGTGTCCTCGGGACACTGATGCCCCCACTGCTGCAACAACATTTGTTACAAAATTTTGTACCAGGTATTAACAACATGTGGTGATCATGATTAGTTAATGAGGAGTTAGTGCCACATAATTTAATAACTAACATAAACAAAGGTCATAACTCTGGTGAAAATTGTTGCAAGACAATGTCCTTTACAACGATCTTCACATCATGTCAAATCATCTGTGCAAGTTTGAAAGAAATCAGCTAAATAGAAAATGTGGAGTTGATGCCACAAAATTTTGAAAGTGAAATAAACAAAGGGCCATAACTGTGACAAAAATGGCAGCAGGAAAAAATCTTTTTCTTTATGATCATCTACCCATCCAGCTTGATCATGTGTGCAAGTTAGAAAGAAATCTGTCCAAAAGTAAATGAGGAGTTGATGCCACAAGATTTTATTACTGAAATTAACAAAGGGTCATAACTCTGGTAAAAATGGTCGCAGGAAAGAATCCTTTCTTCACGATCATCTACACATCCTGCGTCATCATCTGTGCAAGTTTGCAAGAAATCCGCCTCGTAGTTTAGGAGGAGTTGACACCCATGATTTAATTACTGAAATTAACAATGGGCCATAACTCTAGTAAAAATGGTCGCAGGAAAAAAAACCTTTCTTCACAATCATCTACACATCCTGCTTGATGATCTGTGCAAGTTTTGAAAAAATCTGCCTTATAGTTTAGGAGGAGTTGACGCCACAAGATTTAACTACTGAAAATAACAAAGGGCCATATCTCTAATAAAAATAGTCGCAGGAAAAAATCCTTTCTGTACGATCATCTACACATCCTGCTTGATCATCTTTGCAAGTTGTAAAGAAATCCGCCCTATAGTTAAGGAGGAGTTGATGCCACAAGATTTGGGGACGTACGGACGGTCGGAGGTACGGACGGACGAACTCTATATGCCTCCCACGTTGTGGAGGCATAAAAAGATCAGTTACACTAGAGCACGAGAATGTATTGTCTCTAAGTTGGCGATTGTAGCTCCTAATCTCAAGTTAGGAACGCATACTTTGCGAGCGAGCGGGGCCTCGTCTGCAGCAAACGCAGACGGTATATCTGATCGGTGTATTAAGAGGCATGATAGACGGAAAACCGACCAGGCCAAAGACGGTTATATCAAGGATTCTTTAGAGAATAGATTATTGATAACAAAAGCATTACAATTATGAAAATAGATGTTATAAGTTATAAAGCCATAACGAAAATGAAACCTATTGTTCTTCTTCTAACTTCGTTAATTTCTATAAACTAGTCTCGTCAGCACAAACGGAGTTGTTTGTTTTTGTAGGGGTGTGTTGAGACTGTTCTTACAACACATCGAGGTACCTTGATGATTTATTAAATATAGACAATAACCATTTTCAATTACTGGTTAATAAGATTTATCCTAAAGAACTACAACTTAATAAAGCGAACACTTCAGAAAAGCAAGCAAACTTTCTCGATCTAAATCTGTCCATTGAAAATGGTTATGTCACAACTAAAATTTATGATAAAAGAGATGATTTTAATTTTAATATAGTAAACTTTCCGTTTTTAGACGGCGATGTTCCCCGTGCAACATCTTATGGGGTTTATATCTCACAGCTTGTTCGCTTTTCAAGAGCTTGCAACGATGTTAATGATTTCAATGAACGTAATCTTTGCATTACAGAAAAACTTTTAAAACAAGGTTATCGGTATCACAAATTAAGGAAAACCTTTTGCAAGTTTTATCGCCGATACCCAGAATCAATTCATAAATACAGGTGCAGTTTAAAATCACTTTTGCAACAAGGTATTTCACAGCCAGTTTTTTATGGAGATTTAATTTATAAACTTAAAAAGATAAAAGGCAGTGTTAATTTCTCCCGGTTATTCGTAAAAAACATCTGTAAATTTAAAAAGAAAGGTTACCAACATGATATTTTACAGCGCTCTGCAGGCCTGGTGATTAACCCTTCTACAGTTGATCATTAAGCTTACCTCTTTGGTTGCACGACGGTGGCAGGGATTTAAGAGTTTATTAAGGTTAATGGGGAAATCTTTTCTTAAAAGAACCTAGAAGCTCGATTTGTTTCTTTTATCCCTGTCATCTTTTTCTTGCTGATTTTACTCTAGGAGCCTATGGTCTCGGTAAGATCATTGAGTACCTGCCCCTTCGGCTTTGCAATGCTCTTAACTTCTTATGTTTTATATGTTTGTGTGCTTTTGCATGCAACATTGTTAAGCCGATAAGTGGGTTGGAGTTTTTTCACCAAGACAACTTGTACTTGTTTTGTGATATGAGAACCTGTTGGGCCAAGTGTGAGGTTGGTGCACCCTAGAACCTGGTTTAAACCCCCAGTGGCAATTTGATTTGCCACTGACCGTTCCAAGGCGGTAACCCCTCGGGTTCTCATTTTTGTTTATTGTTAGAGGTGTCTTTTTTGAAACCGATCATTTTATTAACCATGCTCTCTCCCCCTCTCTTCTTCTTGACTGTGTGGGGAGGCTGTTTTTCTGAATGCGGCGATTCCTGATATGCATATTTCACCTTTTTTAATAATTACGTCATTTGATTAAATGGTGAAATGAGAGAACTCTTTTTATATAAAACAACAACAATAAAAATTGGTGATGATAAAAATGTTCAATTCAAAAGCATTTATCACAAATACTTGTCTCTGGAGATAAAAGACAAGATTTACAAAATTTTGTAAAATAAGAGGAGATAAATACACTGAATGTTTATTTATCAACAGGAAACCAAGATTCTTGGAAACGGAATCGTATCGTATTCACAAAAGATAAATCATTAAATATTCGAATTATTTATTTGCAAACAGTTCTTTTTATTTATTTGAAAACAGTGTTTTTAAAACACATTTCTTTCAAAAAAGTTATTCTAAATAGATGAAAAATAACTTTGATGGCCATCGAGACCGACAAATAATCAACATTTTGCTGGTTCTGTTTGATTGAACCAAGATATTGGCAATTAAGGAAATGCATACAACTGTTCACGCCACCTAGACCACGGTTGATTGCAACTCAGTATACACTTAGTACAGGGATATATGCATCGTGCTCAACAGCTCAACAGCCAGCACAGGGCGTAATTGATAAAAACACTGACTAACATAATTAAACATGTCAAGTTAGTTTTAAAACATCAGCTGTTTATATTCAATTTTGTCATTTGGCCTGGGTAGGATATGTTAAATGTCAAATGCGGGAAAGGCAGCCTACCCAGAAAACCAAAAAGTAGGGAAGGCAAGAAAGAACGAGTTTATCATATGATCAGTTTAAAAAAAATTTTTGATGAACTCATTCTGGCACTTTATCAGTGCTGTTATCAATTACTTCCGTTTAAGACCGCGAAGCATGCTACATATACGTATGTGTTTAATTAGAGTTGCGAACAGTCTGCTAAATAATTTATTCATCAGATAAGTTGCTAAGCTGTAGTAATCAACATATCATACATAAAATCGCATTAACTTACTAATATAGGAGAGGAATATCGTGATAGCACGAACCTGACATTACGTAAGAATTATCAACTGTAACAAAAAGTATATGATGTCAAATTCGAAGCTTATTATTGTTACTTCAATCAAAGATTGTGCTTTTTAAGATTTCTATCTGTTTATCACAAGAAAGAATTTGTTTTAGCATCTGGAATAGTTTCTTTTCTCCGTGCCATTATGCTCTTGATGATTCGACTCTAGGAGCTCTGGTCTCGGTAAGGTCATTGAGTACTCACCCTTTTTTTTCACAATGCTGTAAGCCTCTTATGGTTTATATATGTGTGTGCTTTTGTATCGAGTTGATGGGGGAGTGGAGTTATTTAATAAAGACAACTTGTACTTGTTTTTATACATGTGTATGAGAGCCTGTTGGCTCTAGATGCTGGTTTAAACCCCTAGTGACAATTTGGTACAAGCTTTCTGAATAGATAAAAAGGGACCTTACACGACAAATATCGAAATATTACACGCTCTGTTTCATTCAGCCTGTTAATGAGCTGGAATGGAGGTGCATTTAATAATTGTTGATTACACATCCTACATGCAAATGTTCAGGAATTAATGTCTACTGTAATTTATTGAACAGGCTTGATAAATCAAAACGGTATATAAATGACAACATCGCATATCTAAATTTAATGTTATATTTTTATTTTTCTGAATAAATTAAAAGGATTTTACGGATCTATACTGACGTTTCTTGATGCTTTATTCTAATGGAAAATAATAATGTGATTGTCTCTGAAGACAATGTAACAAAATCTTTCTGTTGATCATACATAATCGTCCTAGGGAGCTAAATAAAAACATATGCTAGAAAATCTAGGTCAGATGTAATGTCAGTAAATATATTGTCTAGAAACAAAACCACAATAAACGTGCACGCAAGCATTTTCTGCGAAGCCATTACAGTGTAGGGTAAATCGAAATTCCCTGATCACTTTATTTATTTTTATAACAAACTCTCACACAATCCGGTTACCAATATTGTTTTCAGTATATCGAGTCGTTGTGTTATTGATTGGACTGAAATTTGGAGACCATCGAAGCATAAATAGTAAATATCAAGCATCACGCATATAATATTATCAAGTATATTTGTTCTTCAACATGTAAAATTGTTTAATTCTTTAACAATTGAAGAATTCATAATTCCAAGGCGATAACCTCTCGGGTTCTCACTTTCGTTAATTGTTTGTGGCGTCCATTTTGAAACTGATTATTGTAAAACCATGCTCTATTTTCGTCTCTACCTTTTGGCTGTGTGGGGAGGCTGTGTCTGCTGGATGTGGCCATTCTTGATATGCATATTTCACTTTTTTTCAAATTTTACAATTTGAAGAATATGTAAACTTGATGTTGCAATATCAACTGAAGACGGTCGATGGCCGAAACGTTTTCAAATAAAAGAGTTTAAATAGATATGTGAATATTGTTACTATGCCTTCATGGATAAACGAAAAGTAGACTCTTTTCATGCTTAAACAGATATAAGCAATTTAATTGCAATTTGTCTTTGCCTAAATTTTTCTCACTTTATCGATATATCATCTGACATGTTATATAACTTTTTTCTGTCACAGAAATCGGACATGTTACGACATGTGATATATTAATGGAAGACGTCGAAAATTAGTCTCAAGCCCTTGATCTATTTTGGATTGTAAACATCAGTGGAGTTTGGCGTGTTTACTAAGAAACTGAATTAATAAAGGATGTTGTAAATCGTTAATGTTGTAATTAGACCAAACTTTGTCGTTTACTGATAAGAAAAACAATTAGAAAAGCAGCTTGAAATAACGCGAAAGCTAAAGCGATATGTAATACGCCTGCGCAAAGTCTAATTATGTACTATAACTAGAGCAGAAACTCCAGTGGATATCAATCAGATCGGCGCTGATGATTGATTACATTCATAATATAAGTTGTTTTTTTTTTAAACTTATCACGTAAATCTGGGTGATGCTTTGCATATATTTGAATAAAAACATCATTAACCAGCTCAGTAAATTTTAATTAATAAATAAATGATTCGATAGATCAGTTTGTTTTCTTTTACCGGCGACTGTGGTTTCACAACATATGAATTGCACGTTCGCACCGTTCGCATAGTTATAGTCTGGGTTCCGATCCTACAACAGTAGGAGACTCATACTGTTGTAAGATCGGAAACAAGACTAGCATAGTTAACGCGAAAACAAGAGCAAAATCAGACTGTTTCCACTCAAACGAATTGTAAACGTCATAATCTAACGAATCGTAATTTTTGATGGTAAACAGTGTCACGAATTACTTTAAAAGGCGTGTCTACAGTAGAGCCGGTCACAAGTTATTGGACGTTGCACGATATTTTGAAGTGTGACGTCGCCGAGCACGCACGCTTTGCCACGAGTTGCTGCAAAAAAGCGTGTCGTCATTCATTTGTCATTTGTCGTTAACCTAGCTGTTCCAACAGCTATTCGAAAATGCAGTGATATTACGCGTTCTTCTAACGCCACGCTTTTTCGCAGCAACTCGTGGTAAAACGTGCGTGCTCGGCGACGTCAAACGTCAGAATATTGTGCAGCTTCCAATACATTGTGTGTGGCCTTTACTGTAGTCACGCCTTTTAAATTAATACGTCAAACTGTAAACCATCAGGAATTAGGGTTCGTTAGGTGAATAAGACTTCATCGTAGAGGATGCAGTTGAAGCGTAAATATAGCATTATGAAATCGGAAACAACCGAATCGTCTTTACATATGTAAGAACATGTCTTAACTTTTCTTTTTTTCCATTTTTAAACACTTGCTAAGAAACGACTTTCTTTATAAACTTTAAGGCTTTTACTTCCGTAAAGTACATATTCATGGACGATATGAGTTCAAAAAATGTTATTGTGTTCGTGTTTTGAATATTCAGTCATTATGTCGCCACTGAAAAGTTTTAACTCTCTAAAGATGTTGCCAAATCCGATTTATAACATAAACTCCAAACCTATCAAGTCTTAACGTTCATTTTACACGCATATGATCGCCACATTACGATTGCGATTAAATTGCAACCAAAAGAAAAACAACTGGTGAATTAATGATTTCAATGTGTCCACGTTGTTTTGAACACGTGTAATTATAAAGCCAAGATTTTAAAGATTAATTTAGATGAAGACAATAAAAACAAAACAATTTTATGATCATAACAGATTTTTCATGTTTCTGTGCACTATCACAATAATTGTTTATATGGCGTGGTAGCTGTACTGTTTTGAACGCGTTTCTGAATAAAGTTGTATCAAGGTTGTACATTAAATTGGAAATTCATTGGCTTTGCCTGTCAAATTCTTTAATAACGAAAGATTTGATTTATTTCGCTCAGACAAAAAATCTACGCACTGGATTCTATGCATTGGCATTGGCCTCTTAATAAACCGGTTTCAAATCTAAAACAATATCAAATGGGGCACGTCAAGGGGAAAGTGTCATATGTCATATGTCATATTTTTTTACACTTTACACTACAAAATTTAGTTGTTTTATTTGGGAAAAAAATACAATTACCTATTATTTCTCCATAACTAATAGGTGATCTAGTTACACATTCTGACGTTATTATGTAATATTAATGTATTAATGGCAGACGTCGGAAATTAGTCTCAAGCCCTTGATCTATTTTGGATTGTAAACATCAGTGGAGTTTGGCGTGTTTACTTAGAAACTGAATTAATAAAGGATGTTGTAAATCGTTAATGTTGTAATTGAAACAAAGTCTGTCGTTTACTGATAAAAAAAAGAATAGAAAGGCCGTTTGAAAAAACGTGAAAACAAGTGCGATGAGTGATACGCCTTTGCAAAGTCTAAATATGTATACTTTAACTAGAACAGTATCTCCAGCGGGAAAAAATCACATAGATTGATGGTTTATTACGATTTAATGATATTAGTTATAAAAGGTGTCACGCAAAGCTGAGTGATGCTTCGTAAGTGTTCGACTAAAACTTCATTTTGAAGACAAATCCAGTGTGTTAAAAATACCAAAATGATTTGTTTGATCGCTTGTTTTATTTTACGTGCGACTGTGGTTTCAAAATATTATGAATTGCACATTCGCACCGCTCGCATAGTTATAGTCTGGTTCCCGATCCTACAACACAGTAGGAGACTCCTACTGTTGTAGGATCGGGAACCAGATTAGCATAGTTAACGCGAAAATTAGAGAGCAAAATCACGTTGTTTGCACTCAAACGAATTGTAAACGTCATAGTCAATTTGCAATGTACAGAATGTGTTTGGTATAAACATGTAATAATTTTCGGTCTTGAACGGTCGTGTCATGCAAACGGTGATTATATGAAATTCATAGCATTATGAAATCAGAAAAAACCGAATCGTCTTTCAAAATGACAGAAAACTGTTTTCTCGGCGATAGGGCAAGACGCTGTCGCCGTGACGATGCGGGTTCGATCCCAGGTAGAGGCATTATCATTTTAACTTTCCTTTTTTCTATTTTTATAAATTCTTAATTTACTTTAGTGCTTTTACTTCCGTTATTTGCATATTCATTAACGATATGAGTTCAAAAATGTAATTGTTTTCGTGTTTATATCTGAATTGATTTTGAATATTCACTATTAATGTCGCCACTGAGAAGTTTTAACTCTCTAAAGATATTGCAAAATCCGATTTATAACAGAAACTCTTAACCTAACAAGTCTTAACGTTCATTTTACACGAATCCGATCTAAGATTTTTGAAGAACAGAACATAAGAGATATTTTATTAAGAAGGTACACAGTAATCAGTATTTCAACATCTTTCTAACGCTAAATAAAGATTGTGTTTTAATTACGACCAAAAGAACAACAACTTGTGAATTAATGGGTTCAATGTTTCCATGTTGTTTTGAACATGTAATTATTAAACCGAGATTTTAGATGCAGAAAATAAGAACAAAACAGTTTTATGATAACCGAGATTATGTTTCTGTGCACTCTACAATACATGTTTTTATTGCGTGTTGGCTGTACTGTTCGAACGCGTTTCTGATAATGTTGGTTCTAAGTTCTACATGAGGCACGCCACGAGAAAAGGTACCCTCGGTCATTTTTGTGTCATTTTTGTTGTGATTATATTTAGAAAGAACTTTCAAATTTCTATTATTTTCTCATAACAAAACAGTGATTTTGTTACACATTTTGACAATAAAATGGTATTTTTACCGCGAATTGCATAATAATTAATGTCGTCTGCTCAACTTTATGAGGTCGTTTCAATGATTGACGTCATCTGCACGAAGGTACCTTTTCCCGTGGCGTGCCTCAGTCATAAAATTAGAAATTCATTATTAGGTCTGCATGTCAAGTTCTTTAACAACGGAAGACATCTTTCTGCACTGGATTCTATGCATTTACCACTTAATTTAACCAGTTTGAAATTAGAACGATATCAAATTGGTCACGTCAAGGGGGAAAAGTATTATAGGTCATAAGATATTTTGTACACTTTAGTTGTTATTATATTTTTACTTTCGCGATTATGTCACACATTTCGAACATTCAATCTTTTTTTAATTAATTATGATTTATAAACAATATCGTCTGCTAATTTTTATGACTCTTTTCTCGTAAAGCGCCCAAATACGAGTATGTTCATTTGATAATTACGTCATTTGATTAAACGGTTAAATGTAAGAATTATTTTTAAATGCAAAAACAACAACAACAATAGAAATATGTTATGAGTTATGATTAAAATATTCATGGTTACAGCATTGATAATAAATACTGGTCTCAGGAGAATATAAGATCGGATTTACAATTTGTAAGAAAAGAGTAGCCGACTACACAAATCTGCACAAATCTTATATACAACAGGAAACAAAGATGTTTGTTCCAGGATCTCATCATGTGTCCAAGGTTATAAAACAGTCGCCATTTCAGCCAATCAGATGCTTGAGATTTGAGACTGGTTTCCAATCTCAGCTTTATAACCTTCCGCCCTGGTTTATCATCATACATTTTCTGAATTATTTATTTGAAAGCATTTTTATTGTAAAACACGTTTCTTTTAAATAACTTATTTTAAATAGATGAAAAAATGCACTATGAAGGCCACCGAGCATGACCTAAAATAAAACTATTGCAGGCATGGTTTGATTGAACCAATTCATTGGAAATTATGGAAATGCATATAGCTGTCCACACCAAATAGCCCCGGGTTGATTGCAACTCAGAGATATATGCATCGTGCTCAACAGCTCAACAGCCTGCAAAGGACGTAATTGATAACAGCACTGACTGAATGAATGTATGGGGAGACATTTTACAGCCGCCACACGGCACTAACAAAACTACTATGATATTGAAAAAAGATTAAACAAAAATAGATGAAAAAGGAACTTTGAAATCCACAGATATGAACAAACCATTGCGAGCTCTGTTTAACTAAGCCTGTTTATGAGGATTATTGTAAATGTATTTTACTGTCCACGCCGCAACGGAATAATGCGACTTACATAGATAGAAATTAATTCAATAAGTTTAATTAAAAGTAAAACAACTTGTTACAAAATTAAAAAGTTAAAAAGACGAAACAAAATTTATAAAAAAAATACACGTCTTACTGTGAAAACCACGGCAATTATGAAGTGTAAAAAATATTCAAGACTCCAAAAGATGTTGAACGCAAGGCACACCTATCTAGAGACATTAATGTAATTTACTCTGCGGAGTTCCAAATTATCACTGATATGATAAATATCTAGACAGAAAATTGTTTTTATGGTTAAATATACATCTAATTATTTCGATGTTTTGTCTTCTATAGTTGTTTCTCAGGGGGTGTGTTAATAATATTGTTCGGGAAATTGCACTTTGTTTACATGTCAAATAAATCATCGAGATAACGCGGAGTATTTTTAGATAACTAACTGCTGTATTTGAGACACAGACAAAACTTTATTCGAATATTAAAAGGATAGATTATTATCCACGTGAATACAACTTAATTCAAAAAGACATTCAGTATGTTAAGTAAGAATAAAAAAGCAACATATGCATATCAGGAATAGCCACACTCAAAAAACACAGCCTCCCCACGCAGCGAAAAAGAAGAGAGGAAGATAGAGAGAGCGCATTTTTTATATATGTATGTCAATTCAAATAGGACGCCACAAACAATTAATAAACAAGAGAACCTTTGGGGATACCGCCTTGGAACGGTCAGTGGCAAAACAAATTGCCACTGGGGGTTTAAACCAGGTTCTAGGGTGCACCAACCTCACACTTGCCCCAACAGGTTCTCGTATCACAAAACAAGTACAAATTGTCTAGTGTTTCGCAGTAAACTCAAGATTTCTTCTCGTAATTCGTGACCAAAAGTAACTATAATGAAACTCCTTTCATTATATATTTTGCAAAAAAAGTATAACTAAGACTTAATTCGGTTAATTAGATTTTAGGATAATTATGTTAAATTGCATGGACTTCATAAAGTATTGAAAATATTAGAATAAAGTAAGTGTATTGCGGCTGCAAAAAGTCTCCCCTTACATTTAAACGACACTGAAGGCCGTTGAGCAAGATACGTAAATTGGTGAAAATATTTAGTAGCGTTCAACCCGTATTAGGCAGTGTGGACAGCAGTAAGTTTTCCGATGCCCGTGGAAAGACGCAATCACACTGATATAGCAAGTTTATATATATTTGCCGTGCTCGTTGGGATTGAAAGTTCATTTTACATCTTTTAAATATTACAAAAGCTTTGTGCGGCGGCTGTAAAATGTCTCTCCGTTAATGCAATCAGATACGTATATTAATGTAAATATAAGCGCTCAATCATTGACTACGCGGCATGAACAGTACAATACCTTCAACATAAAATCTTTTTCATAGAATTATAGAAACAGATCGGCAACAAGGGGTGCAAAAGTGATCAGCATTGTACACAAATTGCAAACAAATAATTAGAAACTAATTCGAATTGATTTTAAAAAAAAATTAAAGTAATTCTAAATAAAAAAAATGAAATTTATAACGTACTAAGAGTAAATTCCAGTCAGTTCTTAATTACATTGTACACAGATTGCGAACAAATAATTGGAAACTGATTCGAATTGATTTAACAAAATTTAAACATGAATTCTTAATATAAGTATTTTTAAATGTATAAGGAATAAGGTTTAGTTCTTAATTACATTAAACAACTATTAGGATGTAGATTTTGGCTTGTTTGTCATGCCTGGAAAATCGCAATCTAAAGCATGTTCCCAGTACTCTCGAACGGAACGGAACGTCGTTTTGAGTCCAAACAAGATTGAAAAAGTTACCAGTGGGTTTGATTGTGAGTACAAGTATCAACCAAAAAAAAAACAAGACTTGATCAACTTTCTGATAAAATTCTGATAGAATATAGTTTTGTCTTTGTCTCAAATACAGCTCACGGGAGAAATTGTTGCCCAGGTAAAAGAAAATCTAATTTCATTATTAGTTTCCTCCAAAATATCCACAACTTTCATTGAATGTGATTAATACCGCAATACTGCTGTGTCAGAGTATCCATAAAAGTTGCATGATAATTATCTTCATTTAAAATTCGGGAAAATGACGTCATGACGTTTAGTTGTTTATTTTGAAAGCGGGTTGCTGAAAAAAGAAAAAATATTAATATTTCAGTAGTTTCTGCGTATTAAGTCATTAATACTGCATTATCTGATAGATTTTTTGACGGCGCGTATTTTGATACCAATTTTAATCAATTTGGTCGACGAGTTTTGAAAATATGGATGATTCGGCATCTCAACAACTTTCTGTGATAGAAAATTCAAACAAAACAACACCAAAGAATCTTAGCGACTACAGTTTAAGTCACAAGAACGATTTCAACGATGCAGAAAATGGACAATATGAGTTAGAAAAAAGAAATTATGTTTTAAATCGGGACAAATCGCTGGAGAAAAAGCGCCAGGCGTTAGATCGGAAGGAAGTCGAAATTGTGGAGACGGGCGGTGGTGTCAGGATATACCTCAGCACGGCAGTGTACGAGATCTCCAAAACGTCGGTGAAAGAGTTTTTTTATCGCCGATTTGAATGAAAGAAAATGTAAGAAGACTCATGTGCAGGACCAGCTTGGCAGAGTAGTTGAAGAGAAATACAGAGTAGTCTCCGGTAAGTGGCATCAATACACATTAAATATGTATCACACCACGTCGTCTTGTCTGATAAACGGAAAACAAGTGGGCACCTTTCCCGAAAAAGACCTACATGAAATATTTAATAAAAAGGAAAACGTTCTAAGAAGTCGTGGGCTGAGTCTGGATGAATTAAATAATGAGCTAACACAGCTATTGAATGCAACTAAACGGCCAGAAACTGATCATACCGAAGCATCAGTAGAAAATAAATCTGTCCGAATGCTCCGTGACCAGGTGGAGAGTGTACGTGCTATACGCCGTACTGACAGTAACAAAAAAGATGATGACTCAGCTATCACCGGTGTACAAATTGATTGCAACACCCACTCGCAATTGAAAAGCATAGATACCCATACCGATAACGAAAGATTTGTTGAAACGGTAGATGCTCAGTGTCAAACATTTTTAACAGAATCTCCTGAACTAATACTAATGAGAAAACTCTTCAACATGACGGAAAACCTAAATCAGGCGCTTCACAGCTTCATTCAGGAATCCAGGTCTGAATTCACTAGCTTGCGTGATGAACTACAGTGTATAAAAAATAAGGTTAAGTTTGAAAGTAGAAATGCTGAGGAAAATGTTAGTAATCTTGAAAACTCAGCTGAGAAAATAGAAAATGCAATACAGCTAAGCATACATAACACACAGAAGAAATTTCAATCAATATACGATTTGCTGAAGGCATCAACACCAAAACGAGTAAGTCCCTCTGCAGTCTTCGGTAAGTCACAACAGCCTAGTCCGTCTACAGTCTCTGAACAGAAAACCTGTAACAAGCAACCACCCCAAGTTATAAGTGATCAAAATAGACAATCAACATCCAGAATAAGACGGACAAATACTTTGATAATAGGGGATTCTATTCTACGAGGAATACACACCCGCGGTCTCAGCGATCTAACTGCAGTCAAAACTTTACGAGGTAAAAGAATCAGAGACGTATGCGCGTATCTGCGAGCAGAGGAAACTGTAGATATATCCAAAGTGGTGATATATATTGGCGGAAATGATGTTGCACAGAACTCTTCTGACTTGCAGTTTGAGATCGATGAACTTGAGCAGATAATACACGAACTCAATCGAAATCACTGCAAAGTATTCATTTGTACTGTTGCACCAAGGCGAGACTGTGATGTCCGAGAACTAAATGCCAAACTGCAGAGACTTGAGAAACGAGCATCTTTCACGCTGATAGAAAGCCACGATGCGTTCATATACGGCAACAGGACCGTGGCAAAATCTCTCTACCACAATGATGGGATTCATCTCAACGTACTTGGTACCAGAACGTTAATCAACATCATCCATGCAGTGACGCCTATTATACGCACACAGCAACAAAGGCCTTCGATTCGACAAGACAACCGCAGAAGATACCCCCCTTCATACAACAGGAACGCCCGCGGGCATTTCAACGCCAATCGGTGTACGAACTGTGGCCTTTCAAATCACGTTAGAGAGGACTGTAGACGAACATTTGACAAGACACGGCATTATGAGCGGCGGCGTCCCGCAAGTAACAGCAGCGACCATGGAAGAAACAATTATAATTAGAAATACAAAGACAATGTACTACAGACGCTTGAAATACATAATAGCTATAGCGCTCTCTCAGGTATTTGCCACAGTTATAATGAATTTCCATGTACGAGGGCGGATCAAAAAGTTCGTGGACTCTTGTTATAGATTTTATATTATTCAAAATACCACAAATAAAACTACACGAGCTTTAATCGGAATATGTCCAGCATATTTTTAAAAAATATTAGCAAAATACAACATCGCGTAAAAAAACTATGAACAATTAAAATCATACAATAAGCGCTATCCGGCGCACGTCAAATTAGATCTCTCAACGCCAACGACGTTAATTCACGGGCGCAGCGTTAGCGACGCGGCGTATGATCAAGGTTTTTTAAGTAGACCCCGTCACCAGAATGCGATTCCTGGGGACCCATTGATTGAACATAGCAGTGTTTTGTTGCTGGTCAAAGGCTCGCAAGGGGTTATGAGGCGCTAAAGAAATTGGTCTCTTCTCGCTCGTACCGCCGAAGAAACCACCGGGAATGCAAAAACCACAGTATCGCGATTCTTTGGCAACGGGCGTTTTCCTGTAAAAATATTTCATTACAAATTTGTTTTGATTTTTTATAAAACAAGTCTTTGGATTGCGGATACAGTCTCTGTAGCTGTTTACCCAAGTGTAATTAAAATAAATAACTTATTTATTCTTTTTTTGATAATTTATGACTTCTTTATGATTCAAATAGCAAACAAAAACATTTTTTGAAAAACAAATGTGTTAATTTATTATTAACATGCCTTTAAATATGTAATTTGTTCAGCAATATCCGATGCACGCTACCTCATCCAGTCTAGAATAGCTCGAAAAGCGCCACAATGGTTGAACTTTTGTCCGCTTCAATTGCCTCCCGGATTGACGTCACTGCCGTAACACAGACTTTTTGTCTTTTTTTCCTTACCACAGGCCTATGTAATGGCTCTCCTTATCGTAAAAAATCCACTGGTACCACTTAAAAACTAGAGCTCGGCTTACGGAAGTTTCCGTTTGCGTCTGCTAAATTATTTTAGCTTTTCCGAGGGTGATTTTCAAAGATCATTACGGAATTTTATAATAACGCGTATTTCCGGGCGATCTGACGACGACATTTCTGACGTTTTCACGTTGGTGATAGCTCTCTTAAATATCGACTGTTTTTAAAACGCACGGTCCGATTGACGTAAAATTTCGGCATGACATCATTCGTATACCGCGCTTTGAGGTTGCCAAGTTTGGCTCTTTTCCCACTAGTAGTTTTGTTTATATTGACAGGTATTTGATTTATAAAGTACATTGGCAATGACGTGCGCCGTCTGCGTGTTACCATGGTTATTTAAATAAGCGACGCGCTTTTAAAATCGAATAAATATATAAATATTTCAGCTCAGTTTGTTACGTTTGTGTTCTGATTGAATTTAGTATATAATTTATTGCGAACGTGTTTCAAATTAAGATGCAATAACAAGAGTCCACGAACTTTTTGATCCCCCCTCGTACATGTAATTCAAACAATTCATACAGTACTTCCGAATCCATGTTAAATAGTCATTGTAATAAATGTCAAAATAACACACTTAAAGTAAAAACAATCTGCAGGTCATCTAAATGTTTATCTGTAAATAATTGTTTTAATACTTGTTCTCAAACAAATGATGTAACTCCACTTACATTTTCTAAAAATGGATTTCATGTCGTTAATTTGAACATTAATCACCTACTTTCTAAATTAGATGAACTAAAAATGTTGGTATATAGATCAAATAATATTGATTTAATAGGAGTATGCGAAACCTTTCTAGATCATGAAGTTGATAACGAAATCTTTTCTGTTCCGAATTTTATTATCGAGCGAAAAGATCGTGATTGTACAAATATAAGTAAAAAGTCCGGGGGTGGGATAGTTTTATACATAGCTGATCATCTACACTATACACGTAGGCTTGACTTAGAAAATGATGATGTTGAGAGCCTATGGGTAGAGGTAAGGATTAAAAGTATCAAGCCAATTCTTGTTTGCTCTGTATACCGACCACCGTGGGCTCCAGTTAGTTGGAGTGAAAGTTTTGAAAGGCAGATTGAAACCGCGTCAATGTGTAATCTTGAAATGTATATACTTGGTGACTTTAATATAAATTATTGCACTGACACCGACTCTATTAAAAACCAAGCATGGGCACAGTGCATAAGAAATCATGATTTATGTCAACTTATTAAAAACCACACTCGCGTAACTAAATCGTCAGCATCTATTATTGATCATTTATATGCCCGCAACTGTGATATTAATTTTGTTGAATCTTTTGTAGCTCTAGTTGCGATTAGTGATCACTATCCAATTTGTTTTAAAAGATGTGTACACGGTAGTTACAATACAAAACTAACACATACTGAAATTACTTATCGATCTTTTCGAAAGTTTTCTGAGGCAGACTTTTTAAGTGATTTACAAAAATCATTTTCAGATTTTTCAATATCCAGCAACCCTGATGATGAATTTCAAAGATGGACTGCCACTTTTATGTATGTATTAAATTGTCATTCTTCCTTAAAAACCAAACGTGTTAAGAATATTAGTAAACCTGATTGGATAAATGAAGATATTATTAAGGCAGGGCGTAATAGAGATTATTACCATAGAACTAAACAGTGGCTACTATATACATACTGGCGAAACAAAGTAAAGTGCCTTATTAGGGAAAACAAACAGCGGTTAATAGAATCTGCAATCGAAGACAAGAAAAATATTCGTATTTATGGAAACATATTAATGACCTTCGTGGTAACTCTGGGCATAGGGATATTATTAACTCTCTTGAAATTGATGGGCGTACGATAAATGACATCAGCGAAATTGCGAACTTTTTAAATGAGTATTTTACCAATGTTAAAGACGTTTATAACATCAACTCTACCAGTAGAATTATCCCAAATAATGGTTCACTTGACAAATTGGAAGAATTTGTGAATACAAGAGTTCCAAATTTCATTTACTTTACTATTCCTTTTATAAAATGAAGTTTTGAATTTTTCACGAAAACTAGACATAACAAAAGCAACTGGTCTAGATGGACTTAGTCCGAAATTGCTTAAACTATCTGCGAATGTTGTAGCTACAAGTATTACAAAGTTAATTAATAACTGTATTATCAATAATACATTTCCTAACTCCCTTAAACATGCCAAAGTTTTTCCGAGTTTTAAAACAGGTGACAAATCCAATCCTACTAATTATAGACCAATATCGATACTTTCCGTAACATCAAAAAATATTTGAACGACACATAGTGAGACACCTTTTGTCTTTCCTTAATAAGTACAACTTAATTAACGAAGGACAATCGGGGTTTAGACAGTTGCATTCATGTCAAACAGCCCTTGTTAAAATAACTGATAACTGGTTAGGCAATATGAATGCTGGTGAATTAACCGGGGCAATATTTTACGACCTCAGGAAAGCATTTGATTTAGTTGATTTCCAGCTGCTTTTAAATAAACTTAAGATTTACAAATTCTCTGACAATGCTGTCGATTTTTTCAATTCTTACCTGACCGGACGTTTTCAGAGCGTTGTAATTAAAACTAGTGTATCTGAGCCGCGGCCTGTTACAATGGGAGTTCCACAGGGCTCTGTGTTAGGACCTGTATTATTCCTTATGTTTAACAATGATCTACCCTTATATATCAATGATTGTTCGACCGACCTCTTTGCGGATGACACGACTGTACATACACATGACAAAAATGTAGATATTATTAAACAAAAATTGCAGTCAGCAAATGATACAGTATTAAACTGGTGCGTAAATAATGACATGCTCCTAAATGCAGAAAAATCATCAGTTATGTTAATCGGGACACGTAACAGACTTGCACAGGTCTCAAATATTAACCTATATATTGATAATACATCTGTTGCAAATGTTACCCAACAAAGGTTACTAGGAGTAATTATTTATAATAAACTGACTTGGAACTTACAAATTCATCATATGGTTACTCAGATTTCCCGTAAACTTACTCTCATGCAGTTATTATCTTCATACGTCTCTCAAGATTGTTTGATAAAGTATTACAATGCGTATATAATTCCCTTATTTGATTATGGTTGCTTGGTTTGGGGCGGAACTAACTCATCCAATATTTTTCAAATCGAAAAACTACAAAAACGAGCAGCGCGAATTATTCTTAAGACAGGGCTCACTACGCCTTCATCAATCATGTTTAAAAATTTAAGCTGGCTGCCAATCCGATGTCGTATTAAATACCATATTCTGTTACTTACCTACAAAGCATTACATAACTTAGCTCCAGTGTATATAACTTCGATGTTTAAAGAACTAACATATAGCAATGACAGGCAATTAAGATCTATATCAAATGGGAATCTATTAGTTCCAAAATTTAACATTCTATTATACAGTAAATCATTTTCAGTTGTTGCTCCAAATTTATGGAACTCTCTTCCCCTGATTGTAAAAACATGCAAATCAGTAAAATCATATAAAAAAACATGTTAAAAAATTCTTATTTGATAATATGTTGTGCATTGTCAAGACAATTACAGTTTAATTATGTATACATGTTTAAAATGTTTGGGTAATGAATCTTTTGTTATAATTGCTTTTGTTAAAATTTATCATTTAAATCTGTCTGCTTTCATCCTTTTCATGTTGTTTTTGAAATTTTAATTGTACCTTTTTATTTTTTTTATTATTATTATTTTTTTATTATTATTTTTTTTCTTTCTTTCTTTCAATTATATTATGAGAATGTATGTATGTATGAATGTAAATTTGTAACTATTTGTACTTGTTCTTAAGAGGACCATATGTAAGAATGGCTTTGCCAAATATGTTATCCTCTAAAAATAAAGAATTTATTATTATTATTATTATTATTATTATTATTATTATTATTATTATTATTATTATTATTATTATTATTTAATTTCACCAGATTTTGTTAAATTGTGCTCGCCTCAAAAATATAATGAAGTAATCTACAAAAATTATGTCACAAGACTTTTGGTAAATCGACTACCCTATAAAAATAATAGACTGATCCACATGAAAAAAATTTCACGCACATCTATACTTCACTCCGAACAAATGTTTAAAATTAAAAAGAGTTTCTTAAAAACTGTAGAAAAAGTTGGTGGCACAACATTTTGTTAAATCAGGCTCCCCTTCAAAAAATAATGGACTGGTCCACATGAAAACTTTGTCAGTCACATGCAAACTTCGAGCCGAATATTTAATTAAGGTCTTGAAAACTGTAGAAGTAATTTTCGTTATTAAATTTTGTTAAATCAGGCTCCACTCCAAAAAAAATATTGAAAGTATTCACATGAAAAATATGTCACGCACAATTACACTTCATGCTAAACATCTTGAAAACTGAAGAAGAACTAGTGCGTCGCAATATTTTGTTAAATTATGCGCCCCTCCAAAAAAATGGATTGATCCACTTGAAAAAATATGTCGTGCACATCTACATTTCATGCTGAACATAGGTTTAAAGTTTCAAGTCAATATCTTGAAAGTGTTATTTGCATCATAAGATTTTGTTAAATCGACTACTCTAAAAAATAATAATAAACTGATCCACATGAAAAATATGTCACGCATATCTACACTTCATGCCGAACATATGTTTAAAGCTTCAAGTCAATATCTTGAAAACTGTAGAAGTAGTTTGCATATCAAGATTTTGTTAAGTCATGCTTCCTCAAAAAAAAATTAACTGATCCATATAAAAAAATATATGTCGCGCAAATTTACACATCAATGTTTAAAGTTTCAAGTCAATATTTTGCACCCTAGAACCTGGTTTAAACCCCCAGTGGCAATTTGTTTTGCCACTGACCGTTCCAAGGCGGTATTCCCAAAGGTTCTCTTCGTCGTTAATTGTTTGTGGCGTCCTATTGGAATTGACATACATAAAAACATGCTCTCTCTTCCTCTCTTCTTATTTGCTGCGTGGGGAGGCTGTGTTTTGTGAGTGTGGCGATTCCTGATATGCATATTTTACTTTTTTGAAAACTGTAGACGTAGTTCGCGCAACACTCCAACCAACCGACCAACCGACCAATCAACCAACCAACAAACTGGATAATGATTCCTATAAAACCCCAAACTTCGTTTGCGTGGGTATAAAAAAACTGAATCTTAACGATTCAAAATTGTTTTTGAATGATATTGCCTCAATCTGGAAGCGAACGCGCACCGTCACGGCGACAGCGCCTAGCCCTGCAATTCCTTCGACGCAACCAACTGAGCTAGCCTGGACAACCCCAAGAAAGGTTGATCAGATAGCCCTGAGCCAGTTTCTTATTTTGACAATCAATTATAAAGAAACAGCAACATTGTAATTAGAATGTTTTCTTAAAAATTGACTTCGAATAAATTACTTATTTTCTTATCTTGTTATCTAAGCCATCTTTAATCAATTTTGAACTATATGATTTTTGAGAGAAAATATGCTATGCATTCAAAGGACTAATAATGTAAAAATACTGTTAGATGATTCCTTGTTCTTCTAAATATCCATCAAAGCAATGACTTTTAACAAAAAAAGAAATAAAAATTCAACGGGTTTTCTACTATAACTCAGTGGCGGCTTTTGAAACGAGAAATTTTTGATACGTTTAAATACGTTTCGGTCCTTCAGGGTCGGCTTTGGAGAAGTCAAAACATCGTCACGTTTAAATACGTTATGGTCATGGAGAGGACATGCGCATTTGAACAACTACACAAAGCACCCTCTTAACCAATTTCGGCTCATTACATTCACCTCTGTTATAGGCTGGGACTACTTTCAACTACTTTTACTTTAACTCAACAAAATAGTTCACCAATTACATTTAAAACTGCTAAGGTTTCTTTGGTTTGAATAAAAGATAGTGAAGATATCTGTCATTTGTTTATCCACAAGCTTTCATATTCATAACAATTACTGTATAAAATGGGGCGCATCACGGGAAAAGGTACCTTCGGACAATTGACGTCAATCTTTGAAATGACGTCATAAATTTGAGCAGACGACATTATTTATTATGCATTTTGCGTAAAAATACCATTTCATTGTCAAAATGTATAACAAAATCACATTTTAGTTATAACAAATTGATTTATAGTTGTAAGTTCTTTCTTAATTTATTAAAAACTGAAATATCACTAAAAATGACCGAAGATACCTTTTCCCGTGACGTGCCCCAAATAAGGCTGTCAAGTTACGTCAAAAATCTTTACATTGAGTCTTTCGCAGAGATGTAAAGTGAGTGTAAGGAACGACAACTCTGCGAAGGAGATTGTACACAATGTGGATTAGATAATAACGTAAATACCGTAATTTGTATTACAGCTTGGTAACATTTTGCCGGCACAGCAACAAAACCCCCTTCATATTTTAGAGTGTCTGACAACCTTCCGTTGCGACGAGAAAATTAGCATTAATTTTCAGGCAAAAAGAATTCCGAAAATCGAATTGTTTCGTATTAATATTCGGATACGAACCTGACTAAAAACTATGATTTTTTTTTTTAATTTAATTGTCATTGCTATATCCGGAGAAATTTCGCTGTTTACATATCGCGAAATTCAATTATTTATTTTGCTTAAATTATTTCGTACCACAAGTCAATTAAAGTTAACATTTCATTTATTTAAAGGTTCGCGTAAATTAGGTTGCTACTAATTATGATTTAAATAATAAATTCAAATTGACTTATTTGCAAAGTACAACGCAAGGAAAGATTCTCAAAACGTATGACTGATGCTTGTATATTTGATCATCATCGAAAGGTAACTCTATTTCAAAAGAATGTGTGCATTTTGTTTTCCATGATTTTTCATTAACTGCTTAATTCCTAAATATTTGGTAACAAAATTGAGATTAGATCACAGTTAGTTTTACTATAGAATTTCAATCATAGTAGTCACATTTCTGAAATCAAATAATAAGAAAAGCAGTTAAACAAAATCACTAAAAACAGAGTGCACATTGTGTTGTGGAATAGAGTATATTTTATCTTTTTTGAAGTATTATTTTGAAACATTTTTGATCTGTTTGATTGTTGTTTTAAGCGATAATGTGACATAAAGGTCCGTCGGACCTGACATTTACATAATTATTGATGTATTATACGTGCACTTGTATGTTTATAATACGTCACTATAATTAACAATTTTTATATAAATTGGGGTATAAGCTCCGGGCATCACAGAATTCGTTGAAGCTACATATTATTTGCATGTATCCGTTCTTAAAACAATTATCTATAATTCTAACGAGGCCTAATATTTAATTCATTATCGTTTTTGAGATATTCAAGCTCAAAGTTGAATGATAATCAAGAAAACCAACCATATTCATCACCTTCCCGTTTTGAACATATTATTTCCCGAACTGGTAACTATATTGCCATTTTCTATATGCATAGTTTAGGATGTATCTTCATTGTACTGTATACTTGTGTAAATATCGAGTTGCGCTCAACTCGGGGCTAGGCGGCAATATTTCCCGATCAGGAAAGTGAAAAGGGTAATCCCCAACTTTCCCGAACGGGAATATGTATACCATTTGGGTCAAAAGATTTCAAATATAGGTGCACCTCAATTTCAAGGTATAGGTGGGCCTATAAAAATAGGTGCTCCTCCATTTCAATGTATAGGTGCACCTATAAATGTAGGTGCACCTATAAAAAGTAAAGGTGCACCTTTAAAAATTGTAGGTGCACCTATATTTAAAATATAGGTGCACCTGAACACTAACTTTTGACCCAAATGGTATACCATACGGGAAAGTTCCCTGACTGTTATATCAACTCATCTCATCTCAATCATCTCATCTCACCTCACTTCACATCACCGCCCATTATCTCAAATTAATTTACTCATCTCACCCCATCTCACCTCGATTTACTTCATCTCACTTCATTTCACCTTATTTTTATCGACTTCTCGCTAATAACCAGGCAGTCAAAACAAATTTTAAATTTCTGTGACTTTCTGATGTATTTGTTGTTGTTGTTGTTGTTGTTGTTGTTGTTTTATTGAGAAAACATAGACTGTATTTCAGAATGATAGGTAGTCTGAAATTCGGTTTAAATAAGGGTTCAACGTTGTATTATAGATAATCTTAATATTGTGAGATCAGGCCTAATACTGGATAAACAATAAATAAACTGGGTGTAACTTGAACAACTGGATAAAAAGCTGTAAAGTTTTACAATACAAACTGATTACTTATCCGGCATACAGATGCTTTAATCCATTGTAAAACATTGATATAGTTCTGTTTTTATCCTATTAAGAACATTTCTTCTCAAACATATGGCTGTTACTATTCACCGGTTCACCAAAAAGTCGCGATTCATCTTGTGGGTCGGTTCTGTGAATCGAATCGTTACCCATGGTATCGCCTATATCGAGATTCATCTTGTGGGTCGGTTCTGTGAATCGAATCGTTACCCATGGTATCGCCTATATCGAGATTCATCTTGTGGGTCGGTTCTGTGAATCGAATCGTTACCAATTGTATCGCCTATATCGA
The DNA here is from genome assembly GCA_038501625.1 of Corbicula japonica. Taxonomy (NCBI): domain Eukaryota; kingdom Metazoa; phylum Mollusca; class Bivalvia; order Venerida; family Cyrenidae; genus Corbicula; species Corbicula japonica. The sequence goes on from JAZAYU010000117.1 coordinate 1,024,006, forward strand.
GATTCATATTGTGGGTCGGTTTTGTGAATCGAATCGTTACCCAAGGTATCGCCTATATCGAGATTCATCTTGTGGGTCGGGTATCGTCTATATCGAGATTCATCTTGTGGGTCGTTTCTGTGAATCGAATCGTTACCCATGGTATCGTCTATATCGCCATTCGTCTTGTGGGTCGATTTTTTTCTTTTAAAGTTTTAGTAACGCTCCTTTATAACTATGATAGATTTACAATACTGATATAGCCTCGATTGTCAAGTGTTTTTTTTAATATGTATAAGGGGCTCCATGCTTACTTTAAATAACCTAATTGTTTTTCTATTCCGGTAAACGCGATAAAATATTGATTCAATTCTTACATTTACACTCCGAAAAATGTTCAGTTCTTACACCAAATGAAGAGAATTTGTAATATTCTGGCCGTTTTGACGACAACGCGAATTACGTGGTAAAACGCCGACGTGCACTGTCCAGTTGTTTATGGGAGTCTTTTGTTGTAACAACCAAATGTTTTCCAACGCCAAAATGGAAACAGTCTGAAGACAGACTTTTATCATAGCGAAGTGCAAGATGAATTATATTTGATCGTTTTATTTACTTTTACAAATATTTCATGACTGCTTCGTAGCTCAAATTCACATGTTTGGTGAATTTCAATCTATAATTTAATTAATCTGTCAACAGCTTCTATTTAAAGTGGAAACAGACGGAGTTGCATTTGAACAATATAGTTGCAAATGTAATTCTTTTTTAGCTATTGGTATTATATTAAATCAATACATTTATTCATAAGAACCATTTTATTGAATTTAATAGGTCGATGGCAATTAATGACAGATTTTGTTTCAACTATATTTATGTTGTATTTGTTTTGATAACAAAATATTGATTATAGGGTTATTTAAAGCTTTGAAATGTTATATGGACCACATGAAGGTAATGCAGACATTGAAATATCGAGTGGCTGTCTTGGCGTTGAGAAGAAAAGTCAATAGAGTTTACCGATGTATTTTAAAAATGTACGATGTTACTAATAACTTTATCGAAATATGGTTTCACATAGATACTGGTTACCACTTTGGTAGAATAGAATAGAATAGAATAGAATAGAATACGATGAGATAGAACAGAACAGAACCGAAAACAGAACCGAAAACAGAATAGAATAGAATAGAATGGCAGGACAGGACAGAACAGAACAGCATAGCATAGCAAATAATAGAATATAGAATTCACAAGAATTAAATTAAACTGAATTCCACATGTGTGTTAATCAATCAATGACCGCCATTACAGAATAATGCTATAATAAAACATGTCACTCAGTACTTGAAAACTATTTCTTGAATTACGAATGTTTCATGACAGAAAACCAAATCAGCTGCTAACTAATTGTTTGTCGTAACGAATGTAAACATATAAAGTTTTATTTTCATAGCTTGACTTCTGGGGGTTATCTCAAGTGTGAGACGTTTGCACAAAGTTTTCTTAAACCGAACAAACCGTTTACACTATATCTTATCTGTTAATAGCATTTGATATTTGATTAATATAGCCATGCTTTTCAAGTGTGTTCATTGACTAAGTATTTAGGATTTCTTATCCTTTCTGTCGTGTATTTACTACAGAACCGAAAAACTTTACTGTACTGGCATTTTTGGATTATACGCAACTGCTCTTTTCGATTTATTAAACAGGAAATTTTTATTAACCTCATAGATCGACTTAAAATGATGAGGTAAGATATTTCTCCACATTGTCTTTTTTTTCTTAAAAAAGCCGTAAAGCGGTAGGAGAACGGCGAACCGGGTTTCATTTTGGATTGTCCCGACTTGCTTTTTCGGTATCGTGTTCGGATATGCATGGATATGTTGCAATCGCTCTAAGGCAGGGTTCGTGTTCGATCCCTATGCTAAGATCATAATTTTAGACGGGTCTCCCAAACTGATCAGGTTTGATAAATGTAGTAATAGAAAATACTATTTTTTGAAATTTAAAACGTGTTTCCTATGGTCCAAATCTTTAAGGCCTTCTTTATCATAGCGGACAAATCGTTATTTTTCATACTCCTCCCCTTTTCCCGCTCTCCGCCCCATCACCCCACGCCTCGCACACCCCACCTCCTCCGCTCCAAATCAAAACTGCGCAACATCTTGCATGGCTTGCGTTTTAATTTACATAAAATATGACAGTAAAATTGGAAAACGTATTACGTTTATTAAATTTCGTATAATTTTTACATGCAAATACCTTATATAATATATAAGGCATCTGCAACTGATAATTTTCGAAAGTTTAGAGTTTAATTAAATACAATTATGTATATTCTTTTTTAAACTTCAATTGGTGTCTAATTTGCAAAGTTTAAATCAAGAAACTTTGACATTTCTCACGTGAGTAAAGATCGAATATCATTGCAATGATGGTGAAAAAAAGGAGCGGGAGGGAAGAGGAGCATTGCATTAATGAGTCTGATTTTACCAAAATATCGATGATGATGATGATGATGATGATGATGATGATGATGGTGGTGGTGACGACGACGACGACGACGACGATGACGATGATGATGATGATGATGATGATGACGACAACGACGACGATGGTGAAGTTAAAACCTTCTTCACTTGTTTGCACTGGTGACATAGATCATGTAAAATATAATTTGGCAAACATAGTAACTATGAAGTAGTACTTAAGTTTTGCATATCTTTCTAAAGTAATACTTATGGTTTTGCATATCCTTCAATACGTTGAAGAGAAATGTTTGCTTTATGATAATTCTAGTTTCGTATTGCTTGGTAATATTCATGTCACTATCATATATGATGTGTCACTATGCTATACCTTTTGACTATACTGGTATTTTACCTACTCAATATGTGCTTAATGTGTGTGTGTGTTTGGGGTGGGGGTTGTCTGATGGAATTAGGGACATTACGGACCATGACAATTACGTACCAGACATAACGGACCAGATTTTGGGACAGGACGGACCATCAAAAAGGACAAAAGGGACCATATTTATGGACATTACGGACCATCTATAATACATAACGGACCGAATTTCTGTACCTTACGCACCATCTATAGATAGATATGGAATATGAATTATATATCAATGGAAACATAACGGACCATATTTATGTCACTGAATGTCAATTAACGCAGCATTCGCACATTGTAAGTTGTGAAAAAATAAACATTACAATTTCACATTAATAACTTTATAAAACCAATTATAAACATTCCACCTTACGTAAAATGACAATGGGGTCATTTCTTGATATACTTAGTCCATGAATTTCAGCTTATTAATGACTCACCCATTTTTAAAAGTCAGGTACGTTATATTTTTATACATCACCTTAATTTCAATGATATTCATTTGAATCCAACAATAAATACGTTTTTAAATGTACCACTGTATGACCAAGATACTGTGGACAGTATCTTTCTATTGGGAAGTGTTTAATAAAATATTTTAAGGTATGCATGTAAAATAAAACCCCTACGTAATCAAAACAAAAAATAAATACCCGAACTTTGCAAAATCAGTTGAAAAATAAAAACAAAGCCAATTTTATATGACATTTCCTTGTAATTTATACACTTCAGTCCTTATTCATAGGAAAGGAAATATTTTTCGCGAACACACTGCATTAGTTTAGTTAATAAATGTACCTTAAAAATGTGCATATTTTTAACGTACCTGACAAACAATTACAACTATTCAAAACTTGAACTGTTTCAAAACAATTGAAAAGTAACAAAGTCGTATATACAATTGGTTTGCTCTTATTGTAATAAACATAATATATTTCTAGCTATATTATTGAAAGTAATGAATCTAACCTCGATTTGTAAAACAGTTAACGTACCTGACATGATAATAATCTGTTGTGTTTGTGCTCAAATATTTCTGTTGTAACCGATGTATTAGGGCAAAATATGTGTGCATACGTTAGTGTCAAGAAAATGAATAAGTAGGGGAAATCACTTTTTTATTTAAAGAATCGTGTTTCATGTACACGTACCTGACTTTAACGTACTTGACAGTCATTTTTTAATTTTCTGCTATGCAATCAATATATAAACTGCCACAAATGCACGTTTTACTTCAATAAAAAAATAAGACTGCATGAAAAACGAAGAACAATGATACGGAAATATAATTTCAAATCACGGACGAGCAAGTAAGTATACTATTTAACGTACCTGACAAATTCTAACGTCCCACCTGTAATTTTATTATATCTCAATTCATCTTATATTTGATGATTCGACGATTGCATTTTAGTTTGTTTCATTCCACATAATTATATTTTAAGACTTAGTAAGCCAAAGTTTAATGTTTTCTTTATGACGTCTACGTTTGTTAAAGTAAGTTTAAAGGCATTTAACGTTCCTGACCAGTATATTTGCGACAATCATTTCATTAATCTAGGTTAGTCAGTTTATCGGAGAATTGTATAATTTTAAGTTACTTCGAATAAACTAAACCATACCCGTTAAAACATGGCCTAACATCGGTGTTTTGTTTCCTATTAAGCTTAAGGTTTACGTTAATATTAATATAGACCCCTTTGCGACAGACTATTTCTAGGAATGTTCGGCTATTCTGATGCCAGTTATGACGATATGAATAATTATAATTCAATTCTAGTGTTCGTATGATGTTTGCTATATATTAACCATATCGAAATACGATTTGAACCAACATTTCTTGCTAATGTCACTCAGGGAAATGACTGCGACATGAAAAAATTGAAAATGTCATTTTATCTGACATTCAATGATGTACATGTCGTAGAGGGGTTCTACATGTAGGGTTTCGAGCCAAAATAAGTGGTTGACATTCAGCCTGTAATAGCATGAAACACTGGGAATGATAAAGAACAAGTCTGTCAGTGTCTGGCGTGAACCTTCAATGACATTCATAATAACAGTGCGCATCAAAAATAACAGCCACAGCGTCAACAAAATGAATGGAGATGATAAATAAATGCTCAGTGAATAATGACAACTCATCAAATTACCTGTAATAGCATGAAACACTGGGAATGATAAAGAACAAGTCTGTCAGTGTCTGGCGTGAACCTTCAATGACATTCATAATAACAGTGCGCATGCGTGCTATTGAATTGCGGGAAAGTTAAAAAACTGAACGAGGCCCGTCATGCAGGTATTAGAATTAGTAATGATGAATGATTGATGGTAATGACATGTATGGGTATATAGGCTGTTATTGGAAAATACATCAATAAATCAAACACGAAACAGACAATAACGGTAAACAAACTATGGTGGAAAATACGAGACACTACATAAATGAAATAATACAAATGTTACGAAGTAGCCCTGTGACATATTCCCCCTCCCAGAGAAAATGTCGTCCCGACATTTCAAGACAAACAGAGGATGTAGTTTTACCACAGTAAATACCGCTTAGTAAATACTATCTTAATAGCTTTATCACCTACGTCAACTAAATTAAAATGACGCTATCTAGGCTATTAAATAACCTAATGTAACGCAAGCACATTACTTTTACTACACTCCTCCAAACTTTGTGGCTACAAACTCATGAAGCACAAGGCACATGAAATGCTTTTTTCAACTTCAATACATTTTCATCAGTTTGCTGTAAAGCAAAATCAACAATATGCAAATGTTCAAAATGCATGTTTAATGCGCAATGAACATATTCACCAAGGTTTTGACGTCAAAATAACATGTAAATGTAATGAAACATTAGTTTATTGAAAATTCATTTACAGTTAATACACAGGAAAACACAAGTAAAACCCCGGAATCAACTCAGATCCCAAGAGTCTGTCATCCACTGTGGTCTCTTCCTAGTTCTGTTCGTCTTGGTACGACGAGCTGGAATGATGTACCTGGGTACTGGCGCATGATCTGCTGAAGTATTCTCGTGTGGAACTGTATTCCCATGGTCAGCTGTCGCTTCTGCAGCGGTTGTATCATCTGCTCTGTGTACTGCTTCTGGATCTTCTACCTGAAAAGATAAGTCAGAGTCACCTTCAGTTACTGGATCAACACTGTGATCGGTTTCAGTACGCTGTCTGTTCACTTCACTGTCAGTTACGGAACTGGTATGAGAATCAGCATTACCCTTGGGACCTGTTAAGGGAAGACCCATAAATGGCAATAAAAGATTCCTGTGAAGAAGTTTAGGGGTACTGCGACCATGTTCTCTTTTAACAGAATAAACAGGAAGTTCAGGATTAGGCTGATCCACCACAACATGGACATCCCTTTCCCATCTATCTGCCAATTTACATTTACCCCTTACACCAACGTTTCTTACTAAGACCCGGTCACCTACTTGCAATTTGGCTTCTCTTACCCGGAGATCGTACCGCTTTTTGTGTTTTCGCCCCTGTCTCCTAGCTTCTCGACTCGCTACCTTATATGCAAAGTTTAGCCTTGCTTTCAATTTGCTAATGTAGCTGGACTTGTCCACATTATCGGACCTGTCGGGTTCAATACCAAGAAAGGCATCTATTGCTAAACGCGGATGGCGACCAAAAAGCAAATAATGTGGGGTGAAACCAGTACTGTCATGCCGAGTTGAATTGTACGCATGAACCATAGAAGGCAGGTGAGCCTTCCAATCAGCTTTCTGCTCATCTTCTAGTGTCCCCAACATATTCATGAGGGTTTCATTGAAGCGCTCTGGCATCCCATTCCCTTGAGGATGGTAGGGAGTGGTACGAGTTTTCTCAACGCCTGCAATGTTGCACAGTTCTTGTATAACTTCACTCTCAAAGTTTCGCCCTTGATCGCTATGCAAACGGCTAGGAAAACCATAGTGACAAATAAAATTGTCAAAAAGGAGTTTAGCGGTGTTGCGTGCGGTCTGATTTTTTGCAGGAAGGGCTTGGGCAAACCTAGTGAAGTGATCTGTAATAATGAGGACATTTTCATAACCACCACGTGACATCTCCAGTGACAGAAAATCCATACAAACCAACTCCATGGGATAGCTGGACTGAACTGACACTAGCTTTGCGGCATTCCTATCGAGGGTTTTCCTCCGTATGCACCGCGGGCAGTGACGTACCCTTTGATCTACAAATTCATCAATCTGGGGCCAATAAAACCTGGACTTGATGAGGGAAATGGTCCTATCCCTACCCTGGTGACCTGCTTCATCGTGAAGCCCAGAAAAAACAACATCAATATATATCTCAGGGAGAACAAGCTGACTGACTGGAAAACCATTAATGGATCCCTTTCTGTAAAGAACACCATCAATGAAGGTAAAGTTGCTCCATTCTCTCAAGTATTTCCTAACAGGTTCCCTCTCAAGTGCGCGTTGACGCTCAGTAAGCCGATGACCAGCTTGAAGCAGCTGGATAAGGCGACTGATGGTTGGATCATTAGCCTGTTCTGCTTTCCAGTCCACAGACTTCAATCCAGTTCCGATGTCTGCGTCAGTACCGGTATCAACTTGAACTGAGAGGGAAATACATTCAAAGGCGGGCAGTTTTTCTGGCGCAATCGACTGTGCCTGGAGAAGAGCATTAATAGCATCAGATAAAACAATGCCGTCCTTATCAGTGCTGGGCAACCTACTCAATATATCAGCATCTACATTCTGCTTTCCCGACCTGTACTTGATTCTGATGTCGTATGCGGAAAGAGCAGCTAACCACCGATGACTAGTAGCATCCAGTTTGGCGGTGGTAAAAGCATATGTCAGAGGGTTGTTGTCTGTGTGCACATGTACAACATTTCCATAAAGATATTCATGGAACTTGTCGCACACAGCCCACTTCAACGCAAGAAACTCCAGTTTGTGTGCTGGATAATTGCGTTCGTTAGGCCGAAGACCTCGGCTGGCATATGCAACGACATGCTCTCTGCCATCATGCTCTTGGTAGAGAACTGCACCTAAGCCACTACTGCTGGCATCTACATTCAAAATGAAAGGCCTGGTATAGTCAGCAAAAGCAAGAACTGGAGGGGACACCAATTTCTGCACAAGGGTCTCAAATGCCTCCTGTTGGTCACGACCCCACTGCCAGGGAGTTGCTTCCTTCTTACTCTTGGTAGGTTGATTTGTCGGATGACCAACAAGTAAGTCATTTAAGGGTTTGGCGATTTGTGCAAAACCCTTAATGAAACGCCTATAATAACCTGCAAAGCCAAGAAAGCTACGCAGGTCCTTGACAGACTTTGGCACAGGCCAATCCCTTAATACCCTTATTTTCTCAGGGTCGGTCTCAATACCTGAAGCACTGACTACATGACCTAAATATTGCACCTGAGACTGGAAAAACTCACACTTGGTTCCCTTCAATTTCAAACCGCACTGCTCTAGACGCTGAAAAACAGCATTCAACCTTTTGAAATGGGAATCAATAGTATCAGAAAAGATAACTATGTCATCTAAATAAATCAAACACTCTTTTAGATGAAGTTCACCCATGCAGCGCTCCATAAGACGCTGAAATGTTGCCGGAGCATTTGTCAAGCCAAAGCTCATTCTGTTACATTCCCAGAATCCCAAAGGGCCAACATTGAAGGCCGTTTTATGCTTGTCTTCCTCCTTGATGGCTACCTGCCAATACCCAGACCTTAAATCAAGCTTGGAGAAATACTTAGAACCTATCAGACAATCAATGGTCTCATCAATACGCGGTAAGGCATAAGCATCCTTAATTGTACGGTTGTTCAGCTTACGATAATCAATGCAGAACCTCAAAGAATTATCTTTCTTCCGGACAAGCACAATGTTAGATGAAAACGGACTGTGTGATTCTCTAATGGCCCCAGCATCTAGCATATCTTTAAGGTGTTCGCGTACCTCTTCGAACATTCCTGGTGGAATCCGCCTATATGCATCTTTGAAAGGAATAGGGTCAGACAGTTTAATCTCATGCTCAACTAGATTTGTGCATCCTAAGTCTGTAGGCCCTGATGAAAAAATGTGTTTCCAGGACTCAAAGAAAACCTTAGCCTTATGTTTCTGCTCAGGAGTGAAATAATCGGAGGGTACCGAAATACCAAGGTCTTCTAAAGACTTGTCTTTGTTGTGTGTCTTATCAATTACCCCTTCTAGTGGATTAATTGTGCGCACAACATCGACATCCTGCAGATCACAAAGAACAGCTCTGGGTTTAATGACTATAGGCCTGGCTGTAATGTTACATACACGTACAGGAATTTTGGAGAAAGAAGTTCCAGGACGAACTTTCACGAGCCTGGGACAAATGTTCAACATAACATTATCATTGGACTCAGTGACACCTGTCGACATATTCCCTACATCTCTAACCTTCCCCGTTATTACCCTTGTTTCAAAAGGTTTAACGGTTATGGTTTTTCCGTGAAATGATGTTACATGGATGGTACGACCTCCAGAAAGAGAAGCAAATGCGTTCTGAAAGGTTACAGGACAATCTGAAATACCAGACGACCTTAAATGGTTCAAGATATTTGTACCAACAATCAAAGGGGTGGTTGCTGAATAACTAGTATCAGGAACAATCAATATGGGCACTGTAAAGGGAGAGCACTCACATGAAGGAATACAAATATCCAACAACGCGTAACCCAAGTATGGCACTTTAGACCCATTGGCACCAGTTATGTCCAAACTGAAATCTGTAAGATCATGAAGAACCGGATTGGAAACTATAGAAATAAACTTCGAATGAGCCAGAGTGGACACCATAGAACCAGTATCGATCAAACCCACTACAAGAACACCATTTACAAGTACATCGGCTTCATTAGCATGTCCTACAAGAGGAACAGATCTAGGGCCACTACAACCTAGACCTCCTATCGGCCCTGTGATGGAGGTCCCTTGGAGTTTAAATCCTCCACCTTCCCTTCTTTCTTAGCTTGCTCATCTGCTTTGAAGTTATTACCCTTTCCTCTCCATGATCCTCCCCTATCATCCACCTTATCTGCTTTTGTTCTCCTTAACTCCTGAATATCTTTCTCTAAACTACCCAACTTGGTTTCCATCCTCGTCATCTGTGCCGTCATTATCTCTAACTGCTTTAAAACTCTACTTTCTACAGAAGAAACAAACTGCTTGGCCTCAGCCACTCCAGCTTTGGGATCCTGACTACCTGAAATACCAGTAGAAGGAACTGGTGCATTTGCTATAGATCCAGGATTCATATCAAACACACAATTACCAGAGGAAGAGACTGAAGACTTAAGGTCCTCTTCAATGGCCCTCAACTGCTTCCTCAAGGTATTGTAATTGATTTCTTTCTGAAAAAGATAACGGGAAACATTTCTTAGGGCTGGGTCCCGCAGCCCAGACCATAGCCTGTTTTTCAGCATTTCCTCCCGAACTCCTCTATCTATCAAATCTGGAACCCTACTTAAAAGCCGCTCCAGTCTTAAGCTATATTCTGCCACTGACTCATCTGGCTTCTGACATTCATTATAAAATTGTTCTTTCAATTTCTCGGAGGACTGCACATTACCGTAGATCCCTTCCAATTCTGTGAGAATGTATAAAATAGAGGCATATTCTCCTAAATGAAGCAAGACACCACGGGTTGTTCCCTTCAACGATTTACGGATAGCCTCCCGAATAGTATGCAATGGGTACATACCCTCATCTATTAAACAATTGACATCATACTTCCACACCTCAAACACATTACCAGCACCTTTTTCGTCTCCCGAAAACTTAGGGAGTTCTGGGATACGAGAAGAAAGGTAATCAACTCTACCACCCAAGAAATGACTAGTGGGCAATGCAGATACACGGGGAACATATGTTGTTTTAGACTGGGGTTCAGGAAGAGATGACCTAGGTTGGTCTTCAGAAGGAGCTATCTTCCTTGGCACATTGGTGCCCAAACTTTCACGAATATATTCGCGCACTGGTGTTGGCGTCACACTATAGGTCTTCTGTTTAGCACCTTGAGACCTTACAGGAGTGGACGTTTGAAACTCATTCACATCAAATCGACCAGATTTGCGCAGTTGTTGGGCAAAGTATCTAAGACAATCATCGTCATATTGAATACTCTCAGTTGACTCATCGGCCATGATAATCAAACAGAACCTCCAAACAACTGGGAAAGTTTGACTTGAGACAATTAGTGTTACCAACTGCACACCATACAAATCTTGATCAATTCAGATGCTTTGGCCAAAATTGTACACCATACAATCAATGAACAAGAAGGCGGGAAACAAAAGTTTGTATGTCTTAGTCAAATAAGAACAAGATATGCAGCATATGGCATGTATACTACACCATCCTTTTAAATTCAAATTCAACCAATGGTCTACATGTACACCATACTTTTCACCAAATATAGATGTAGATATTTTCACCACACTGAATAATTTATGTATGCGATGGCCAAACTAGTACACCATACCTTTAAATTCAAATAATGGTCAAAATGTACACCATACTTTTTCACAAACTACCTTAAGTTACCTTTCAGCTTCTTTTACAGCTACCTTCCAACACCTGCCTCTCTTCTCATCAAAAGTAACCGCAAATCATGCAAATGCTAAAACTAAATTTAAATTCAAACAAACATGGCATGTTAAATCAAATCATTTAGCCTTCACGTTAACCGGTTTAAGTTTTTCTTAAAAGACGGATAACAAAAGTTTGCGGAAAACTTCTTTCGACAAAAATTTCCTTTCAATCTCAAACACTGTAAATGTATCAAAAATATTTCTCACAGAAAATAAAATTGATACAAATATTTGTTATTGCTATTCACATTTCATGCACCCCTGCAACAAAAGCTGCTTGACAAGTTTGGTTCTGCAAATCAGAGCTTTCCTAACCAAATCTTAATACTAGCTTACTACACAACTACTGTAAGATATAACTCAAGAACTGTTATCCCACATCCTCTGAGTGCCTTTTTTTTTTTTTTTTTTTTTTTTTTTTTTAACCCACTAAATTACTTGTACCATAATACCACACATGTATATAACACATACAGTATAATAATCACATAATAAGTTAGGCTGAGCTTTCAAAATTCAAGTTATGGGATTTAATTATTTTCTTCTTAGAGTTATGAATATGAGTTAGTAGCAAATTAGTTTTTCTGCTCACCAAATACCAAAATATCTGTGAAACCTTCACCAAACACTGTCACCACCCTGAGTTAGTTGTGCTGTGATCCTCAATTCACCAGACAGTCTGAAAATTGTTTTAAAATGATCAAACACAAATTCAAAATGATAAACACAAAAATGACATCAAACAACAATTCAAAATGAAAGTGAAAGTAGAAAATTATTTAGAAAATAAACAATTAAATTTAAAAGATAAGAAAATTCTAAAGTTTATATCTAAATAAATGTCTGTTAACTTCTGAATCTCAAAGTCTTTCACTGTTTCAGTATCACACAACAGCCTAATGGTCTATAGTGCACGTCCTGGTTTACACAATGTAAACAAAACACAATCTGTAACTTTCAACAAATCCAGCGTTGAACCGGTTTTAAATACTAAAGCATGTCATACGCTCTTCAATAACCATGGTTTAAGTTCTAACATCCGTTTGTTATTCCTCTGAATACCAGCAAATCATCAAAAGAAGAATAGAAAAAGGGAATTCCGTGTTTACAAACTCCTGTGACGTCACGTCTTGACATTCGCTCCCAAAATGAGTCGACCACAAGCTCTATACCACAACACACACTGGCCACCAATGTCGTAGAGGGGTTCTACATGTAGGGTTTCGAGCCAAAATAAGTGGTTGACATTCAGCCTGTAATAGCATGAAACACTGGTATAATAAATTGGGTCCAGAAATCACCAAACAACAAAAGGCATCAGAAACAGAAAAACGTGGTTTTTATTCCAGATTAAACTAGCACCGTAATAACTGCACAGTGTATATTTACAGTATAGGTTTCAGACCACAAAATTTATTACATCCTTCCCCACATTTTTAAAAGTCAAAATGTCAAAGTTTCAACATTTAGCTAAATTAACTATTCTGTAACATGATCTTTACTTTTTAAAACAAGTGTAACACAAATTTAAGCAGTAAATTATCAGAACCAGGGTTCTGGTGTCCCCACGGGTATTATTTTGACCCTTGACACAGTGGGTACACGAAGTTAGGGAATCACCTTAGCACTCAACAAGATCTGCAGGAGTGTCTATAGTCACAAATCGAACTTCTTTGGAGGTTTCCGTTCACGTAACGGGTACCGGCGCTCCACAAGTGGTTCTGTATTGGCTGTGTTAGCAAGTTTAGGTGTTATCGGTTTGGATGATTCCGTTGGTACTGTTGGAACTTCGGTAAGTCTTGGAGGAGTGGAGGGTGGTGGTGGTTGTGTTGCCACAACAGGTGTAGCACTTGGTGAAAGTGGCATTCGGATTTCCGGATTGGTAGACTGATTCCGTAATGGTTTATCTGTACTTGGCAAGTCCACAAAAACAGGTTCAGGTGATGTTTCCCATTCAGAATCACGTCGCACGAGATGGTCAATGTGACAATATCTTATTTTGGAATCACATTTAACAAGGTAAGTCAACTTTCCCAGAACTTTGTGTATAATTCCAGGAATCCACTGCCACTTTCCCACAGACGTGTGAGTTTTAACTGCAACCCTGTCCCCTTTTTCAAATTCACGGCTTTTACAGGGCGCTTTATCATGATACTTCTTCATATCACACTGTTTCTGTTTTGCCACTTTATCTTTATCTGGTCTGGCCAATAATAAACGAGATCTAAGTTGTCGACCACAAAACAGAATGCATGGTTCCACCCCTGTGGTGGTATGAGGTGTAATACGATACTTAAGCAGAAAGTCAGCAACACGATGATTCACACTAAGATTACGATTCCTGGAGTTCGATTTCAATGCTCGCTTGAAAACCTGAACTGCCCTTTCTGCCTGCCCATTTGAAGATGGATGGTAAGGTGGTGTAAAGGTGTGTCGAATTCCATTCAATCTACAGAATTCACTAAATTCACGCGACTTAAACTGAGGTCCATTATCAGAAACTATTTCTTCTGGAAGACCAGTACTTGCAAACACCAGTCTCAACTTGTCAATAGTACTCTGACTCGATGTATTGTTCATTGAAATTACTTCCATCCATTTACTGAAACTGTCAATGATAACTAAGAATGACTGATTCTTGTACTCCGCAAAATCCATATGAATTCTTTCCATGGGTCTACCCGCACGAGCCCACGGATGCAAAGGTGCTTCAGCTGGAAGTCTTTTCATGCTCTGACAGATTTCACAATTTCGAGCCACATTTTCTATATCTGAGTCAAGATTAGGCCACCAGACGTAGCCCCTCGCCAAAGATTTCATACGGTTTACGCCCCAGTGTTGATCATGTAATTCCACAAGCATTGTCTCCCTTAATTTTTCAGGAATGATTACACGTAGGCCCCACAACAAAACTCCACTGTCCACCGAGAGTTCATGGCGCCTATTGAAATATGGAAGTAGTTTCTCGTCATCACAATGATTTGGCCAACCCCTATAGACAAAGTGTAATACCGAACTAAGCACGGGAGATTTCCTAGTATCTTCAGCTACTTGTTTGCTGCTGATTGGAATTTCATTAATGAAAGACACATACTGTTCTGTCTTTTCCTCAATTTCACTTTCACTGGTAACCACGGGCAACCTGGAGAGTCCATCACAATTGCCATGCTGAGCTGACTTCCGGTACCTAATTTCATAAGTATAACCCGATAAAATAATGGCCCAACGCTGAAGTCTAGCAGCTGCCAAAGCTGGAGTGCCTTTCCTAGGACCAAAAATTGACGTAAGTGCAGTGTGGTCAGTTAAGAGCGTGAATTTTCTCCCAAAGAGATACTTATGGAACTTTTTAACTCCAAAAACAATGGCTAAAGCTTCTTTTTCCACTTGTGCATAATTGCATTCAGATGCAGACAATGTTCGGGAGGCATAAGCCACTGGACGCTCAGTTCCGTCTTCCATAACATGAGAGATTACTGCCCCTAGTCCATACGAGGAAGCGTCGCATGCCAACAATAGTGGTTTCCCGGGATCATAGAATGTTAACAGCTTATTGCTAGTAAGAAGTTTCTTGCTAGCCTGAAAAGCTTGCTCACATGCCTTAGACCAAACCCACTTGGTATCTTTTCGTAAAAGTTGGTAAAGTGGATGGACGACTGATGACAAGTTTGGTAAAAATGCCCCATAGTAGTTGAGTAGCCCCAGAAATGACTTCAGTTCACTGACATTCTTTGGTGTCGGAGCTTCCAAGACTGACCTTGTTTTTTCATCAGTTGGATGAATTCCTTCTTTATCAAGTAAATGTCCCATGTAAACCACTTGATCCACCATAAATTCACATTTCTCTGGATTTAGTTTAATATTATAGTTTCTCAAGCGTCGCAACACTTCTTCCAACCTAAGAAGATGTTTGTCGTCATTTTCAGCCGTAATTAAGATGTCATCGATCCTACAGACCACCCCCGGCAATCCGGACAACACGGAATCCATCAAAGACTGAAAAATAGCGGGCGCCGAACTGACACCATACGGTAATCGGTGGGTACGAAATAACCCCAGATGCGTATTCACCGTCAACAACGATTTGGCTGCATCATCCAACTCTACCTGTGTATATGCTTGAGATAAATCCAACTTAGAGAATTTCTGTCCACCCGCCAGAGTAGCAAACATATCATCCACATTTGGCAATGGATATTGCTCCTCACTTATTTCCCGGTTTACAGAAACTTTATAATCCCCACAAAGCCTAATAGAGTCTTTGTCAGCTTTTGGCACAACAACCAATGGTGAGGCCCATTCACTATGCTCAACGGGTTCAATAATATGTTCACTCTCCAGTCTCTTCAATTCTTTCGTCACTTTTTCTTTTAATGAATAAGGCACTGGTCTGGCCTTATGGAACCATGTTTGAGCATTTTCTTTCAAGTTTATTTTTGCTTTAAAACCTTTTATGGGTTTACCATCCGCCGTAAACACATCTTTGTATTCCAACTTCAACTCACTAAGATTTTTAAAATTTTTCACTGTTTTGACCTCAAAAATAGATTTCCAATCTAATTTCACATGTGTCAACCAGTCTCTTCCTAGAAGATTGGGTTTATCTCCCTTGACCACGATTGCTCTCAACATCTTATTTGCATTATGTAGCTGTACTGATACTTCACATTCACCTATAATATTGTTTCAATTTTATTCCCTGAATAACCTCTTAAGTTGACTTTAGTGGGTTTCAATTCACATTCAGACAACTGTTTATATGTAAGTTCATTGATAAGGGTACAACTACTTCCTGTATCAACTTCCATCAGTGTTTCATGGTTATTTAAGTTTAAAGAGACATTAATTCCTCTAGATGAAGCCTTGACATAGGTGGTGTGAACAAACAACTCTAGTTCCGAATCACTGTCATTCGTCCCAACATAATTGGATGAAGAGGCTTTTGGCTTCCGACACTTCTTGGCTAAGTGCCCTATTTTCGAACAATTAAAACACTTAGTTGACTTATGCGTGCAACTCTCTGGATGGTGTTTAGCACCACAACGGTAACATTCTTTGCCTTTCACTGTACTTTTTGTAGCGGTAGATTCGGCGAAACTCGGTTTCTTCTTCCCAGGATAACCTTTCCCGGACTTGGATTTCACCTTGTTAACTAATTCCGATGTGCTACTAAATGAAACAGTGTCTTTCTCAGCCATCTCCATAGCTAAGGCTATTTTCACCGCCCCTTCAAACGTTAAATCGTCCTCAGCCAGAAGCTTACGCTGTGTAGTCTCAGATTTTAAACCACAAACAAAACGATCACGTAAAGCATCGTCGAGAAAAGTTCCAAAATCACAGTGCACGGACAACCGTTTAAGTTCAACTACATAGTCATTTACCTTCTCTCCCTCCTTCTGATTTCTCTTATTGAATTTAAAACGTTCCGAAATGATGAGAGGTTTCGGGTTATAATGACTTTTCATGAGTTCAACTAACTGAGCATATGTTTTGTCCTTGGGCAAAGCGGGCTGAACTAAGTTCCGGATAACCCCATACGCGCTCGACCCGACAACAGACAAGAACACTGACACTTTCTTCTCGTCCTCAATGTCATTTGCAGTGAAGAACTGTTCAAGTCTTTCCACATAATTTTCCACACTTTCCGATCCTTCGGTGAATTCATTCACTTTGCCAATAAAAGGCATGACTGTGAGTGTTTTATTGTCGATATACTCGTCGCCAGTTATAATAAATTGGGTCCAGAAATCACCAAACAACAAAAGGCATCAGAAACAGAAAAACGTGGTTTTTATTCCAGATTAAACTAGCACCGTAATAACTGCACAGTGTATATTTACAGTATAGGTTTCAGACCACAAA
>JAZAYU010000117.1:1041860-1194607 GCA_038501625.1 Corbicula japonica
GCAGCGTGTCATCACTATTGTCAATTGGCCTCTTTTTGGGAGAATTCCTTGTTGTTGTTTTTTTATTATAGGCATTTAATTAAAGGCATGTTATTATAGGCAAATATGGATGGAATTTGCACTTTGAAGGACACTTCTCAGCGTATCATAGTAATGGAAGTCAGCTATCTTAAAATGTTTGCTGTATATTCTAGTTGACTATGTTATAACAAAGTTGTCCTTGGTGGATTAAGCTGCTTTGTGTATTCTTACCTACCAAATCTAGGGTTTAAAAGACAAATACTTGAACTTCTTAATTTAATACACACCAACAAATTGTAAAAATCATATAAAAATATGGATTTGATGAAGTCATTTGCATTGAGATATAACAAATTATGCATTCAGTTTAACACGAGGCCTTCAAATTCTATACATTTATGAAATAAATAAAGGGTTTTTGTCTTCTTTTGTTTTAAATTACTTGGAAACCGATGCATTGATACGCCTTCTTCATGACCAGACCCTTTGCATTGGGGCACACACCAATTAAACATCATAATTTCTAATTATGATAACATCTACTAGCTTGAGGTGTGTATTTCAAGTGCAAATAAACACTGTGAGAGTTTCCAGCCAGTTAACCTGTTTACCTAGATAAGATCACGTGACTTTCTCTGGCGATATGGTCGATATGATGTCAAATTCGAAGCTGATTATTGTTGCTTCAATCAAAGATTGTGTTTTTTAGGATTTTTGTCTGTTTACCACAAGAACGAATTTGTTTCAGCATCTAAAATAGTTTCTTTTCTACCTGTCATTATGTTCTTGATGATTCGACTCTAGGGGCTCTGGTTACGGTAAGGTCATTGAGTATCCACCGTTTTACTTTACAATTCTATAAGCGTCTTATGTTTAATATGTGTGCGTGCTTTTGTATGCAACATTGTCGAGATAATGGGAGAGTTGAAGTTATTTCATAAAGACAACTTGTACTTGTTTTTATGCAGGTGTATGAGAGCCTGTTGGGGGAAGTGCAAGGATGGTGCACTCTAGAACCTGGTTTAACCCCCTATTGACAATTTGTTACCAGCTATCTGAATAGATAAAAGGGACCTTTGAAAAAAACCACCAAACACAACAAATATCGAAATATTACACGCTCTGTTTGATTCAGCCTGTTTATGAACAGGAAAGGAAGTGCATCATAAATATTGTTGTCTGCCCTACTGTAATTTATTGAACAGGCTTAATAAATCAAAACTGTGAATGAAAGACAACATCGCATATCTAAATTTAAAGTTATATTTTTATTTTTCTGAATAAATTAAAAGGATTTTACGAAACTATACTGACCTTTCTTTGACGCTTTATTCTAATGGAAAATAATATTGTGATTGTCTCTAAAGACAATGTTACAAAAACTTTCTGTTGAAAATACATAACCGTCCTAGGGAGCAACATAAAAACATATGCTAGAGAATCTAGGTCAGATGTAATGTCATTTTATATATTGTCTAGAAACAAAGCCACAATATATGTACACGCAAGCATTTTGTGCGAAGCCATTATAGTGTACGGTAAATCGAAATTCCCTGATCACTTTATTTATTTTTATAGCAAATTCTCACACAATCCGGTTATCAATATTGTATTCAGTATACCGAGTCGTTGTGTTATTTAAATTTTGATACCATCAAGCATAACTAGCAAATATCAAGCATCACGCATAAAAATATTATCAACTTGAAGTATATTTGTTCTTCAACATGTTGAATTGTTCAATTCTTTTACAATTGAAGAATTCAAAATTCTTTAAATTTTACAATTTGAAGAATATTTAAATTCGATGTTGCAATATCAACTGAAGACGGTCGATGGCCGAAACGTTTTCAAATAAAAGAGTTTAAATAGATATGTGAATATTTTTACTATCCCTTCATGGATAAACGAAAAGTAGACTCTTTCCATGCTTAAACAGATATAAGCAGTTCAATTGCAATTTGTCTTTGCCTAAATTTTTCTCACTTTATCGATAAATCATATGACATTTTATATTTTTCTGTCACAGAAATCGGACGGTTACGATATGTGATATATTAATGGCAGACGTCGGAAATTAGTCTCAAGCCCTTGATCTATTTTGGATTGTAAACATCAGTGGAGTTTGGCGTGTTTACTAAGAAACTGAATTAATAAAGGATGTTGTAAATCGTTAATGTTGGAATTGGAACAAACTTTGTCGTCTACTGATAAGAAAAACAATAGAAAGGCAGCTTGAAATAACGTGAAAACTAAAGCGATTTGTGATACGCCTGCGCAAAGTCTAAAAATGTATACTATAACTAGAACAGAAACTCTAGTGGGTAGCAATCAGATCGGCGCTGATGATTGATTACATTCATAATATAAGTTTTAAAAACATATAACGTCAATCTGCGTGATGCTTTGCATGTATTTGAATAAAAACATCATTTACCAGCTCAGTAAATTTTAATTTATAAATAAATTATTCGACAGATCGTTTGTTTTATTTTACCGGCGACTGTGGTTTCAGAATATTATAAATTGCACGTTTGCACCGTTCGCATAGTTATAGTCTGGTTCCCGATCCTACAACAATAGACTCCAACTGTTTCAGGATCTGGAACCAGACTAGCATAGTTAACGCGAAAACAAGAGCAAAAACAGACTGTTTGCACGCAAACGAATTGTAAACGTCATAATCAATTTGCAATGTACAGAAAGTGTTTGGTATAAACAAGTTATATTTTTCGGTCTTCAACGGTCGTGTCATGCACACGTTGGGCAAATGAAATTTAATTAAGGATTAAATTGATATTTGATGGTTATCTTTTGGATATGGAAAAAGTTGGGTTTTTACAGTGTGTGAAGCCGGTACTTTAAACAAATCAACTGATTTTTCATACCCAAGTATTTACACTAAAGTCTTGAATTTCACCCTCTACGATGAAGTCTTATTCATCTAAAGAATCGTAATTTTGATGTTAAACAGTTTGACGAATTACTTTAAAAGGCGTGGCTACAGTAGAGCCGGTCACAATTTATTGGACGTTGCACGATGTTTAGAAGTGTGACGTCGCCGAGCACGCACCTTTTGCCACGAGTTGCTGCGAAAAGCGTGTCGTCATTCACTGTGTCGTTAACCTAGCTGTTCCAACAGCTATTCGAAAATGCCGTTCTTCTAACGCCAAGCTTTTTCGCAGCAACTCATGGTAAAACATGCGTGCTCGGCGACGTCATATGTCTGAACATTGTGCACCATCCAATATATTGTGTGTGGCCTTTACTGTAGTCACGCCTTTTAAATTAATACGTCACACTGTTAAACCATCAGGAATTAGGATTCGTTAGGTGAATAAGACTTCATCGTAGAGGATGCAGTTGAAGTGAAAATATAGCATTATGAAATCGGAAACAACCGAATCGTCTTTACATATGTAAGAATCTAACTTAACTTTTCTTTTTTTTTCTTTTTATAAACACTTGCTAAGTCCGACTTTCTTTATAAACTGTTAAGGCTTTTACTTCCGTAAAGTACATATTCACGGACGATATGAGTTCAAAAATGTTATTGTGTTCGTGTTTTGAATATTCAGTCATTATGTCACCACTGAGTTTCAACTCTCTAAGGATATTTCAAATCCGATTTGTAACATAAACTCTAAACCTATCAAGTCTTAACGTTCATTTTACACGCATATGATCTTTTTTTTCTAAGAAAAGAACATAACAGATATTTTATTAAGAGCAATACAGTAATCAGTATATAAACATTTCTTTGACCGTCTCCTTCTATCGGCACATTACGATTGTGCTTAAATCGCAACCAAAAGAAAAACAACTGGTGAATTAATGAATTCATTGTTTCCAAGTTGTTTCGAACATATGTAATTATAAAGCCAGATTTTAAAGATGTATTTAGATGAAGACAAAAAGAACAAACCAATTTTATCATCATAACAGATTGTTCATGTTTCTGTGCACTATTACAATAATTGTTTATATGGCGTGTTAGCTGTACTGTTTGAACGCGTTTCTGAATAAAGTTGTATTAAGGTTCTACATAAAATTGGAAATTCATTGGGTTTGCCTGTCAAATTCTGTAATACCGAAAGATTTGATTTATTTCGCTCATACCAAATATCTTTACGCACTGGATTCTATGCATTGGCATTGGCCTCTTAATAAACCGGTTTCAAATCTAGAACAATATCAAATGTGGCACGTCAAGGGGAAAGTGTCATATGTCATACTTTTTTCGGCGTTAGCTGTCTAAGCTCACTTTTGACCTAGTTTTTCGGCCAATGAAATGTTGTAAATAATACTCGTATTCTCTTATTATGCAGAGGGAAAATGAAATAAACTATTTCGATTGGTAGCTATTTACACCAGAGAGGCATCTAGCAGGCTGGAGAGGTATCTAGTGGGATTTTATTATTATGCAGCGGAAAAATCAAATAGATTAATTAGATTGGTTGTTAATGGGTGTTGTATTGGAGGAAAAACATATTTACGATTTAAGTAACCAGTTTAATCAATATTGATGGCTTAAATACAATTTTATATGGAATATTCTTGGGTGTCACTTGCATACAATACACAGTGTAAAACGAAAGAGAAGTGTGGATATTCCTAGTTCTTACTGGTTCCTTTCTCGTTCCTTTGATACTGATTGTTAATTTCAAGTTCGTAAGACAAGATCATTGTAGTGTAGTGGCTAACACTCCCGCCTTTCAAGCGGAGGCCCCGGGTTCAATACTCAGGACGGACACTTTTTTTTATTAAACTTAATATACGGAAAAGTTGGTAGATTTCGCTCTTGTAACAGGCTGTTATTATTTATATTTATTAAATTTCAAGGATATTAATTCATCTTGAATTCTAATTCTACACGAGGTATTTTATTGAAACTGAATATTTTGCTTCTTTAATCGACTTGTTATCACTGTATGAAATTGTTGCAACAGCTTCAACATTTTTTTGAAAGACACTTTCAATAAATTTATGAGTTTTCATGATTCGGTCGCTTAATCTCTAAGTCATACTAAGAAGGCATGGAGGGTTCATCAACAGCTATAACAAATAAAATAAAATAACTAAACTGTGTCTGCTTTGCCACTCTGTATTTCCTTCTTTCTTATATACATGTACATATAAATCTTTTCCATCAACGCCGTTTATCTTTTTTAAAGATATTTCTTGTTACACTTTACACTACAAAATTTAGTTGTTTTATTTGGGAAAAATACAATTACCTATTATTTCTCCATAAATAATAGGTGATCTAGTTACACATTTTGACTTTTTTATGTAATATTAACCGCACAATGATTTATAAACAAAATCGTCTGCTAACTTTATGACACCTTTTCTCGTGAAGTGCCCCAAATAATGTACATGTACTTTAAATAATAACGTCATTTGATTAAATGGTAAAATGGTAGAACTATTTTTATATAAAAACAACAACAATTAAAACTGGTAATGATAAAAATGTTCAATTCAAAAGCATTTATCACAAATACTTGTCTCTGGAGATAAAAGACAAGATTTACAATATGTTGTAAAATAAGAGGAGATAACTACACTGAATGTTTATTTATCAACAGGAAACCAAGATGCTTGGATACGGAATCGTATCGTATTCACAAATGATAAATAATCAAATATTCGAATTATTTATTTGCAAACAGTGCTTTTTTATTTATTTGAAAACAGCGTTTTCAAAATCATTACTTTCAAAAAAGTTATTCTAAATAGATGAAAAATAAACTTTGATGGCCATCGAGACCGACAAATAATCAAAATTTTGCAAGCTCTGTTTGATTGAACAATTCATTGGCAATTAAGGAAATGCATATAACTGTTCACGCCACCTAGACCCCGGTTGATTGCAACTCAGTATACACTTAGTACAGAGATATATTTATCATGCTCAACAGCTCAACAGCCTGCACAGGGCGTAATTGATAACAGCACTGACTAACATAATTAAACATGTCAAGTTAGTTTTTAACATCTTTTTTCATTCAATTTCGCCATTACGTGGTAAACAGAAATCTGGCAGTTGGCCTGAGTAGGATATGTTAAATGCCAAATGCGGGAAAGGCAGCCTCCCCAGGAAGCCAAAAAGTAGAGAAGGCAAGAAAAAACGGGTTTATCATATGATCAGCTTAAAAAAATAATGATGAACTCATACTGGCGCTTTACCAGTGCTGTTATCGATTACTTCCGTTTAAGGCCGCGGAGCATGTTACATATACGTATGTGTTTAAATGGAGTTGCGAACAGTTTGTTCAGTAATTTATTCATCAGATAAGTTTCTAAGCTGTAGTGATCAACACATCAGACAAACAATCACATTAACTTACTAATATAGGAGAGGAATATCGTGATAACACGAACCTGACATTACGTAAGAGTAATCAACTGTACCAAAAGTATATGATGTCAAATTCGAAGCTGATTATTGTTACCACAAGAACGAATTTGTTTAAGCATCCGAAATACTTTTTTTTTCTCTCTGTCATTATGTTCTTGGTGATTCGACTCTAGGAGCTCTGGTCTCGGTAAGGTCATTGAGTATCCACCTTTTTTACTTTTTAATGCTATAAGCGTCTTATGTTTTATATATGTGTGTGATTTTGTATGCAACATTGTCGAGTTGATGGGGGAGTTGGAGTTATTTCATTAAGACAATTTGTACTTGTTTTTATACATGTGTATGAGAGCCTGTTGGGGCAAGTGTGAAGATGATGCACTTTATATGCTGGTTTAAACCCCTAGAGAGAATTTGTTACAAGCTATCTGAATAGATAAAAAGGGACCTTTGAAAAAATCACCAAATACGACAAATATCGAAATATTACACGCTCTGTTTGATTCAGCCTGTTTATGAGCAGGAATGACAGTGCATAATAATAATTGTTGATAACACATCCTACATGCAAATATTCAGGAATTAATGTCTACTGTAATTTATTGAACAGGCTTGATAAATCAAAACTTTAAATAAATGATAACATGGCATTTCTAAATTAAATGTTATATTTTTATTTTTCTGAATGAATTAAAAGGATTTTACGGATCTATACTGACGTTTCTTGATGCTTTATTCAGTGTTATTCTAATGGAAAATAATATTGTGTTTGTCTCTGAAGACAATGTAACAAAAACTTTCTGTTGATTATACATAACCGTCCTAGGGAGCTACATGTCTGTAGTCAACGTAATAACATAAAACATCTAGGTCAGATGTAATGTCATTTTATATATTGTCTAGAAACAAAGTCACAATATATGTACACGCAAGCATTTTGTGCGAAGCCATTACAGTGTATGGTAAATCGAAATTCCCTGATCACTTAATTTATTTTTATAGCAAACTCTCACACAAGGATGTTGTAAATCGTTAATGTTGGAATTGGAACAAACTTTGTCGTCTACTGATAAGAAAAACAATAGAAAGGCAGCTTGAAATAACGTGAAAACTAAAGCGATTTGTGATACGCCTGCGCAAAGTCTAAAAATGTATACTATAACTAGAACAGAAACTCTAGTGGGTAGCAATCAGATCGGCGCTGATGATTGATTACATTCATAATATAAGTTTTAAAAACATATAACGTCAATCTGCGTGATGCTTTGCATGTATTTGAATAAAAACATCATTTACCAGCTCAGTAAATTTTAATTTATAAATAAATTATTCGACAGATCGTTTGTTTTATTTTACCGGCGACTGTGGTTTCAGAATATTATAAATTGCACGTTTGCACCGTTCGCATAGTTATAGTCTGGTTCCCGATCCTACAACAATAGACTCCAACTGTTTCAGGATCTGGAACCAGACTAGCATAGTTAACGCGAAAACAAGAGCAAAAACAGACTGTTTGCACGCAAACGAATTGTAAACGTCATAATCAATTTGCAATGTACAGAAAGTGTTTGGTATAAACAAGTTATATTTTTCGGTCTTCAACGGTCGTGTCATGCACACGTTGGGCAAATGAAATTTAATTAAGGATTAAATTGATATTTGATGGTTATCTTTTGGATATGGAAAAAGTTGGGTTTTTACAGTGTGTGAAGCCGGTACTTTAAACAAATCAACTGATTTTTCATACCCAAGTATTTACACTAAAGTCTTGAATTTCACCCTCTACGATGAAGTCTTATTCATCTAAAGAATCGTAATTTTGATGTTAAACAGTTTGACGAATTACTTTAAAAGGCGTGGCTACAGTAGAGCCGGTCACAATTTATTGGACGTTGCACGATGTTTAGAAGTGTGACGTCGCCGAGCACGCACCTTTTGCCACGAGTTGCTGCGAAAAGCGTGTCGTCATTCACTGTGTCGTTAACCTAGCTGTTCCAACAGCTATTCGAAAATGCCGTTCTTCTAACGCCAAGCTTTTTCGCAGCAACTCATGGTAAAACATGCGTGCTCGGCGACGTCATATGTCTGAACATTGTGCACCATCCAATATATTGTGTGTGGCCTTTACTGTAGTCACGCCTTTTAAATTAATACGTCACACTGTTAAACCATCAGGAATTAGGATTCGTTAGGTGAATAAGACTTCATCGTAGAGGATGCAGTTGAAGTGAAAATATAGCATTATGAAATCGGAAACAACCGAATCGTCTTTACATATGTAAGAATCTAACTTAACTTTTCTTTTTTTTTCTTTTTATAAACACTTGCTAAGTCCGACTTTCTTTATAAACTGTTAAGGCTTTTACTTCCGTAAAGTACATATTCACGGACGATATGAGTTCAAAAATGTTATTGTGTTCGTGTTTTGAATATTCAGTCATTATGTCACCACTGAGTTTCAACTCTCTAAGGATATTTCAAATCCGATTTGTAACATAAACTCTAAACCTATCAAGTCTTAACGTTCATTTTACACGCATATGATCTTTTTTTTCTAAGAAAAGAACATAACAGATATTTTATTAAGAGCAATACAGTAATCAGTATATAAACATTTCTTTGACCGTCTCCTTCTATCGGCACATTACGATTGTGCTTAAATCGCAACCAAAAGAAAAACAACTGGTGAATTAATGAATTCATTGTTTCCAAGTTGTTTCGAACATATGTAATTATAAAGCCAGATTTTAAAGATGTATTTAGATGAAGACAAAAAGAACAAACCAATTTTATCATCATAACAGATTGTTCATGTTTCTGTGCACTATTACAATAATTGTTTATATGGCGTGTTAGCTGTACTGTTTGAACGCGTTTCTGAATAAAGTTGTATTAAGGTTCTACATAAAATTGGAAATTCATTGGGTTTGCCTGTCAAATTCTGTAATACCGAAAGATTTGATTTATTTCGCTCATACCAAATATCTTTACGCACTGGATTCTATGCATTGGCATTGGCCTCTTAATAAACCGGTTTCAAATCTAGAACAATATCAAATGTGGCACGTCAAGGGGAAAGTGTCATATGTCATACTTTTTTACACTTTACACTACAAAATTTAGTTGTTTTATTTGGGAAAAATACAATTACCTATTATTTCTCCATAAATAATAGGTGATCTAGTTACACATTTTGACTTTTTTATGTAATATTAACCGCACAATGATTTATAAACAAAATCGTCTGCTAACTTTATGACACCTTTTCTCGTGAAGTGCCCCAAATAATGTACATGTACTTTAAATAATAACGTCATTTGATTAAATGGTAAAATGGTAGAACTATTTTTATATAAAAACAACAACAATTAAAACTGGTAATGATAAAAATGTTCAATTCAAAAGCATTTATCACAAATACTTGTCTCTGGAGATAAAAGACAAGATTTACAATATGTTGTAAAATAAGAGGAGATAACTACACTGAATGTTTATTTATCAACAGGAAACCAAGATGCTTGGATACGGAATCGTATCGTATTCACAAATGATAAATAATCAAATATTCGAATTATTTATTTGCAAACAGTGCTTTTTTATTTATTTGAAAACAGCGTTTTCAAAATCATTACTTTCAAAAAAGTTATTCTAAATAGATGAAAAATAAACTTTGATGGCCATCGAGACCGACAAATAATCAAAATTTTGCAAGCTCTGTTTGATTGAACAATTCATTGGCAATTAAGGAAATGCATATAACTGTTCACGCCACCTAGACCCCGGTTGATTGCAACTCAGTATACACTTAGTACAGAGATATATTTATCATGCTCAACAGCTCAACAGCCTGCACAGGGCGTAATTGATAACAGCACTGACTAACATAATTAAACATGTCAAGTTAGTTTTTAACATCTTTTTTCATTCAATTTCGCCATTACGTGGTAAACAGAAATCTGGCAGTTGGCCTGAGTAGGATATGTTAAATGCCAAATGCGGGAAAGGCAGCCTCCCCAGGAAGCCAAAAAGTAGAGAAGGCAAGAAAAAACGGGTTTATCATATGATCAGCTTAAAAAAATAATGATGAACTCATACTGGCGCTTTACCAGTGCTGTTATCGATTACTTCCGTTTAAGGCCGCGGAGCATGTTACATATACGTATGTGTTTAAATGGAGTTGCGAACAGTTTGTTCAGTAATTTATTCATCAGATAAGTTTCTAAGCTGTAGTGATCAACACATCAGACAAACAATCACATTAACTTACTAATATAGGAGAGGAATATCGTGATAACACGAACCTGACATTACGTAAGAGTAATCAACTGTACCAAAAGTATATGATGTCAAATTCGAAGCTGATTATTGTTACCACAAGAACGAATTTGTTTAAGCATCCGAAATACTTTTTTTTTCTCTCTGTCATTATGTTCTTGGTGATTCGACTCTAGGAGCTCTGGTCTCGGTAAGGTCATTGAGTATCCACCTTTTTTACTTTTTAATGCTATAAGCGTCTTATGTTTTATATATGTGTGTGATTTTGTATGCAACATTGTCGAGTTGATGGGGGAGTTGGAGTTATTTCATTAAGACAATTTGTACTTGTTTTTATACATGTGTATGAGAGCCTGTTGGGGCAAGTGTGAAGATGATGCACTTTATATGCTGGTTTAAACCCCTAGAGAGAATTTGTTACAAGCTATCTGAATAGATAAAAAGGGACCTTTGAAAAAATCACCAAATACGACAAATATCGAAATATTACACGCTCTGTTTGATTCAGCCTGTTTATGAGCAGGAATGACAGTGCATAATAATAATTGTTGATAACACATCCTACATGCAAATATTCAGGAATTAATGTCTACTGTAATTTATTGAACAGGCTTGATAAATCAAAACTTTAAATAAATGATAACATGGCATTTCTAAATTAAATGTTATATTTTTATTTTTCTGAATGAATTAAAAGGATTTTACGGATCTATACTGACGTTTCTTGATGCTTTATTCAGTGTTATTCTAATGGAAAATAATATTGTGTTTGTCTCTGAAGACAATGTAACAAAAACTTTCTGTTGATTATACATAACCGTCCTAGGGAGCTACATGTCTGTAGTCAACGTAATAACATAAAACATCTAGGTCAGATGTAATGTCATTTTATATATTGTCTAGAAACAAAGTCACAATATATGTACACGCAAGCATTTTGTGCGAAGCCATTACAGTGTATGGTAAATCGAAATTCCCTGATCACTTAATTTATTTTTATAGCAAACTCTCACACAATCCGGTTACCAATATTGTTTTCAGTATACCGAGTCGTTATGTTATTGAATGTACTGAAATTTGGAGACCATCTAAGCATAAATAACAAATATCAAGCATCACGCATATAATATTATCAAGTATATTTGTTCTTCAACATGTTGAATTGTTCAATTCTTAAACAATTGAAGAATTCAAAATTCTTATTTTGCCACTGACCGTTCCAAGGCGGTAACCCCTCGGGTTCTCACTTTCGTTAATTGTTTGTGGCGTCCATTTTGAAACTGATTATTGTAAAACCATGCTCTATTTTCCTCTCTACCTTTTGGCTGTGTTGGGAGGCTGTGTCTGCTGGATGTGGCCATTCCTGATATGCATATTTCACTTTTTTTCAAATTTTACAATTTGAAGAATATGTCAACTTGATGTTGCAATATCAACTGAAGACGGTCGATGGCCGAAACGTTTTGAAATAAAAGAGTTTAAATAGATATTTGAATATCTTTTACTATCCCTTCATGGATAAACGAAAAGTAGACTCTTTTCATGCTTAAACAGATATAAGCAATTTAATTGCAATTTGTCTTTGCCTAAATTTTTCCCACTTTATCGATACATCATCTGACATGTTATATAACTTTTTTCTGGCACAGAAATCGGTCGGTTACGATATGTGATATATTAATGGCAGACATCGGAAATTAGTCTCAAGCCTTTGATCTATTTTGGATTGTAAACATCAGTAGAGTTTGGCGTGTTTACTAAGAAACTGAATTAATAAAGGATGTTGTAAATCGTTAATGTTGTAATTAGACCAAACTTTGTCGTTTACTGATAAGAAAAACAATTAGAAAAGCAGCTTGAAATAACGCGAAAGCTAAAGCGATATGTGGGTATCAATCAGATCGGCGCTGATGATTGATTACATTCATAATATAATTTTTTCTTAAAAAAACTTATCACGTAAATCTGGGTGATGCTTTGCATGTATTTGAATAAAAACATCATTAACCAGCTCAGTAAATTTTAATTTATAAATAAATTATTCGATAGATCGTTAGTTTTATTTTAACGGCGACTGTGGTTTCACAACATATGAATTGCACGTTCGCACCGTTCGCATAGTTATAGTCTGGTTCCCGATCCTACAACAGTAGGAGACTCATACTGTTGTAAGATCGGAAACAAGACTAGCATAGTTAACGCGAAAACAAGAGCAAAATCAGACTGTTTGCACTCAAACGAATTGTAAACGTCATAATCCATTTGCTATGTACAGAATGTGTTTGGTATACACAAGTTATATTTTTCGGTCTTGAACGGTCGTGCCATGCACACGATGGGCACATTAAATTCATTTAAGGATTAAATCGATATTGGATGGTTTTCTTTTGGGTATGGAAAACAGTTGGGTTTTTAAAGTGTGTGAAGCCGGGCTTCACGCGTACTTTAAACAATTCAACTGTGTTTCATACCCAAATATTTACACTTGAATTTCATCCTCTACGATGAATTCTTATTCATCTAACGAATCGTAAATTTTGATGGTAAACAGTGTGTCGAATTACTTTAAAAGGCGTGTCTACAGTAGAGCCGGGTACAATTTATTGGACGTTGCACGATATTTTGAAGTGTGACGTCGCCGAGCACGCACGTTTTGCCACGAGTTGCTGCAAAAAAGCGTGTCGTCATTCATTTGTCATTTGTCGTTAAGCTAGCTGTTCCGACAGCTATTCGAAAATGCAGTGATATTACGCGTTCTTCCAACGCCACGCTTTTTCGCAGCAACTCGTGGTAAAACGTGCGTGCTCGGCGACGTCACACGTCAGAATATTGTGCAGCATCCAATACATTGTGTGTGACCTTTACTGTAGTCGCGCCTTTTAAATCAATACGTCAAACTGTAAACCATTAGGAATTATTATTCGTTAGGTGAATAAGACTTCATCGTAGAGGATGCAGTTGAAGTGTTAATATAGCATTATGAAATCGGAAACAACCGAATCGTCTTTAAATATGGTAAAAACTTTTCCTTTTTTCCATTTTTAAACTCTTGCTAAGAAACGACTTTCTTTATAATCTTTTAAGGCTTTTACTTCCGTAAAGTACATATTCATGGACGATATGAGTTCAAAAATGTTAAGTTGTGTTCGTGTTTTGAATATTCAGTCATTATGTCGCCACTGAAAAGTTTTAAATCTCTAAGGATATTGCCAATCCGATTTATAACATAAACTCTAAACCTATCAAGTCTTAATGTTCATTTTACACGCATATGATCTAAGTATTTTTAAGAAAAGAACATAATAGATATTTTATTAAGAGTAATACAGTAATCAGTATATCAACATTTCTTTGACCGTCTCCTTCTATCGCCACATTACGATTGTGCTTAAATCGCAACCAAAAGAAAAACAACTGGTGAATTAATGATTTCAATGTTTCCACGTTGTTTTGAACACATGTAATTATAAAGCCAAGATTTTAAAGAATAATTAAAATGAAGACAAAAAGAACAAAACAATTTTATGATCATAACAGATTTTTCATGTTTCTGTGCACTATTACTGTACAATACTGTGGTATCATTTAATTTCGCTGGCACGAAATTTCGCGCAATAACCGAAAAAGACTGTTTCGCGCGGACGTAAATTCGCGCAAAACCAATTTTCAAAAAAAAAATAAAATAAAAATTAACCATAATAATTATTATTATCTATATTTGACCGATCTGTTATTGCCACCCTTTGTTTATTTGAACACGCGAGCTAACCATGTGTCAGTTGACCCCTGTCAACTACCACTTCCTTTGTTAGTCAATTATCGGACCGCTGTTTATTGGGCGCCGCTAATTGACACGGGACCGTATGATTCATCTATCTGGACCATTCATAACATAATTGGATTGTTAAATTGCGTAACTGTTTTATGTTCACAAGTGTCAATAAATCGTAAAACAATTACTAAGAAAGGGTTTATTAGTTTTAAAAACTTCTTACGTGTCAAAATAAACAGAATGAGATGACAACGATGCTCTTCGGTAAAACGTGACTTATTCTGACCTAAATGCACGGACTTAATTGTCGTTCAGTTTTAAAGTAACATTAAAATTTTCCAAAGGAAACTCGACAGTAAAAACTAATTTTATTTCCTTTATGAATATAATTATTCAATACCTCAAATTTATATAAAATAGCGATACGGGCAACTAAGTGCAAAGTGTAGGTAAATTCGGACATTACCACGTTCCGGATACGTATGTGGAACTTTATGGTTAAAATTTAGCTTAGGTTTAAAATTCGCGCTCTGGCCCGAGCGCGAAATACGCGAAAATTAAGCCATCGCTAAATAAAATGATACCACAGTAATTGTTTATATGGCGTATAAGCTGTTTTGAACGCGTTCCTGAATAAAGTTGTATCAAGGGTGTACATAAAATTGGAAATTCATTGGGTTTGCCTGTCAAATTCTTTAATAACGAAAGGTTCGATTTATTTCGCTCAGACCAAATATCTTTACGCACTGGATTCTATGCATTGGCATTGGCCTCTTATTAAACCGGTTTCAAATCTAGAACAATATCAAATGGGGCATGTCAAGGGGAAAGTGTCATATGTCATATTTTTTACACTTAACACTACAAAATTTAGTTGTTTTATTTGGGAAAAAATACAATTACCTATTATTTCTCCATAACAAATAGGTGATCTCGTTACACATTCTGACATATTATGTAATATTAATGTATTAATGGCAGACGTCGGAAATTAGTCTCAAGCCCTTGATCTATTTTGGATTGTAAACATCAGTGGAGTTTGGCGTGTTTACTTAGAAACTGAATTAATAAAGGATGTTGTAAATCGTTAATGTTGTAATTGAAACAAAGTTTGTCGTTTACTGATAAAAAAAAGAATAGAAAAACCGTTTGAAAAAACATGAAAACAAGTGCGATGTGTGATACGCCTTCGCAAAGTCTAAATATGTATACTTTAACTAGAACAGTATCTCCAGCGGGGAAAAAATCACATAGATTGATGATTTATTACGATTTAATGATATTAGTTATAAAAGGTGTCACGCAAAGCTCAGTGATGCTTCGTAAGTGTTCGACTAAAACTTCATTTTGAAGACAAATTCAGTATGTTAAAAATACCAAAATGATTTGTTTGATCGCTTGTTTTATTTTACGGGCGACTGTGGTTTCAAAATATTATGAATTGCACATTCGCACCGCTCGCATAGTTATAGTCTGGTTCCCGATCCTACAACACAGTAGGAGACTCCTACTGTTGTAGGATCGGGAACCAGATTAGCATAGTTAACGCGAAAATTAGAGAGCAAAATCACGTTGTTTGAACTCAAACGGATTGTAAACGTCATAGTCAATTTGCAATGTACAGAATGTGTTTGGTATAAACATGTAATAATTTTCGGTCTTGGACGGTCGTGTCATGCAAACGGTGATTATATGAAATTCATAGCAATATGAAATCAGAAAAAAACCGAATCGTCTTTCAAAATGACAGAAAACTGTTTTCTCGGCGCTAGGGCAAGACGCTGTCGCCGTGACGATGCGGGTTCGATCCCAGGTAGAGGCATTATCATTTTTAACTTTCCTTTTTTCTATTTTTATAAATTCTTAATTTACTTTAGTGCTTTTACTTCCGTTACGTACATATTCATTAACGATATGAGTTCATTTAGTAACGATATGAGTTCAAAAATGTAATTGTTTTCGTGTTTATATCTGAATTGATTTTGAATATTCACTATTAATGTCGCCACTGAGAAGTTTTAACTCTCTAAAGATATTGCAAAATCCGATTTATAACAGAAACTCTGAACCTAACAAGTCTTAACGTTCATTTTACACGAATCCGATCTAAGTTTTTTTAAGAATAGAACATAAGAGATATTTTATTAAGAAGGTACACAGTAATCAGTATTTCAACATCTTTCTAACGCTAAATAAAGATTGTGTTTTAATTACGACCAAAAGAACAACAACTTGTGAATTAATGGGTTCAATGTTTCCATGTTGTTTTGAACATGTAATTATTAAACCGAGATTTTAGATGCAGAAAATAAGAACAAAATAGTTTTATGATAACCGAGATTATGTTTCTGTGCACTCTATAATACATGTTTATATTGCGTGTTGGCTGTACTGTTTGAACGCGTTTCTGATAATGTTGGTTCTAAGTTCTACATGAGGCACGCCACGAGAAAAGGTACCCTCGGTCATTTTTTGTGTCATTTTTGTTGTTACTATATTTAGAAAGAACTTTCAAATTTCTATTATTTTCTCATAACAAAACAGTGATTTTGTTACACATTTTGACAATAAAATGGTATTTTTACCGCGAATTGCATAATAATTAATGTCGTCTGCTCAACTTTATGAGGTCGTTTCAATGATTGACGTCAACTGCACGAAGGTACCTTTTCCCGTGGCGTGCCTCAGTCATAAAATTAGAAATTCATTATTAGGTCTGCATGTCAAGTTCTTCAACAACGGAAGACATCTTTCTGCACTGGATTCTATGCATTTACCACTTAATTTAACCAGTTTGAAATTAGAACGATATTTAATTGGGCACGTCAAGGGGGGAAAGTATTAAAGGTCATAAGATATTTTGTACACTTTAGTTGTTATTATATTTTTACTTTCGCGATTATGTTACACATTTCGAACATTCAATCATTTTTTAATTAATTATGATTTATAAACAATATCGTCTGCTAATTTTTATGACTCTTTTTCTCGTAAAGCGTCCAAATACGAGTATGTTCATTTGATAATTACGTCATTTGATTTAACGGTTAAATGTAAGAATTATTTTTACATGAAAAACAACAACAACAATAGAAATATGTTATAGGTTATGATTAAATTATTCATGGTTACAGCATTCACTTTGATAATAAATACTGGTCTCAGGAGAATATAAGATAGGATTAACAATTTGTAAGAAAAGAGGAGCCGACTACACAAATCGAAACACAAATCTTATATACAACAGGAAACAAAGATGTTTGTTCCAGGATCTCATCATGTGTCCAAGGTTATAAAACAGTCGCCATTTCAGCCAATCAGATGCTTGAGATTTGAGACTGGTTTCCAATCTCAGCTTTATAACCTTCCGCCCTGGTTTATCATCATACATTTTCTGAATTATTTATTTGAAAGCATTGTTATTGTAAAACACGTTTCTTTTAAATAACTTATTTTAAATAGATGAAAAAATGCACTATGAAGGCCACCGAGCATGACCTAAAATTAAACTATTGCAGGCATGGTTTGATTGAACCAATTCATTGGAAATTATGGAAATGCATATAGCTGTCCACACCAAATAGCCCCGGGTTGATTGCAACTCAGAGATATATGCATCGTGCTCAACAGCTCAACAGCCTGCAAAGGACGTAATTGATAACAGCACTGACTGAATGAATGTATGTGGAGCATTTTACAGCCGCCACACGGCACTAACAAAACTTCTATGATATTGAAAAAAGATAAAACAAAAAGGAACTTTGAAATCCACAAATATGAGCAAACCATTGCGAGCTCGGTTTAACTAAGCCTGTTTATGAGGATTATTGTAAATGTACTTTACTGTCCACGCCGCCACGGAATAATGCGACTTACATAGATAGAAATTAATTCAAAAAGTTTAATTAAAAGTAAAACAACTTGTTACAAAATTAAAAAGTTAAAAAGACGAAATAAAATTTATAAAAAATACACGTCTTACTGTGAAAACCACGTCAATTATGTAGTGTAAAAAATATTCAAGACTCCGAAAGATATTGAACGCAAGGCACACCTATCTAGACACATTAATGTAATTTACACTGCGGAGTTCCAAATTATCCCTGATATGATAAATATGTAGAGAGAAAATTGTTTTTATGGTTAAATATACATCTAATTATTGCGATGTTTTGTCTTCTATAGTTGTTTCTCAGGGGGTGTGTTAATAATATTGTTCGGGAAATTGCACTTTGTTTACATGTCAAATAAATCATCGAGATAACGCGGAGTATTTTTAGATAACTAACTGCTGTATTTGAGACACAGACAAAACTTTATTCGAATTTTAAAAGGATAGATTATTCTCCACGTGAATACAACTTAATTCAGAAAGACATTCAGTATGTTAAGTAAGAATAAGTGTTTCGCAGTAAACTCAAGATTTCTTCTCGTAATTCGTGACCAAAAGTAACTATTATGAAACTCCTTTCATTATTAAATTTTGCAAAAAAAGTATAACTAAGACTTAATTCGGTTAATAAGATTTAAGGATAATTATGTTAAATTGCATGGACTTCATAAAGTATTGAAAATATTAGAATAAAGTAAGTGTATTGCGGCTGCAAAAAGTCTCCCCTTACATTTAAACGACACTGAAGGCCGTTGAGCAAGATACGTAAATTGGTGAAAATATTTAGTAGCGTTCAACCCGTATTAGGCAGTGTGGACAGCAGTAAGTTTTCCGATGCCCGTGGAAAGACGCAATCAAACTGATATAGCAAGTTTATATATATTTGCCGTGCTCGTTGGGATTGAAAGTTCATTTTACATCTTTTAAATATTACAAAAGCTTTGTGCGGCGGCTGTAAAATGTCTCTCCGTTAATGCAATCAGATACGTATATTAATGTAAATATAAGCGCTCAATCATTGACTACGCGGCATGAACAGTACAATACCTTCAACATAAAATCTTTTTCATAGAATTATAGAAACAGATCGGCAACAAGGGGTGCAAAAGTGATCAGCATTGTACACAAATTGCAAACAAATAATTAGAAACTAATTCGAATTGATTTAAAAAAAAAATTAAAGCAATTCTAAATAAAAAAAATGAAATTTATAACGTACTAAGAGTAAATTCCAGTCAGTTCTTAATTACATTGTACACAGATTGCGAACAAATAATTGGAAACTGATTCGAATTGATTTAACAAAATTTAAACATTAATTCTTAATAAAAGTATTTTTAAATTTATAAGGAATAAGGGAAAATCCCAGTCAGTTCTTAATTACATTAAACAACTATTAGGATGTAGATTTTGGCTTGTTTGTCATGCCTGGAAAATCGCAATCTAAAGCATGTTCCCAGTACTCTCGAACGGAACGGAACGTCGTTTTGAGTCCAAACAAGATTGAAAAAGTTACCAGTGGGTTTGATTGTGAGTACAAGTATCAACCAAAAAAAACAAGACTTGATCAACTTTCTGATAAAATTCTGATAGAATATAGTTTTGTCTTTGTCTCAAATACAGCTCACGGGAGAAATCGTTGCCCAGGTAAAAGAAAATCTAGTTTCATTATTAGTTTCCTCCAAAATATCCACAACTTTCATTGAATGTGATTAATACCGCAATACTGCTGTGTCAGAGTATCCATAAAAGTTAATGATAATTATCTTCGTTTAATTTCACCAGATTTTGTTAAATTGGGCTCGCCTCAAAAATATAATGAAGTAATCTACAAAAATTATGTCACAAGACTTTTGGTAAATCGACTACCCTATAAAAATAATAGACTGATCCACATGAAAAAAATTTCACGTACATCTATACTTCACGCCGAACAAATGTTTAAAATTAAAAAGAGTTTCTTAAAAACTGTAGAAAAGGTTGGTGGCACAACATTTTGTTAAATCAGGCTCCCCTTCAAAAATACGTTTCGGTCCTTCTCCAGTAAATCAGGGTCGGCTTTGGAGAAGTCAAAACATCGTCACGTTTAAATACGTTATGGTCATGGAGAGGACATGCGCTTTTGAACAACTACACAAAGCACCCTCTTACACAATTTCGGCTCATTACATTCACCTCTGTTATAGGCTGGGACTACTTTCAACTACTTTTACTTTAACTCAACAAAATAGTTCACCAATTACATTTAAAACTACTTAGGTTTCTTTGGTTTGAATAAAAGATAGTGAAGATATCTGTCATTTGTTTATCCACAAGCTTTCATATTCATAACAATTACTGTATAAAATGGGGCGCGTCACGGGAAAAGGTACCTTCGGACAATTGACGTCAATCTTTGAAATGACGTCATAAATTTGAGCAGACGACATTATTTATTATGCATTTTGCGTAAAAATACCATTTCATTGTCAAAATGTATAACAAAATCACATTTTAGTTATAAGAAATTGATTTATAGTTGTAAGTTCTTTCTTAATTTATTAAAAACTGAAATATCACTAAAAATGACCGAAGATACCTTTTCCCGTGACGTGCCCCAAATAAGGCTGTCAAGTTACGTCAAAAATCTTGACATTGCGCCTTTCGCAGAGATGTAAAGTGAGTGTAAGTAACGACAACTCTACGAAGGAGATTGTACACAATGTGGAATTAGATAATACCGTAAATACCGTAATTTGTATTACAGCTTGGTAACATTTTGCCGGCACAGCAACAAAACCCCCTTCATATTTTAGAGTGTCTGACAACCTTCCGTTGCGACGAGAAAATTAGCATTAATTTTCAGGCAAAAAGAATTCCGAAAATCGAATTGTTTCGTATTAATATTCGGATACGAACCTGACTAAATACTATGATTTTTGTTTTGTTTTTTTTTCGGCGTTAGCTGTCTAAGCTCACTTTTGACCTAGTTTTTCGACCAATGAAATATTGTAAATAAAATTTATTATGCAGCGGGAAAATCAAATAGATTATTTTGATTGGTTATTAGTGGGTCTTGTTAATGATTACCGTAACGATTTTTATATTGTGTGTAAGTATTTACCTGGCGCTTTATGTTCGGGCATTTTCGTTTTAAAAAGCGTTAATTGTATTGGAGAAAAAGATATTTACGGTATAAATAACCAATTAAGTCAATTGATGGCTTAAATACGATTTTATATGGAATATTCATAGGTGTCAGGTAAACACTCGAGTACAATACACAGTGTAAAACGACAGAGAAGTGCAGATATTTCTGGTTCTTACTGGTTCCTTTCTAGTTCCTTTGATACTGATTGTTAATTTCGAGTTATCAAAACGCCTTGGTGTAGTGGTTATCACACTCGCCTCTCAAGCGGAGGCCCCGGGTTCAATACTCGGGAGGGACACTTTCTTTTAAAGTTGATTTACGTAAAAGTTGGTAGATTTCGCTCTTGTAACAAGTTGTTATTATTTTCATTTATTGTATTTTAATGACATTTATTCATCATTAGTGCTAACTCTACAAGAGGTATTTTATTGAAACTGAATGTACAGTTAATGTTAGACAGTCTTCTTTAATCGACGTATTATCACCAGACGAAATTTTTGCAAGGTCTTTATTTCTTTCTTTCTTATATATAAAAATCTTTTCCATCAACGCCGTTTATCTTTTTTAAAGATATTTCTTGTTTAATTTAATTGTCATTGCTATATCCGGAGAAATTTTGCTGTTTACATATCGCGAAATTCAATTATTTATTTTGCTTAAATTATTTCGTACCACAAGTCAATTAAAGTTAACATTTCATTTATTTAAAGGTTCGCGTAAATTAGGTTGCTACTAATTATGATTTAAATAATAAATTCAAATTGATTTATTTGCAAAGTACAACGCAAGGAAAGATTCTCAAAACGTATGACTGATGCTTGTATATTTGATCATCATCGAAATGTAACTCTATTTCAAAAGAATGTGTGCATTTTGTTTTCCATGATTTTTCATTAACTGCTTAATTCCTAAATATTTGGTAACAAAATTGAGATTAGATCACAGTTAGTTTTACTATAGAATTTCAATCATAGTAGTCACATTTCTGAAATCAAATAATAAGAAAAGCAGTTAAACAAAATCACTAAAAACAGAGTGCACATTGTGTTGTGGAATAGAGTATATTTTATCTTTATTGTAGTATTATTTTGAAACATTTTTGATCTGTTTGATTGTTGTTTTAAGCGATAATGTGAAATAAAGGTCCGTCGGACCTGACATTTACATAATTATTGATGTATTATACGTGCACTTGTATGTTTATAATACGTCACTATAATTAACATTTTTTTATATAAATTGGGGTATAAGCTCCGGGCATCACAGAATTCGTTGAAGTTACATATTATTTGCATGTATCCGTTCTTAAAACAATTATCTATAATTCTAACGAGGCCGAATATTTAAATCATTATCGTTTTTGAGATATTCAAGCTCAAAGTTGAATGATAATCAAGAAAACCAAACATTTTCATCACTTTCCCGTTTTGAACATATACTTTCCCGAACTGGTAACTATATTGGCATTTTCTATATGCATAGTTGAGGATGTATCTTCATTGCTCAACTCGGGGCTAGGCGGCAATATTTCCCGATCAGGAAAGTGAAAAGGGTAATCCCCAACTTTCCCGAATGGGAATATGGTATACCATTTGGGTCAAAAGATTTCAAATATAGGTGCACCTCCATTTCAAGGTATAGGTGGGCCTATAAATATAGGTGCTCCTCCATTTCAATGTATAGGTGCACCTATAAATGTAGGTGCACCTATAAAAAGTAAAGGTGCACCTATAAAAATTGTAGGTGCACCTATATTTGAAATATAGGTGCACCTGAACACTAACTTTTGACCCAAATGGTATACCATACGTGAAAGTTCCCCGACTGTTATATCAACTCACCTCATCTCAATCATCTCATCTCACCTCACTTCACATCACTGCCCATTATCTCAAATTAATTTACTCATCTCACCCCATCTCACCTCGATTTACTTCATCTCACTTCATTTCGCCTTATTTTTATCGACTTCTCGCTAATAACCAGGGAGTCAAACCAAATTTTAAATTTCTGTGACTTTCTGTTGTATTTGTTGTTGTTGTTGTTGTTTTATTGAGAAAACATAGACTGTATTTCAGAATGATAGGTAGTCTGAAATTCGGTTGAAATAAGGGTTCAACGTTGTATTATAGATAATCTTAATATTGTGAGATCAGGCCTAATACTGGATAAACAATAAGTAAACTGGGTGTAACTTGAACAACTGGATAAAAGGCTGTAAAGTTTTACAATACAAACTGATTACTTATCCGGCATACAGATGCTTTAATCCAGTGTAAAACATTGATCTAGTTCTGTTTTTATCCTATTAAGAACATTTCTTCTCAAACATATGGCTGTTACTATTCACCGGTTCACCAAAAAGTCGCGATTCATCTTGTGGGTCGGTTCTGTGAATCGAATCGTTACCCACGGTATCGCCTATATCGAGATTCATATTGTGGGTCGGTTCTGTGAATCGAATCGTTACCCACGGTATTGTCTATATCGAGATTCATCTTGTGGGTCGGGTATCGTCTATATCGAGATACATCTTGTGGGTCGGTTCTGTTAATCGAATCGTTAACCATGGTATCGCCTATATCGAGATTCATCTTGTGGGTCGGTTCTGTGAATCGAATCGTTACCCACGGTATCGCCTATACCGAGATTCATCTTGTGGGTCGGTTCTGTGAATCGAATCGTTAACCATGGTATCGCCTATACCGAGATTCATCTTGTGGGGCGGTTCTGTGAATCGAATCGTTACCCACGGTATCGCCTATACCGAGATTCATCTTGTGGGTCGGTTCTGTGAATCGAATCGTTACCCATGGTATCGCCTATATCGAGATTCATATTGTGGGTCGGTTCTGTGAATCGAATCGTTACCCAAGGTATCGCCTATATCGAGATTCATCTTGTGGGTCGGTTCTGTGAATCGAATCGTTACCCATGGTATCGCCGATATCGAGATTCATCTTGTGGGTCGGTTCTGTGAATCGAATCGTTACCAATTGTATCGCCTATATCGAGATTCATATTGTGGGTCGGTTCTGTGAATCGAATCGTTACCCATGGTATTGTCTATATCGAGATTCATCTTGTGGGTCGGGTATCGCCTATATCGAGATTCATCTTGTGGGTCGGTTCTGTTAATCGAATCGTTACCCAAGGTATCGCCTATATCGAGATTCATCTTGTGGGTCGGTTCTGTTAATCGAATCGTTACCCATGGTATCGTCTATATCGAGATTCATCTTGTGGGTCGGTTCTGTGAATCGAATCGTTACCCATGGTATCGTCTATATCGAGATTCATCTTGTGGGTCGGTTCTGTTAATCGAATCGTTACCCAAGGTATCGCCTATATCGAGATTCATCTTGTGGGTCGGTTCTGTTAATCGAATCGTTACCCATGG
The DNA here is from genome assembly GCA_038501625.1 of Corbicula japonica. Lineage (NCBI taxonomy): Eukaryota > Metazoa > Mollusca > Bivalvia > Venerida > Cyrenidae > Corbicula > Corbicula japonica. Next base: position 1,066,712 of record JAZAYU010000117.1, read on the forward strand.
TATCGTCTATATCGAGATTCATCTTGTGGGTCGGTTCTGTTAATCGAATCGTTACCCATGGTATCGTCTATATCGAGATTCATCTTGTGGGTCGGTTCTGTTAATCGAATCGTTACCCATGGTATCGCCTATATCGAGATTCATCTTGTGGGTCGGTTCTGTGAATCGAATCGTTACCAATGGTATCGCCTATATCAAGATTCATCTTGTGGGTCGTTTCTGTGAATCGAATCGTTACCCATTGTATCGCCCATATCGAGATTCATCTTTTGGGTCGGTTTTGTGAATCGAATCGTTACCCACGGTATTGTCTATATCGAGATTCATCTTGTGGGTCGGGTATCGTCTATATCGAGATACATCTTGTGGGTCGGTTCTGTGAATCGAATCGTTACCCATGGTATCGCCTATATCGAGATTCATCTTGTGGGTCGGTTCTGTGAATCGAATCGTTACCAATGGTATCGTCTATACCGAGATTCATCTTGTGGGTCGGTTCTGTGAATCGAATCGTTACCCATGGTATCGTCTATATCGCCATTCGTCTTGAGGGTCGATTTTTTTCTTTTAAAGTTTTAGCAACGCTCTTTTATAACTATGATAGATTTACAATACTGATATAGCCTCGATTGTCAAGTGTTTTTTTTAATATGTATAAGGGGCTCCATGCTTACTTTAAATAACCTAATTGTTTTTTATATTCCGGTAAAAGCGATAAAATATTGATTCAATTCTTACATTTACACTCCGAAAAATGTTCAGTTCTTACACCAAATGAAGAGAATTTGTAATATTCTGGCCGTTTTGACGACAACGCGAATTACGTGGTAAAACGCCGACGTGCACTATCCAATTGTTTATGGGAGTCTTTTGTTGTAACAACCAAATGTTTTCTAACGCCAAAATGGAAACAGTCTGAAGACAGACTTTTATCATAGCGAAGTGCAAGATGAATTATATTTGATCGTTTTATTTACTTTTACAAATATTTCATGACTGCTTCGTAGCTCAAATTCACATGTTTGGTGAATTTCAATCTATAATTTAATTAATGTGTCAACAGCTTCTATTTAAAGTGGAAACAGACGGAGTTGCATTTGAACAATAAAGTTGCAAATGTAATTCTTTTTTAGCTATTGGTATTATATTAAATCAATACATTTATTCATAAGAACCATTTTATTGAATTTAATAGGTCGATGGCAATTAATGACAGATTTTGTTTCAACTATATTTATGTTGTATTTGTTTTGATAACAAAATATTGATTATAGGGTTATTTAAAGCTTTGAAATGTTATATGGACCACATGAAGGTAATGCAGACATTGAAATATCGAGTGGCTGTCTTGGCGTTGAGAAGAAAAGTCAACAGAGTTTACCGATGTATTTTAAAAATGTACGATGTTACTAATAACTTTATCGAAATATGGTTTCACATAGACACTGGTTACCACTTTGTTAGAATAGAATAGAATAGAATAGAATAGAATAGAACAGGATAAGATGAGATAGAACAGAACAGAACCGAAAACAGAACCGAAACAGAATAGAATAGAATAGAATAGAATGGCAGGACAGAACAGAACAGAACAGCATAGCATAGCAAATAATAGAATATAAAATTCACAAGAATTAAATTAAACTGAATTCCACAAGTGTGTTAATCAATCAACGACCGCCATTACAGAATAATGCGATAATAAAACATGTCACTCAGTACTTGAAAACTTTTTCTTGAATTACGAATGTTTCATGACAGAAAACCAAATCAGCTGCTTAAACCTAATTGTTTGTCGTAACGAATGTAAACATATAAAGTTTTATTTTCATAGCTTGACTTCTGGGGGTTATCTCAAGTGTGAGACGTTTGCACAAAGTTTTCTTAAACCGAACAAACCGTTTACACTATATCTTATCTGTTAATAGCATTTGATATTTGATTAATAAAGCCATGCTTTTCAAGTGTGTTCATTGACTAAGTATTTAGGATTTCTTATCCTTTCTGTCGTGTATTTACTACAGAACCGAAAAACTTTACTGTACTGGCATTTCTGGATTATACGCAACTGCTCTTTTCGATTTATTAAACAGGAAATTTTTATTAACCTCATAGATCGACTTAAAATGATGAGGTAAGATATTTTTCCACAGTGTCTTTTTTTTTCTTAAAAAAGCCGTAAAGCGGTAGGAGAACGGCGAACCGGGTTTCATTTTGGATTGTCCCGACTTGCTTTTTCGGTATCGTGTTCGGATATGCATGGATATGTTGCAATCGATCTAAGGCAGGGTTCGTGTTCGATCCCTATGCTAAGATCATAATTTTAGACGGGTCTACCAAACTGATCAGGTTTGATAAATGTAGTAATAGAAAATACTATTTTTGAAATTTAAAACGTGTTTCCTATGGTCCAGATCTTTAAGGCATTCTTTATCATAGCGGACAAATCGTTATTTTTCATACTCCTCCCCTTTTCCCGCTCCCCGCCCCATCACCCCACGCCTCGCACACCCCACCTCCTCCGCTCCAAATCAAAACTGCGCAACATCTTGCATGGCTTGCGTTTTAATTTACATAAAATATGACAGTAAAATTGGAAAATTGCCAGACGTAATTACCCTGGCAACGTATTACGTTTATTAAATTTCGTATAATTTTTACATGCAAATACCTTATATAATATATAAGGCATCTGCAACTGAGAATTTTCGGAAGTTTAGAGTTTAATGAAATACAATTATGTATATTCTTTTAAACTTCAATTGGTGTCTAATTTGCAAAGTTAAAATCAAGAAACTTTGACATTTCTCACGTGAGTAAAGATCGAATATCATTGCAATGTTGATGAAAAAAAGGAGCGGGAGGGAAGAGGAGCATTGCATTATTGAGTCTGATTTTACCAAAATATCGATGATGATGATGATGATGATGATGATGATGATGATGATGATGATGATGATGATGATGATGATGATGACGACGATTATGATGACGATGATGATGATGATGATGACGACAACGACGACGATGGTGAAGTTAAAACCTTCTTCACTTGTTTGCACTGGTGACATAGATCATGTAAAATATAATTTGGCAAACATAGTAACTATGAAGTAGTACTTAAGTTTTGCATATCTTTCTAAAGTAATACTTATGGTTTTGCATATCCTTCAATACGTTGAAGAGAAATGTTTGCTTTATGATAATTCTAGTTTCGCATTGCTTGGTAATATTCATGTCACTATCATATATGCTATGTCACTATGCTATACCTTTTGACTATACTGGTATTTTACCTACTCAATATGTGCTTAATGTGTGTGTGTGTGTGTTTGGGGTGGGGGTTGTCTGATGGAATTAGGGACATTACGGACCATGACAATTACGTACCAGACATAACGGACCAGATTTTGGGACAGGACGGACCATCAAAAAGGACAAAATGGACCATATTTATGGACATTACGGACCATCTATAATACATAACGGACCAAATTTCTGTACCTTACGGACCATCTATAGATAGATATGGAATATGAATTATATATCAATGGAAACAAAACGGACCATATTTATGTACATTATGGACTATCTATACATCGACAGATATAGAATATAAATTAGATATCGATTTTAAAAAGCATCCATATTATTTACACTGTATTGAATCTAAAATCTGGTCCATTATATCTGGTCCGTAATGTCCCGGTACCATCTGTTGTCAATTGCCTAAATTTCACAACCAGCACTGTTCAAATGTAATTCTGTGAAGTATATTGTAATTAATTTTTTGTCAGAAAATTAGCGATTTCTTTAAATATGTTAATTTTGGACAAAAGCGTCGCCTGTGAAATTTGAGAAGTATATTTTTAAAAGTAAAGAATAAAATCCCGCCGCCACTGAAGTTTACAGAAGTAAAAAAAATCGCCCGCTCGCTCCATCTGTTTTTATTCCAAAGAACTATTAATCAATTTTATGTGGCCTTACTACCCATCTTGCTATATCGTTGCTATCCTTTTTATGAGAGACTTCCTTATTTAAATAAGATTTTGTCGTGGTGAACTGACTATATGTTGACTGAAGATCACTACCGATGTTGTCCGTGAAATAGGTTTTACATTGTATCGCAAGGGAGATAAATGCGCAATGCATTCTCCATGACAACGTGTAAATAACTTTGCATTTTGGGATATATTTTGACAGCCATATTTTGTGTATCGCATAATTACGCCGAAACAAAATGGATTTTTACAAAATCGGCATCATATAGTATGACAAGTTCTAAGGTTTTGTCATCAGCAGCGACTATTTTACCTGTAAGAGTCACATGTTTGTAACTTTTTCTGATAAATGACCATGAGTCCTATAGGTTTCATATTTCACATTCAGTGCTAGGGGTGTTTACATGTTTGATGATAAGTTAGGAATCTCTAGGGCGCATTTATAATGATGACAGCATGACTGTGTCCTATTTTAGTTAATTTTTATCATTTGTATTGGTTGTTAAGCTTGATACTTATTGAGATGATAATTTTGCACGACTGCATGTTTACTCCATAAATCATTTGGCCTAAGAACAATAATCAAATAAGGGGCTCAATTACATTTGTACAGTTTGTGTTGCAGAGCACAACTACTAAAATAATTTTATTTAGGACTAAATGTTTGTTGTTTGTTTTTCTGATTTTTTTTGTTTTATTTTGCTGTTATAATGAATTTGCTTGGAAAACCTTTAACAGCATGAATCAAACTAATGCACACCTGATGATGCACCTATCAAGTTTTTCCCCACTAGGGCAATGGGATGTGATGCAATAAAACATGCAGATGCCAAGCTGTTCTTAAGAGTCAGAATATTATAATGCTCATCAAAATATGAACATCATTATTTCCTGTTTGTATAGTGTGAAAGAAAGGAAATGTAAAATTGTTGTAACATTAACAACTGAAGAAGGTTAATGACTGAAACATTTTAATAAAAGCTTATTGTTTAAAACTGTCTGAAATAAGTTGTGCATTCAGCGCAGTGAGTATTTAGGCCTGTTTTCAGCCTGCTTGGATAAAAATAAAAAATTAATACATCCAATAACCTGCAAAATCAGTATTTGGGTAAACATTTACTATGTATTTAAGACTTTTAATGCATTAATGAGCAGTGTAGATCCATTGATTCATCAGGTTATTTCTATCCAAGAAGCAATTAGTGAATAGATACTGATCAGACTGAACTTTTGTTCAAACACATATGCACCATATTTGTAAAGAGTTGTTTTATATTGACACAATGACTCACAGGCCTTTTTCAGCTAGTTTCATGGGGTCGATAATGGGTCCCATTCCCAATGCCAAGGACCATTTTTCCCAAATTCAAGAAATAAATTCCCAATTTCATGAAAAAATTCCTGTTTCAACAGAAATAACGTTTTTGCCTATAAAATAGAAACAAAAAAGACAATCCATATAATTAAAGGACTTTTCAAATTAGTTTGTTAATTTTGATCAGTGATCTGTGAAACCTACATGCCTTGAATTTAGTTAAATACAATGCAACCTGTTTAAAACCAGTGTGTACTGTGTAAAAAAAAATTCCAATTTGAGCAGGGGCCTTTTTCCCCAAACTCCCTGAAAAAGCCCTGACACAATAGTTTGATGAAAAACAATGATTTTCTGGATAAATATCTATCAATACATAATAAAGTACCTTGTTTTTATGTGTTGTGTCTATCTGGACCAAATAAGATTGAAATTTTCTACCAGTTAAATGGATATCAGTTGTTGTTAGTTAAAGCATCTTTGATATTTGGGAAAATGACTGTCCTGGAAAAATACCTGTCTGCATTTAATGAAATGAGTCCGTAACCTCTAAAGTCAGCTTAAAATTAAGATTTTGATTTTAAAAAATGTATAACATTATTGTATGCTTTTTATATTTCTAAATAATTATATACACAGTGATTGCGAGAATTTTTTCACAGGAGTAAGAACTTTTTAAATACAATCTAATATGATAAATTGTGTGAAACATCAAGAAGTCACCCCCAACTCGCAAGAGTGGGCCTAAATAATGAAAGGTGCATTTTGCCAAAATTGAAACCTAAATCATTAAAAACAATAACATCAGACCCAGATTGACAAATTTGTTTCTCTCTTAAACTATATGCAGCTAATCTCTTAAAAAGTAGTTGTCACAGTGAATATGTAAACTTATTATACCTTCCATCTGTTTGCAAGCTGACGAGGCCAGTGTTCCACAGAACAGCATATTCTAGTCTTGAAAATATTTAACTATAAAACAAGGAGATGTGTATTTATAAACAGCACAGGGCCCAAGATCATTAAGCTATGATTAGGGACCAGTCTCTGATCACAAGGATCAGATTGGCTGAAATATAGACTAGTCCCCAATTAAGCCAATCAGATGTTTGAGATTTGAGACTGGTCTCCAGTTTTAGTTTTATGATCTTGTGCACAGTACAGCTGTTGCTATGGGCTATAGTCTGCTGATATTCCTTTTTTTGCTATTTCAGTTAAACTACTGAAGTTCTTATTTGAGGTTTTTACAACTGGGAGAGCTTGGCATCTTCCAGTTACACAATGGATTCACAGAGGTAATATGTCCGTGTCATATTCGTCACGCACAACACCACGTTCTTCTGCTTCCCAGGGAAGGATTCGCACAGAAAATTCTGCACTAAGTGCTATTTTACGGGAAAATTCTAAAGGAAATTTAGCACCCTCTTCACGCACGCAATCAGTTAATTTGTCTGCTTTGGATGTTGTAACGTCTAAAGTTGATGTTGTAAATGTATCCAATGCTTCTATTAACACTGTCAAGCAAGATGTACAATATGTGGTAGTTAGTAAGTCTAATGCAAGTTTAAACACTGCTCTTCACACTTCTGCACCAGAGCTTTCATCTAACCAGAATCAAATTTCTAAGGTTTCAAATGTTCCAAATGATCATGACACTGATGGTAAACAGGAGCACTCTATAAATAACAATCAGCCAGGTGATAGCGCAAGAAATAATTCCTACGCTTCTCGTCAATTAAAAAACAGAGATCAATCTGTAAGAACAAATTTGTCAAGGAATCATTCAAATTCTAACTTTGCTGGTGATAGAATTTCAAATAACAATTTGCATGTGAGTGATTCGGATGCAACTAAACAAAGTGGGATAAATAGTGTGAAATTTGGTGGTGAAACTAATTCTAACCTACCTGCAAATTCTCGACAGAACAGTTATTCAGGAGTGAATTTAACAAGTGGAAAAGTGATTGAAAATGATGCAGAAAAACTAGACAGTGGTGATAGGGAACATACTTTGCATGATAATCAGAAGCTTTTTCACAACGAGCACTCGCACAGCCATAGTACACTTGCACAACAAGACACTAGATTGAGTTTACACTCGCAGCATGATCGTATAAGTAGAAGCAGGGCTCCTTTCCGTGTTAATACGCAGGACCAAATCGTTCCCCCTCTTGATTTAAGTGGCGTAAACCTTCCTGAACCTGTACCACTTTCTGACTCTCCTTCGTACTCTGATACTGGTAGAAACTCTTTTGAAGATCAGAATTTGCATGCTTCTGGTCGGAATAACTCTATTCTTCATTTCTCTGCTCACGATTATAATCAAACTGGACGTAAAACTTACGAAGTACAAAGCCCTGTGTTACCACATGTAAAATCTTCTGACAATTTCAGACAAGGTGATCCAGATACTTATCGTGATCGTCAACAGGGACCTAATAGAATTGAAGCACACCGGTCAGATTTAGCTGATGATTTAAAAGTGCCATACCCTTTCGATACACAGGCTGCTCAAGATCTTAGTGCACGTGAGCCTAAACCGCCTTCTCCTCCTGTTCAAACCACGCCTCCTCCCAACAAGGAGCCGGCAACCAGTCTTAGAAGTAGCAGTACTAACATTTACGCTGTGGCCAACCCGGAAGTGCAAAGAGCGCAAGCCTCTGGGTCACAAAGACATAGGGAACACAGTGAAGTAAAATTTGACTCGGCCAGTAAACACGCTCCAAGTCCAAGCAACAGAAATTACGGCGGTAGCCCTGTAAAGGATCGACCTCCTACACCTTATGCGAAATCCCCTGAACGAGAGAGTCTTAGGAGTCCTCCAGACTGGGAGATCCCAGTAGAGCAAAAATCTAGGGAACAATCAAACACCTCAAAACGCGGACTACCACCTCAACACCCACCACTGGACACATTGCATAGTACCACTGGCTCGAAACCCGGAAGTAGAAACAGCAAAAAGACCAAACAGGAGGACACCCAGTCAATCCGAAGAGTGTATGTAGAGTCGCCATCTTTTACTAAAGAAGAAGAGGAAGAGTATAGATTTGTAAGTAGTAGACTGGAAGATATTGACGATAGGAAGCAAGATACTGTAAGAGCAATGGATAATAAAAATAGAGGTTACGGCGGTGACGACAATCCAGGCAATAGTTACTCTGATAACAGAAGCAGGAAAACTGGTAGCGATAAACGGTCCTACGAAATGGACAGATATGAAGATAGAAATCAGGACCAGTACGCTGGCAGGGGTGGTAAAGTGCCAGATGGGGATAGAGGCTTTTACAAAGATGCATATGAAGATCAACATCATGCTATAAATGGTTTATATGACAGAGAAAGGGCTGAAAAGGATGAGAGTGGCAACCGGCATGACGACAGATATGAAAGGTTGCGAGATGAAAGAGCGGAATACGAGAGGGAACCAAGACGTGATGATGAGTCTGATCTAAGAGCTGGTTATGGAAAGCAAATCAGTGAATTAGATGAGCGTGACTTACGCAAGGAAAAGGAATATCAAACTGACCTGAAAAGAAGAATCGATAAACAAAACAAGAAAATAAGACAAAGTGAAAAGTATGAAAGAACTTTTAATAAAGAGAATAACTTTCATCGAGATTCCTTAGAATACCCTCAGGACGATAGAGAAATGGGATTTGTACAAGATTCGTTAGAATACAGTAATTACGACCGGCAGCCAGACTGGGAAAACCCGCCTCAAAATCCGTATCAAGAAAGTCCAGGTTATTATCCTGAAGGATATTCGAAACAAGACTCTAAACCTGATTTTTATGACCCTGATGATGTGGCAAGAATGGAAATTGTGAATCCAAAGGCCCCTAAGTATGATTATGTTGAACATAATAAGCAAGATTATGGAAAAATTCCTAAAATGTCTTACAGAGAGATTGTACATAAGAAAAAAGAAGAAGAAGAAAAGCTAGACCATGTTTTTATTACCCCAAAAGTTCCATCAAAACCTAAAAAGAAACAGAAGAAGGCCCAGTCTGCGCAACCAGAGCACATGGGATACCAGGCACTGAACCAGTACCCTGTGGGTTTCAAACCTTCTTCAGCAGAAGAGCTGTGGGCTCAGCGGGCACGAGTACTGTCTGAAAAGAAAGGGTCAGCAGGGAGTGGTAAACCTGCAAAAAGCGCCAGTAAAGCTGTACCTAGATGGAACACAAACCCACAGGTCAAGCAGCCTTTCAAATTTGAAGCGCCTGCGCCATTACCAAACCAGGGCCAGATGTACAAGCCAGCTGGAGCCTATCAACCAGGCAATGCTCAAGACCAGGGAAGCTATTCCCAAAACCAAGGGGGTTACAGTACGCCAACACGGCAACTTCAGCCCCTGGAGAACAGGCCGGCAGCTCCTGTTGCAACACAGATGGTACCCACCGCTATAAAACCATCTTCACCGTTTCGTCGACATATGGAACTGAAGCCAATCACACAAGAAATAACGACAGAAGATGGTCAGAGAATCAGCGTGGATATTAATCTACGACTGATAAGCCCACCTCCGCATGGGGTTGGTTCCCCAACCCATCAACAGCAGTTGGCACTGCTTCCTATACAAGAAACACAAGGTCAAGCCGGGGACCAGAGAGGAGTTCCTGTCGGAGTTCCTTATCAGATGCAAGACCCCTACAATGACTACGATGCCTACAATACAGGCTACCAAGAGGTGAGTTGACTTGTTTAACTCTCACCTATGGGATAAAGGTGTCTTTCATGGGTGAACAGTGTACTAGATCCAGATCAATTGGCACATTAATGTAGATCTACATCCGCTGGCACATCCATGCTGTTTGATGAGGATCTACACTGTTGACTTCTACATTTATTGGGTTATTTTTTACCAAGAGGCAACCAGTGTAGACTGAGATCTGATGGCACAGACATGTGAACCTATCTGGATCTACAGTTGTTGCGCATGAAATATTATATAGTTATTTGGTTTCTTGACAGGGAATGTGAGGATATATTGCCGGTCTGGGTGTCATATTACCCGAGCTGCAGGCGAGGGATAATATGACACCCAGACCGGCAATATATCCTCACATACCCTTTCAAGAAACCAAATAATTGTTTTATTATACTGCAAAGACTTTTTTCAGACAAAACTAGTTAGAAAACATCGATTTTTCATTTATTTCACTTATTTAATGCCGAACGGCATAATTCCCCGCTGAGAACCTCAATAATTACATGTCTGACGTCATTAATTTACCTGCATGACGTCACTTCTATAGAAATTGAATGGACTATCAATTTGATAGTTATTACAAAATTATAGGAATAATCTCATTGTTTTCTACGTTAAAACAAGACACAAATATTTTCTGTAACAATTTTAGTAATTCCTAAGCATACCGCTTTATAATTTATAAGCTCGGCTTCAAATTATGCATTTTTACGGAAATTCAAAACAAAATGGCGGACGACAACAAAAGGTAGGAGGCTAGAGAGGGAAATTAAGGCACATGCGTTAATATCTACGGCCGATCCGTAAATACGGATATACATCAACGGCACATTATCCAATCAAATTCAAGCAAATTTCTTTGCAGTATAATAAAACCTGTATATTCAGAGTAAAGAGTTAACTCCACTGTTTATCATATGGACAATGACTGTAGATCTTGATCAGCTGGCACTTCTGAGTTACGTGATCTGGATCTACACTGTTTGCTTCTTGGTCAGAAATAACTGAATGAATGTAAACAATACAGTGAAGATCCTCGTCAGATGGCATAAATGTGCCAGCAGATCTGGATCCACACTGTTTGCTTCTTGGTCAGAAATAACTGAATGAATGTAAACAATACAGTGAAGATCCTCGTCAGATGGCATAAATGTGCCAGCAGATCTGGATCCACACTGTTCGCCAATGGGATAACAGCCATATTCCATGGAGTTAAAGGTTAATGTAATGTTTTGTGTTTATATATATATATATATGTTATTGAGCCAGTGCATAAAAATTTTGGCTGTAAATCAATTTTTGGCCGATTTTACTTGTTTACATTTTCAAAAACAGCAATGTCTGGTTTTAATAAATGAAATATATAAAAGCATTGATAGATAAACAGCAATGCAATTTGTATGTGTATTGAATGCACCAAATGCAACTTTGAACATATTCACAGGACTTTTCATCCTTATATAATAGAGGCCTATAAAAGGCCTCTTCCCAATCCAAAAATATAGTATTTTTTCCAAATTGTGGCATAAACTCTTCCTAAAATGCTAGGTAAGATGTCAAAAAATGGTTAAAACTCTAGGGAGGAGTGTTTGAAAATTGAAGTCTGGAAAATAAAGTGCTTAATAAGTTAGATTTAAGTTAAAAATACCTATTACTATTCAATTTCATATAGTAAAACCCCTATTGCTATTCAATTTCATATAGTAGAACCCATCTTTCAATTAATTTTGTTTACCAAAATAAACAATTATTGCACATAAATTTCCCAATAGGAAAGCCAGGGCCTCTTCCCAATTTTCTGATTCATCAGGCAGGATAATTAATATTACATCTACAGGCTGTATAGTCTGGTATTTGTAGGCTATATTTTATCTCAATACTTTTCATATTCCATATTATGCTTACAAAAATATAATTAACAACACTGCAGAATGCAACATCGTTTAGCAACTTAGTTTTCATGCAAAATTTAGTATGTTGAAAACAGTAAAATAGGGGTTCCATTTGACCTTTGAAAATGCATGGATTTCCATGGACAGCATGGAATTCTTTGGATAATTGATGTTTTTCCATAGAGTTCAAAATTCCATGCAGTTTGTCCATGGAAAAGAAAGTTATTTTCCATAAACATTAATAAAGTTGTTAAACTAAAAGCAAAGAATTTGCAGTAGCTCCTGATAAAGAGTATCCCGATGTGCATCTACACTTACCACCCATGTAATGTTAAAGCCCCAGCCCTAAACTTAAGTAAGAACATACTATTGAAAACACTTATTTGTCCATATAGACTCCAATATATAACCTCTCCAACAGAACACAAAAGGTCCGATCGAATTCTTTCTTATAGATGGGATTTTCAATGATATTGTTAAATTATCGTTAACGAACTTTTAAGAAGCTAAATATAATGGAGCTATATTTAGCACTGACGAAGAGATCACTTCATGCGCGATCTTGATTTCTGTGACGTTTTGGAAATTCTACTTTCGCTTTTAGTTGCGCCGACCAAATTTATTTTAGTAAATTAAAATTTTATTAGCCTGAACTTATGCTGCAAATTTGTGCCTATAGTTCCAAATACATGTAATATTTCATACAAGAGCGGGTTAAATTGAAGTAATGCCGCTTTAAACCATAACCCATGTATTATCCCTTTCCTCCATAAATACACCTTTATGGCATGGGAAAACAGTGTAAATCCAGATCAGCTGGCACATCCATGCCTTCTGATCAGTATCTGCACTGTTTGCTTTTTGATCTGTTAGGTTATTTCTGACCAAAATGTGAACAGTTCAGATCCTGATAAGATGGCACGGATGTGCTGGCTGATCTGGATCTACACTGTTCACACATGTGATAAAAGGCGTATATATGGGGCACGCCACGGGAAAAGGAACCTTCGGTCATATTTTGTGGCATTTTAGTTGTTGCTATATTAAGAAAGAACTTACAATAATACATTATTTTCTCATAACTAAAAAGCGATTCTGTTACACATTTTGTTAATAAAATGGTATTTTTACCGCGAAATGCATAATAATAAATGTCATCTGGTCAACTTTATGACGTCATTTCAAGGAATGACGTCACCTGTCCGAAGGTACCTTTTCCCGTGACGCGCCCCATATAAAGTGTTAAAATTTAAATCTTTTTGGATCTCCATACAGGATCAAGCGTACAATGGTTACCAAGGTAACATGGACCTGTTGCCAATGGATACACGATACCATGATGTTGCTCTAACAGCAGATGAAATAGCCCAGATCGACCCCAGTGGCTACTCCCGAAGGTATCAACCTGGCTCAGTGAGCTTCAAAGATGAGCAAGGATCAAACACTGATATGGTAATACAAATATATTTTCAACGCGCAAATCTTTTTCAAAGAGTTTATCTCTGTTTAAATCGTACTTAACCCTTTCCTCCATAAACACATCTTTATGGCATGGGCGAACACGCCGAACAGTGTAGATCCAGATCAGCCAGCACATGCATGCACTCTGAGCAGGATCTGCACTGGTCACATTTTGGTCGGAAATAACCTAACAAATCAAAAAGCAAACAGTTTAGATGGCACAGATGTGCGGGCTGATCTGGATCTAAACTGTTCGCCCATGCAATAAAGGTGTATCTATGGAAGAAAGGGTTAAGGATTAAAACAATTTCATGGTTTTCTTTGGGTATGGAATACAGGTTGTTTAAAGTGCATGAAGCTGAGGGCTTCATGGGTACGCAAAACAATCCAACTGTTGTTCATATCCAATGAAAACCATCAAATATCCATTCAGTTCTTATATTTACACACATAAATACTCTTACTTATACAGAAATTCTGAGAAGAATTAATGATACTATGGCTTTTTCAAACAGCTGTTGAAACAGCCATGTTTTCATCAAAATGAATGACGCAATGCTTTTTGGCATATGCTCATAGACATTATACATTTAATTGTGTACAATCAGAAAAAATATTGTGTTAGTGTGTCATCCAGGAGGATGGTTGAATTTTAATATTTGTATATCAGCTCATATTCTTATTATTATAATTACTGTAAGCTATGATTTTTTTTTCAAATAATTCTCAACCAGGCCTGAATTTTTTTTTCATTTTATCAGGTATTTGAAACAAAATTTACAAGTCAATAACAATCAAATTGATATTTTATCGCATTCATCAGTGTATAGAAATCATTCTGGTTGTTAAAAGTGTTTGTGCCCAAAGGTCTTCACATTTGCCTTAAACAACCCAAATGCTTTTCAAATCCTGATGAACGCCCTAAAATATTGATTCAATTTTGATTATATATACACTGCTAAATATCCTCAGTTCTGATCAAAATATTGAGGAGAATTTGCCATATCACTGCATTTTGAATGGCTGTTGGAACAGCCTCATTGACAACTAACCAGATGACATCACACTTTATTTGCTGCAACTTGTGTTAAAACATGTATGCTCTTCAATGTCACAAGACAAAACATTGTGCACAGTCCAATAGTTACATTTGTAAATGTGCGGGTTTTGTTGTAGCCACAGCTTGGATCGAATGTTTCCAATGGAAAATGGAAACAGTCTGAAGCTAGACTTTTATCATAGCAAAGTGCAAGATGAGTGTAAATATTTCAAGATACTTTCTAAAAAATACATGTAGATTTCCCATAAGCAAGTTATAAAAGTAGCATCAACCTTGGTACAGACTTTATAGCAGTGGGACTTTTCTTTTCAATTTTATATTATGCTCTTGATTTTAAAAGACCATCACCGCTGTAAGGAATTTTTTTGCAGGTATTGAATTGAATAATTTATTGTATTCATCTGGGTGTGAAGAACAAACATTCAGTTATTTAAACGACATAAAAGTGAAGGCAAAGTTGAAATTGGTTGGGTTGTTCGAAGTGTGTGAAGTCATCAAACTTAAGTAAACCAAACGTTTTGTTACTGTAATGCATGTCTTTATGGCTATACTTAACATTTTATTGGGCATAAATATGAATATGCAGCCTTTATGAATGTCTGTTAAGGGCCTTCCACAGTCGTCATTGCATTTTCATCAATGAAAAGAAAATTTAATGGAAAAATGCAGTTCAATAAAACTTTGCAGAAATAAATTTTATTAAATGTATCTTTTTTTAACATGTGATAAGAATTGTTAGAACCAGTAAACAATCTGATTAAAATCATCTCCTGAAAACTGCTACGCTATCAGGATCTGATAACGAGTAAGGAAAACATGCTTTAACCCTTTGAACCAGTCACATTGTCACCTACAATATCGCAAAAGTGAAAGTAAACATAGTATTTTTTTAAACCATTGAAAGTGTTTACAGCCTGCTTAAGACATTTTTTACCGAAGATATATGTGTTTATGCGACCAGTGTAGATCCAGATCATCCGTTCCGTCTGATCAGGGTCTGCATTGGTCGCATTTAGGTCAGAAATAACTTAACAAATAAAAAAGGGAACAGTGCAGATCCTGATCAGACAGCGCAGATGTGCCGGCTGATCTGGATCTACAGTGTTCGCCCAAGCAATAAAGGTGTGTCTATAGAGGAAAGGGTTAAAACAGCATCTAAAATTCTGAAATAAGTACATTTTTGTAAAAAGCAAAGCTTACAATAAGGTTAGACATCTGGTTTCATTTAATTTAAATATCTTCTCAAATCTTCTCAAATCCTATTTCATTTTACCAGTACATATGAACTTGCTGTTTCTAATTCATCAGTGATTAGAAAATTCACTGAGGATCATGCTGAATATAAAATTAATAAGCTGTAATTAATTTTTTTCTCCCTTCTTACAAATTCAGTTGGTTTCTTGTCAATTAAGATGGAATGATTTTTCAGAGCTTTTAATAAAGAGCATGGTGTATTTTTGTCGACTAATAAATTAAACACGCCTTGAAGAAAGTTATCCTGATTAAAAATCATTTTACAAAGGAAAATGTAGACTTTTTAACACTAACAACATCTCGTTTAGGGCTCACTTTTGTGTATCTCAAGGTTTGCCTTCAAAATGATAATATACTTTATAGAAATTAGAAACACAACTTCTTTAAATGTGAAATTTATTTCGATTTTGAAGATGCTGGGTTTCTTATTTCTTTAAATCTATTATAAATAGTGAAAGAAATTGAAAATGCAACTTCTGTAAGCACCAAATATATTTCTTGTTTACAGAAGTTGCGTTTCTAATTTCTTTAAGTATATTTTATTTTGTATGGTGGTAAGGTACAAGAAATTCCCAAGTTTTCTTTGGAAAAACATAGTTACTGTCATTGTTCGAATATAAGTCGCACTCATGTATTAGCCGCACCACCCCCAAACGTGATAGAACAGATGAAAATGGCTTAACGAAAAGTATAAGCAGCCAAACCTGTGTATTAGCCGCACCCCCAAAGTTTTACTTCCAAATCCTGGGGAAAAACTGCGGCTTATATTCAAACAATGATGGTATTCAATTTGGGTATATTGTTGGATCTAGCTGGTGGATGTTAACATTTCATTCATTTTTTTGTTCAAATTCACTTTTCCTCACGAACTACTGTAAATTGGGATATTTTGGCCTTGGTTAATAATTGGCCTAATTGGCCACCCGTATGAAAAGGCCAAAATTAAACACACCAAAATATGTCACAGGTGAAAATTAGTGCAAACAAAACAAAAATACAGATTATCATCCACACTTTGCAGACATTGACCACTATTTATCGCGTATCAAAACAACTCGATAAATCTTATGATTTTAAATTCCAATTATGTTTTTTTATTATTGTGCGTTGCAATAAATGTTGTGAAAATGTTGATCTTAAAATATTTTATGCATTACACTTATCCAGATAATATGGCACAAAGGGGTAGATTCACGAAGGCTCAAAATTGGCCTAAAATTATCTCAAATTTTCAAATTGCATTTACATCACTGAAAGTGTGCTTTTCATAATCTATAATGGTTGTTTTCTTGAAAAGATAAAAAGTGAAGATGAGCCCATAAACCAACATAAAAAATTAAGTATGTCATAAATGTCTGAAATTTGAAAATGTTTGACAAAATGCAATTTTTTTGTTAAATTTTCATCATATTTTGGTGATTTTCATATTGTGCACAGGCTTCGACCAAACTAGTTTAAAGAATTTTCTTTGTATAAATGTGTGCTGAATTCATGGTCAAAATTTGATTTTGGTCGAGAAGTGTGCCCTTATCGAAATCCTCGAAAATCTGTTGTGAAAATGGACAAAAATATGAATTTTTGCACATTTTCCTAATTTTTAGCAATTTTGATGGCCCCTTGTCAAACACCTTTAGCAGTAATCAATATAAAATTTAAAGATATGAAAAGTATAACTATTTATGTATTCAATGGCATTAAAATTTAAGATCTGTAACAAAATTTAAAATTTTACATATTTTTAGGCCAATATTAGGCCTTTGTGAACCTACTCCTTTGCTGGTTGATCTGGATCTACACTGTTTGCTTCTTGGTCAGAAATAACCTACTGAATCTCATGAAGTTTGGGTAAAACACAAGTGTTTTCCAGACTTCACTGGATTTGTAATGTTTATAATTTCCTGTAATCTAATTACAGTAAGATAGACTAACAGGGAACCAATAAGAAATTGATGCATTTTATGAGGTCACATTCAATTAACACTCTAAGACTTGCACTTTAATCAATGCAATGAATGTCTCTCTGAAGACTGATTTTATTTTGTGATGAAAAACATTCAGTCTGAGGCATAGCAACAATAAAAACCACCCACAATTTATTAGACTGTGTAGAGTGTTTTGATATGTGATGTAGAGGAAGTTGCATGGTTTGCCAGAAGTTGCTGCGAAAAAAGTGTGCCATCATTCTAAATGTTGTCGGCATGGCTGTTGCAACAGCCATTTTAAAAATCGAACTTATTGTCAAAAATTCTTCTCAAGATTTCTGTTAAACTGAAATATTTTGGAGTCTAAATACATGTACAATAATTGGATTGATATTTTATTGTGTTCATTTACGTATGAAAAACATTTGCCAATGAATTGTTGAAAATAACTGAAGCCCTTTTCATAACCAGATTTAACCCTTTCCTCCATATACACTCCTTTATGGCATGGGCGAAAAGTGTATATCCAGATATTTGGCACATCTGTGCCATCTGATCAGGATCTGCAATGTTCGCTATTTGATTTATTAGGTTATTTCTGACCGAAAAGTGACTTAGGCAGATCATGATCAGATGGCACAGGTGTGCCGGCTGATCTGGATCTGCACTGTTCACTATTTGATATATAAGGTTATTTCTGGCCAAAAAATGACCCGTGCAGATCCTGATCAGACGTCACAGATGTGCCAGCTGATCTGGTCTACACGCATTTTTAAGCATGTGCGACCAGTATAGATCCAGATCAGCCCAAGTTGCATTTTGGTCAGAAATAATGAATCCAAATGCAAACAGTGCAGATCCTGATCAGACGGCACGGATGTGCTGGCAGACCTGGATCTACACTGTTCGCCCATGCAATAAAGGTGTGTCTATGGATGAAAGTGTTAGTTTAATGATTCAATCCTTCAACATATTTCATTCTTGTTTCTTTGTGTATTTCGCAGAAGTCTCTTGAAGAGGGGTATGCCGCTATTTACCACAAGATGAAGAACAAGGATCCGAGTGAGCATCCATGGTACAAGATCTACAATATGAACGATTACAAGAAGATGCAGCGCGAGGTCAGACTAACGAGAGGAACCCTCGGACCAGACCTCGATACAGAGTCGTACAAAGATAAGGTACAGTCCAACCTGTTAAATTTATTGACCCTTAACTCCATATTGGCATTTTAATGCGTTGGCGACTAGTGTAGTTTCAGATCAGATGGCACATCTGATCTGGATCTACACTGATCGCTTTTTTGGTCAGAAATAACCTAATGAATCAAAAGTGAACAATGCAGTTCCTGATCATATGGCATGTATGAGCCAGCTGATCTGGATCTACACTACTGTGGTATCATTAGGTGGTTTAATTTTCGCGTATTTTGCGCTAGGGTAAATGCGCGAAATCAAACCCTAGCTAAATCAAACCATCAAATATCTAGTCTTATTAGAATAATACAAGTGCACGTATTTAAGCCCTCGCGAAAATGTCTCTAATGTCATTTGCGCGAAATTTGATCCCCGCGAAATTAAATGATACAACAGTATTCGCTCAATAAATAACAGCCATATCCCATGTAGTAAAGGTTTAAAGAACAATTTCACCTGTGAACAAAGGAAACCTTACTTTTCAGAGTTATTTCTGTTGCAAGAAATCATCAACACAGGTTTGGTGTACTATAGGTGTTTAAAAAGGGCTGAATTTTTTTTTTTTTTTTGGGGGGGGGGGGGGGGGGGGGGGCCGGGTCTCGCAAACCCTTCTCCCCTTCTGGTCATTATTGATGGGTCTTTTTTTGCTGTTTTAACCCTTTATTCCTTATAAATGGGTTTTATTGAATGAGCAACCATTTTAGATCCAGAATATCCACGCTGTACGATCTGGATCTGCACTGTTACCTGCATGGTCATAATAAACCTAAGGAATTAACCCTTTCCTGTACAGAAACACCTTTATTGCTAGGGCGAACAGTTTAGATCCAGATCAGCCGGCACATCCGTGCCGACTGATCAGGATCTAAACTGTTCGCTTTTTGATTCATTAGGTTATTTCTGACCAAAATGCGACCAGTGCAGATCCTGATCAGACGGCACGGATGTGCCGGCTGATCTGGATCTACACTGGTCGCACATGTGTATATATACAGGAATGGGTTAAAAAGTGAACACAGGGTGATCCTAATCAGTGCTGGCTGATCAGGATCTACTCCGTCTGCCCATGAGATGAAGGTGTATGTATGGAGTAAAGGGTTCGTGTAAGCACTGGCCAACGCTTAGGTACAGGTGCAAAGTGTAAAGACCTAGATTAGCCAGCATGCTCATCTACAATTCTGTCTGGGTCTACAGTTTGCTTTTCAACATAGTTGTTTGTTTACCAGTTACTAAATGCTAAGGCAGCCAATATAGTTCCAATGTAGATCCAACTGGCACATCAATGGTAAAAAATACCGTCATTGTTTGAATATAAGCCGCACTTTTTCCCCAGGATTTGGAAGAAAAAATTTTGGGGTGCGGCTTATACACAGGTTTGGCTGCTTATACTTTTCTTTAAGCCTTTTTCATCTGTTCTATCACGTTTGGGGCGGTGCAGCTTATACATGAGTGCGGCTTATATTCGAACAATAACGGTAACTTATGAATCTATCTAACTGATGTGCAAGCTGATCTGGATCTACACTGGTTACCCCCTTCACTCCGTGGGTTATGGCTGTTATGATATATGTGTGAACTGTGTAGATCCAGATCAGTCAGCTCATTAATGCCATCTGATCAGGAACGACACTGTTCACTTTTTATTCAGTAGAACATTTCTGACCAAGAAGCAAACAGAGC
Source organism: Corbicula japonica (assembly GCA_038501625.1). Lineage (NCBI taxonomy): Eukaryota > Metazoa > Mollusca > Bivalvia > Venerida > Cyrenidae > Corbicula > Corbicula japonica. The sequence continues at coordinate 1,087,201 of JAZAYU010000117.1, forward strand.
AGATCAATATCAAACGGCGTAAATGTACCAGCTGATCTGGATCTACACTGTTGACACAAATTTGACAAAAACCTAAATATGTGGACTTTACAAACTTTAAATAACTTTTCTCAACTTAATAATTAACACCTCTAAGATTAAACAAGATCCCTAGAAATGTCATTCAAACAATAAATCACTAAATATACCATCCTTTTGCAATAAAATGACATGGAATCACAATTTATCTTGCAGAATAAATGGAATGTACACGGAAGTGGACAATTATTTCTAAACGCAGTACCATTATTTTGTCATAAAGTTACTAATTGCTTACATTTGAAACCTTTTTTCGCGGTAAATCAAATGGAGGGAACAAGCTTTAAACATAAATTAATGAATAGCGTGTGACTAGCATTCTGCCATTTTCTAATAATGATTGACAATAATGAGACCAGGGATCGTGCAGTTGTAAAAATAGTCGAGTAATTTGCGAGAAACTGTCATTTTATGTTACATAATGATTGTCAAGTAGCAGAATTGTGCATCTGATGCTCCGTCGAGGGGAAATACATTTTATTTCGCTACTGTCAGTTCGGTTAAGTAAATATCAGTTGGTGCTGACAAACGCAAAACTAATTGGATGTTGAATCATTTCAGATGGTTACTTAATAAATCAAATTATGTGAGCTAGGTTTAGTTTGGTTAATCATTAGTTTAAAGACATGAATTGTCTTGTTTATTTAAGAGAAAATTTTCTGCAGAAAACATATGGGGCGTACCATAGGAAAAGGTGTTAATTGTTAACCAGGTTTTCTTTAGATTAGGGTATGTTGTTGGGAGGTGGGTGGGCGAGCGTCAACATTTTGTTATGTTTTTTGTGAAAGTTGCATTTTTCTCAGTAACCGTTCAAGGTACATGTTTGAAACTTCACATAGTTGTCTGACATAACAATACTTATTATCAGGACAAGTTTCATAATCCCTGACTATATTTTGACAAAGTTATGCCCCCTTTTTTTACTTAGAAATTGTATTAAGTTTTTTGTGAAAGTTGTGTTTTTCTCAGTAACCATTTAAGATACAACTTTGAAACTTAACATAGTTGTCTGACATCTTAATACCAATTATCTTCACAAGTTTCATAATCCCTGACTTTATTTTGACAAAGTTATGCCCCTTTTTTACCTTAGAAATTTTGTTAAGTTTTTTGTGAAAGTTGTCTTTTTCTCAGTTACCATTCAAGATATAGCTTTGAAACTTAACATAATTGTTTGACATCACAGTACCAATTATCAGGTCAAGTTTCATAACCCCTGACTGTGTTTTGCCAAAGTTATGCCCCTTTTTTGACTTAGATTTTTTGTTAAGTATTTTGTGAATGTTATCTGTTGATGCCAAATTGCCTGTTGAAGCTTACTTGGTTTGTGGGTAGCTTATATCAACAGGCAGCTTGGGATTGCTACCCAGGTGTCTGTGATAAAGGTCAAGGTCACTGTTGCTAAAAAAAGAAATTCAGCTTACCCTCAATAACTTGAGTTTGCTTTTACCTATTGATGCCAAACTTGGTATATGAGTAGCTGATATCAAAAGGCAGCTTGGATTGCCACCCAGGTGTCTGTGATCAAGGTCAAGGTCACTGTTGCTAAAAATAGAAATTCAGTTTTCCCTCAATAACTTGAGTTTGCTTTGGTATATTGACGCCAAAGTGTTGGTATCTGATATCAAGATGCAGCTTGAGATTGCTACTCAGGTGTCTGTGATAAAGCTCAAGGTCACTGTTGCTAAAAATAGAAATTCAGTTTCTGCTCAATAACTTGAGTTTGCTTTGGCCTATTGACACCAAACTTGGTGTATGGGTAGCTTATATCAAGACACTACTTAGGATGGCTACCCAGGTGTCTGTGATAAAGGTCAAGGTCACTATTGCTAAAAATAGAAATTCAGGTTTCTCATTACTACTTGGGTTAGCTGTGATCTATTGACACCCAACTTTCTTTGGGTAGCTTATAGCAAGACGCCACTCGGGATTGCTACTCAGAAGTCTTTGATCAAGATCCAGGTCACAGTTGCTAAAAATAGAACTTCAGTTTCTTCATACCAGATATTTTATTTAACAAAAGTATAAGTATTAAATGAAAACCTGGTTTTCGGCGCGTGGCGACCTTTTTTCTTGTTGATATTTTTTACACTTTTTACAGTCAAATTAAATTGCTTTTAATAATAGAAACATTTACTCAAGTACCCCTTGCGGCCAGTATGTATATTTTAGTCTACACAGCAAATTTTAATTGTTACACTTAAATATCGAAATTATTATGTTACATCTTTGCACTCTACCAATGATTTGATTTTGTTACACTTTTGACAAAATACTGTTGTTTTTACCACAAAATGCATAAAAAAAGTAATGTTTTCTGTCCAGTTTCATGACATCATTTCGACGATTCATGTCAGTTTTATGAATACACCTTTTTTCCCTGACACTAGCAAGCCCTAATTATCGTCACCTTGGTATAACAACGGTATAAAATTTTATAACATACAAAATAATTGTAGATAAGGTAAAACTTTAATCATTAGCATAATTATACTGATCTATTATGGAAGTTGTTTTTTATTTCTTTTTTAGTAACGGTAAAAACATGTTTTTTACTGGCAAATTAAGTTCCTTTTTTCTCCGAAAAAAAAAGCACTTTTTAAAGGATGGGCTTTTATTTGTCACTGATCACATGTTCTCCTTGTACAGGCAAATATTTATACTGTAATAACCAGTTTTTTTTCGGCGTTAGCTGTCTAAGCTCACTTTTGACCTAGTTTTTCGACCAATGAAATATTGTAAATAAAACTTATTATGCAGCGGGAAAATCAAATAGATTATTTTGATTGGTTATTAGTGGGTCTCGTTAATGATTACCGTAACGATTTTTATATTGTGTGTTAGTATTTACATGGCAATTTATATGTTCGGAGCATTTTCGTTTTTAAAAGCGATAATTGTATTGGAGAAAAAAGTATTTACGGTTTAAAAAAAACCAGTTAAGTCAATTGATGCCTTAAATACGATTTTATATGGAATATTCATGGGTGTCAGGTAAACACTCGAGTACAATACACAGTGTAAAACGACAGAGAAGTGCAGATATTTCTGGTTCTTACTGGTTCCTTTCTAGGTCCTTTGATACTGATTGTCAATTTCAAGTCGAGATATTCAAATCGCCTTGGTGTAGTGGTTATCACACTCGCCTGTTGAGCGGAGGCCCCGGGTTCAATACTCGGGAGGGACACGTTTTTTAAGTTAATTTACGTAAAAGTTGGTAGATTTCGCTCTTGTAACAAGTTGTTATTATTTTCATTTATTGTATTTTAATAACATTTATTCGTCACTAACTCTACAAGAGTTATTTTATTGAAACTGAATAAATGTACAGTTAATGTTAGACATTCTTCTTTAATCGACGTATTATCACCAGACGAATTTTTGCACGCTCTTTATTTCTTTCTTTCTTATATATAAAAATCTTTTCCATCAACGCCGTTTATCTTTTTTTAAAGATATTTCTTGTTTCTATTGAGTAGGTGTAATATTTACGGCTTCAGTTAAACCTATATTGTTTACGTAATATTGATACTTACTAAAGTATATTTATGTCCCCGTTATTTGTGAACTTAAGTCATGTTTTAATGTAAAACCAGTTTTATTCTCATTAGTTTTATTTTCGCAAATATCCTGGAATCGCTTAGTTCGCAAATTTATAAATACCGCAAATACATGATGATTTTACATATATCCGAAAAAAAGTACATGCATATCTGAAAAACATCACGAATTCATAAATATGCGAATAAAACAATTAGCTGACTTCAAAAAAATCGCAAAATTTTGACATTGCGAAATTAAAGCATTTTACAGTATTCAAGGTTGGATCCTGAGGAGTTTCAGCAAGGCTGCTTGTAAATGGGGTCTTTTTGGGCAGCAATATTAAGTTTTCATGGAGATTTTGACCTGAAAGTTGAAAATTATCAGGAAACTACCTGAACTTGCCACTAACTCCTCCTGAAAATCTTGCATCTGACCATGTTGTTCTAGGTCACAAGTTCACAACATTTTGTCAACCTTTCACTTCATACAAGACTTAGGCCTTAATGTCAACCCTTGAATCCATACAAGTCCTAGGTCTATAATCACATGGACAACCCGTTTAGATCCTGATCATCTTGCAAAACTACAAGAGGTACTTCTTGATCAGAATTATCTAATAAATCTAAAAGCTACCTGTGTAGATCCAGATCAGATTACACAGATATGCAGGTTGATCTGGATCTTCACTGTTTGTTCTTGTAATAAAGGCAATATCCTTGAAGTGAAGAATAAACACCTTTTGGGGAATATGAAATCGGCAACCATTGTAATTCCAAACATTTGTACCAACTAGTAAGTTTCACTTTAAGATTCATTTTGTTACAGTAGTTTCACTTAATTTTGTGGAGAAGAATTTTGCGCAAAACCATAAATAAAAAATTTGTGTGGGCATAAATTCGCGCGTTTGCTTTTTTCCTATAAAGAAAAACTGTTTAATGGTTAATTTCCCTGAGTTTGAATTTCCAGCTCTTGTCGTGGCGCAAAATATGCGAAAATTAAACCCGCGCGAAATAAAATGGTTTAACAGTACTTTTGACCAAGAGACAAATATTATAGATCTAGATCAGACGCACTGACAGCCCATGAGATATAACCTATTTAATCCTTTCCTTCATAAATATATAAGCCTTTATGGCTTGGGCAAACAATGTAGATCTGGATGAGCCTGCACATATTTGCCATCTGTGCCCAAGGTTCCTGGTTGCCATTTCAGTCAATCAGATGCTTGAGATTTGAGACTGGTTTTCAAACTCAGTTTTATAACCTTGGGCACAGATAAAAATCATTCTGTACTGTTCGCTTTTAGTTTTATTTAGGTTATTTCTGACCAAAAAGCTAACAGTGTAAATTCTTACAACAAGTTAGTGTCAGCTGATCTGGATCTACACTGGTCGGTCATGTGATAAAATTTGTATATATGGAGGAAAGGACTATAGTATATGAAGTAAAGTTAAATCTATATACCGTCATTGTTCGAATATAAGCCGCACTCATGTATAAGCCGCACCGCCCCCAAACATGATAGAACAGATGAAAATGGCTTTAACAAAGTGTATAAGCAGCCTAACCTGTGTATTAGCCGCACCCCCAACTTTTTACCTCCAAATTCTGAGGAAAAAGTACAGCTTATATTCAAACAATTACGGTAACTCTGAAGCACTTTATTAAGACAATTTAAAAATGGCTGTTTTTCAGACATTATGTCATCAAACATTATTATCAGTAAGAGACCTTTGTATCTGCCAACCTTCTTTCACAGGCGAACAACTATATTCTGACAAAAAAATTGGGTGGTAGCAATTTTTAAAAGCTCTTAAAAGGAAAATTCGTGTGACAGATAATTCTTTTTTCCGAAAAGGGGGACATTATGGGTTGATTTCTGTTTTTATGGTGATTTTGTCTTGAATGGCACGTAATCTGTTAGAGTTAGAGGATAAGCTGTGGGGGAAACTAGGACATCTTCAAAATTGCAAAAAAAATATGGAATATTTGCCATACAGCTTATTTTTGTCCGCTTTCAGAACAAATTTAAGAGTATTTTAGTGTAAGCACACTTTTCTGCCAAACCAAATTATGCATATATTAAAGTTACCATAATCCAAATAAAATTGTTTAAATTCTTTTGGTTTAAGGCCTGTGCCTCAAATGAAAATCACCAAAATATAATAACATTCTCCAAAAAAAGCATGTTTTGCTACACTTTCAAATTTTAAAACATGTTTAACATTCTTAACCCTATACTCCATAGTACCATGTTTTGTCACATGTGCAACAGTGTAGATCCAGATCAGGCAGCATGAATGTGGATGCACAGATCAGAATCTATACTGTTTGCTTTGAGTTTCATTAGGATATTTCTGGTCAGAATGCACACTCCAATTTCAGTTTAACCCTTTCCTCCATAGACATACTTTTGTTGCGTGGGCAAACAGTGTAGATCCAGATCAGCTGGCACATCCATGCAAAAAAGTGTGTATATATGGAGGAAAGGTTTTAAGATCATTTAACTGAGAATGATCTCAAGCATCTGATTGGCTAAAACAAAGACCCATCTGCATTTCATCTAATCAGATCATTGAGATTTGATCTCCAATTTCAGTTTCATGCTCTTGAGACCTTATGTTTTAGAACACAATAAATAGTGTTATAGTAATGCTTTGTGTATTGTAGATGGAAAAGAGGCACAAACAGTTTGAGTATGCTAGAATGGTAATGGAGAAGAATCGGATGGAACTCGGTCACAAGAAACCGCCAAAATTTCCAAGGTCGCCTGAGAAACAAGGAGAGAAGGGGCAAAGAGAAAAACAGTAAGTTTCACCAAGAATGCAGTTTTCCTTGAGGTAAACTGAGTAAAGGCTAGTAAGAAAAAATGCAGATTTGATATTTAAAATTCACAAATTTTTGTTTGGTACTAACTTTCATGGATTCCATGGACAGATCAAATCACCAATTAAAAACCACCATGAAACTGTTTCAAAACCAACAGTGAAACTGTTAACTTTTATCATTATCAAAATCAAAAATGAAACTGTTTTCTTTTTGATTACAAAACCAACAGTGAAACTATTTCCTTTTATCACTGCAAACACCAACAGTGAAACTGTTTCCTTTTATATTTGCAAAACCAATAGTCAAACTATAATTCCTTTTAAATGTATCATTAAAAAACAACAATGAAACTATATGTATATTATATGCTTTTATCATATTATTACAAAATCAACAGTGAAACTATTTCCTTTAATCAATATCATCACTTAAACAACAGTGAACCGTTTCCTTTTATCATTGCAAAACCAAGAGTTCATAATTTCTATTTCTTTCTCTTCCTACAGGCTCTGGAGTACGCAAAGAATGTTCCAAAACCAACGGTAAAACCCCGACCAAACCAATACAACTCATACGAGGTTGCGGCACAGCTCACTCCCGGAAGTAACAAGCATCGCACACCCCTTTCCTCAAAAGTCTCACCCCACCCACACAGACTGTAGATGTAATTGACATACGGACGTTAGAACAGAGACATTTACAGGAACGCCAGAAAACCGACAAAATTCGGCAAAACATGGACAGTGTACTTACGCAAAAAGCTCATTGATATTTCTTAAAAAAAAGAAAATGTATTTTAAAAAATGCAAACTTGTGAAATTTTAATTTATTGATTTGTTGCTAGATATAAATAATTTACTAATTATTAAGTTATATTGTTCTTAAAAAGGTTTTGCCATATATTTGCCAAATAGTTATGCTGTATTAAGGGTAATCAACTGAAATGAAGATGTATGATTCTAAATTATATGATGATGCATTGGTGTGGCATATTTTTGACATTTTTGTTGTTACTATATCTAATAGGAAAGAACTTCAAATGATCTTTTAACTTCTCATAAACAGTAATTTTGTTATAAATTTTAGCAATACTATGTTATTTTTACCACATACTGCATAATAAGCAATGTGATCTGCTCAACTTTATGGTGTCATACGAAGGATTAACATTAATTGTTCAAAGACTACTTTTCTCGTGTGGTGCTCGTTGATATTTATTCATGCCACAACAGAATTTCGCTGGAATCAGAACTTTTAATGTATAGCTAAATACCATAATTAATTTAATATAAAGAGTGTGAAAGGTCATCAACATGAGAATAGAGACCAGTCTCCAATTTCAAGCTGCTAATTGGTTGAAGTTTACTTTATTTTCGAATCTGACCAATCACAGGCTAGAGTTTTGAGATTTTCGAAACTGACCAATCACAGGCTAGAGTTTTGAGATTTTCGAAACTGACCAATCACAGGCTAGAGTTTTGAGACTAATCTGAAAGCAGTTTTTTAATCCAGATGTCTTTTAGAGAAATTGTTTGCCTAGAGAAAGATAACACCGCTTTTAGAAAAGAAATAACAACATTAAAAATATTCACAAAAATTAGTGCCCATTGGAATTCTAATGATTTTATATGGAAACTGTTTAGCCCTTAACTCAAAAGGTTATAGCTGCTATCCATGAGCGAACAGTGTACATACTGATCAGCAGGCACATCTGTGCTGCAGGCCTCCTAGCGAAACCTTTAAAACCTTTAAAAACCTTTAATTTCATTGTAAACCGTTAAAACCTTTAAATCATCTGGAAAACATTTAAAACGGCCAAAAAGCCTTTAATTTTCACTCAAAACCTATATTTTTGTTCAGACTGCTTATTTTAACAAGTAATAGTTGCACTTCTGTATTTCTTTCACATTTTAATTGTTGTTATTAAGATACTGCTTGTGTATCAGTCATAATGTATAATTCAGACAGTGTGAAACTAATATCAATTATGCCTATTTCTGTTAGTGTGAGTTGCCTTATATAAATCAACTTTTTTTCATAAATAACCGAATATGTTTGGGTTTTTTTCAACAAGAAATTTGACATAAATTGCCTTTATTTACTCTTTATTTATTAATATTTTACTCTAAAAGGCCTTTATTTCCATAGATTGGAGCCTTTATAAAAACCTTTATTTTGTTCAAACTGGCTAGGAGGCCTGCTGCTGTATGATCAAGATCTACATTGTTCACTTTTGATTTATTGTGTTATTTCTGAACAAGAAGTGAACATTGTAGATTGTGAGCACATATGCTATAAAACTTGTATATGTAATACTTGGTTTAGCCATTTTTTCTATTTCTTGATAACAGTGTGACCTGATTAAAGTCACGTTTTTCCGTTTTTTAATTAGTCTAGACCTTTTTTTATGGTGATGTTTGATGATTTCATTATGGTTATCTGACACTTTCATAAAGAACTGTCCCTATTTATTAAAGTAGGTGACATCGACATACCATTGAACATTTCTCTACAGATTTGTTCTCTTATGAAGTCTGTTAGAAAGAATTTATTGCTGTCAAATCCAGAATTTACAAGTAATGTTTCAATGTCAATGGACGGAATAACTCTGTCAGCAAGGACAAAAAAAGGAAACATAATTATGTTCTTTACAGTGTCAGGTCTTAAGATGGATCAAAATTGACAATGAATTACTTTAACTCGGTTAAAAATTTTCACCAACATCTAAGGTCATTGGACGAATTTACATTAAAGATATTTGGGATAGACTACTGTTTTCTTTAATCATTCAAATAGGCTGCTATTTCCTGGGTGTGGAAATGTTTAGGAAAATACTAAATTTAGTAACGTTTACAATGTAGTTATTGCAATAAATCTTGATTAAGTTATTACAGCAATTTTAGTTCATTTGAGGAATGTAAACTATAAAAGCTGCTTGAGAAGCTAAAATGAACTCATTTGGATCACATGAATTTCCAACAATACTCTATAATTATATATAAATTTTGTTGCATCATTAAACAGTATAGATCCAAATCAGCCAGCACATCTGTGCCATCTGATCAGGATCTACACTGTTTACTTTTAGATTGATTTGGTTATTTCTGATCAAAAAGCAAACAGTGAAGGTCCTGAGCAGCTGGCATGGATGTGCCAGCTGATCAAATTTACGTGGGTCACACAACATGTGATAAAACCCGTATATATGGAATACGGGGGTTATGAGATGTGTATATGTTCAGTATGGGTCAGGTAGTCCATAAATCATCCATTGGTCAGTCTGTCCATGTACAATTCTATATAACAATTCTAAATGTGTTTTAGATATGTTTAATGTGCTGAAAGTTTGCTAAATTTATGTGATAAACTCTTATTAGTGCATATTTTTTTAGCATGTAAATACCATTTATTTTAATTAAAATTTAAATGTGTTTGTTATGTAAATGTATGCATCTGGTTTTGGGAAAAGCAAATGCAGTGACCACAACATTAATGGGACATTAATATAGGGACCACTACATTGAATGGGCACCACAACATTAGTAGGGGATCCACTAGATTGATTTGGGGACCACTACATTGGTAGGGGAACCACTACTTTGGTAGGGGAACCACTACATTGATATGGGGAACCATTTTATTGATACTGGAACCACTACACTGATATGGGTATCACAACATTGATAGGGGATCCACTACATTGGTACGGGAACCACTACATTGATATGGGGAACCATTTTATTGATACTGGAACCACTACACTGATATGGGTATCACAACATTGATAGGGGATCCACTACATTGGTAGGGGAACCACTACATTGATATGGGGAACCATTTTATTGATACTGGAACCACTACACTGATATGGGTATCACAACATTGATAGGGGATCCACTTCATTGATATGGGGACCACTTCTTTTATATGGGACCATAACATTTGTAATAATTGTACCTGTAGTGTATATAGAGATAGTTTTCCACTTTTACTGGAAAAATGATCTAAACCTTTATACTTTCATGCATTTATGCATAGGGGATTTCATTGAAAGTTTCATAACCCAAATATTGGTTACATTTTAAAATGTGTTCTTTAAATACATATTTTTCAAAATTAACACTTTACTCCATATATACACCTTGTTATGTGTGTGCAACCAGTGCGGAACCAGATGTGCCAGCTGATCTGGATCAACACTGTTCGCCAATCCCATAAAGGCGTGTATGTAAAGGAAAGGGTTAAAAAATTATTTCCTTAAACAGGTTCAAATGTGTAAATAAAAGCATATTTTCATTTCAGTAAACAAAGATTTGACAAAAGAAAGAATTTCATTTAAAGATATCATATTTCAGGGGTAATACTTAAATGTCATAATTGTGGAATTGTGGTTAATATTAATTGAACCACTTTACTGGTTTTGGATTAATCAGTACATTTTAGAATTTATTTTGAGTGCATTTTACTGTGTCAGTATTGGTATTACAACTTGGGCTTTAACCCTTTCCTCCATATACATGCCTATGTGGCATGGGCGAACAGTGTAGATCCAGATCAGCCGGCACATCTGTGCCATCTGATCAGGATCTGCACTGTTAAGTTTTGATTCGTTAGGTTATTTCTGACCAAAATGCAACCAGTGCAGATCCTGATCCGACGACATGGATGTGCCGGTTGATCTGGATCTACACTGGTTGCACATGCGTAAAATGCGTATATATGGAGGAAAGGGTTAAACACATTCACTCATTTGTTGACAAAGAAGATTATTGCATCACATTTATTTTGTTTACAGGTTATCTACCATTTATATACTAAATTTCGATATTTTGAAAACTCTTAATATTTTCGTCCTGATTCTTGACCAAGCCTCTTTAACCCTTTCCTCCAAAGATACACCTTTATTGCGAGGGCGAGCAGTTTAGATCCAGATCAGCCGTCTAATCCGTGTCATCTGATCAGGATCTAAACTGTTCGCTTTATGATTCATTAGGTTATTTATGACCAAAATGTGACCAGTGCAGATCCTGATCAGATGACTTAAATCAGGATCTGTATCTACACTGGTCGCACATGCTTAAAATCAGTATTTATGGAGGAAAGAGTTAAAGATATCACATTTCATGTGATGCGATAGTAAACTCTACGTTTTATTGAGAGCAAATGGTGCATAAATAAAGATTGTGACATATTTATGTTTGTCTTACGTCCGTAATTAATTATTTGAAATAATGTATGTAATTCGATCATGTAAATAGAGTTGTCACTCGTATCAAGTATTTAAATAATTTATCGGTAATGTTAACATTTGATATCCAAACCTGAGAAACTAAGGATACCATCTTATAAACTGTAAAAAAAATTGTGTGCTTTATTTCTGGATTTTCAATCTGATGATGAATTATAAAAATGATAAAAAATATGTTAGAGGCAATCCATACATGACTCATTTAGGAATTTGTTGTATTTTTTACTACCTTTCTTTATTAAAATCAGTACTCCAAAAATGTTTTGTTCAACTGCAAAGTCAAAGATCATATAATTAGATAGTATTTCATTTCATTATTTGAGAGCGTATGAATTTAAAAACGTAATCCACTGTGTCCTTGCAATGTGAATGTGTGTTAAAAATTCTTTACCACAAAAAAAATAAATTAGGAAGCTTCTGGAAAAATTAAAGTTTAAGAATTCAGTGTGCATCAAAGATTCTGTTTAAAAGTTGTTAAATCAGGAAAGAAATTTGCTTTAAAATTTAAATTAGATCAAATGAAACCCTTCTTGATATTTTTTACTGCAAATCAATTCAAAGTTGTTTTGTTGGGTTGTTGTTTTTTTTTGAGAACGTGCTGTTCTATAAATTTAAAATTATTTGCTGATATTGTACATATTTCTTGTTGTTGTTGGTTTTGTTTGATTGTTTGATTTTACAAACTGGGCCCAACATTATAATCTGAGTTCGGAAACCAGTCTCAGATCTCAGGCATCTGATTGGCTGAAATGGAGAACTCAAACATCTGATTGGCTAAATTGAAGACTTGTGGTGTCATTATTTTTCATGTGTGTTTCAATTTAAACCAGTCTCAAATCTTAAGCATTTGATTGGTTAAAATTGAGACTAGTCTCCATTATAATAAATGTTCAGCCAATCAGATGCTTGACATTTGAGACTGATTCCCAATCTCACTTTAATAATTTTGGGCCCTGGTTGCACTGAGACTGTTGGTTAAGATTTTATTGTGCTATGTTAATCCATATTGAATATTTGTTAAGCACATTTTGTAATTATTTCTTTTTGTTTTAACATCAGATACATATTTATTATATTTATTAACCAGAGTTTTTGCAAACATCATCCATTTCTTTAATTTAATTCATTAAATGTTTTAATTCATAAGATGATGTGTACAAACATTATACCATTTTTGTAAACATAACACAAGAACATTTTATTGCTAAAGATACCAGTATCATCCCCCTCCCCCTCCCCCACCTTCTGTGTGAAATTTAATCACTGCTAAATTAAATGACACCACTGTATTATAAACATGTATTAGACGTAATAGGTTCCATCCAGTTTGTATGCTGTGGTAACATTTTATTTCGGCGGAAACAATTTAAATTTTCACACAAATACAGCTATTGACATTTTCAAGTGGTTATTACTTCGCGCATTTGTATTACATTGGATTATTGGATTTCGCGATATAGCGGATTGCAATATAGCAGAGCTCCACTGTAATCTATTAATCACTGTTACAAAGGTAAATTTTCGACGGGGTTTAAATTCCCATAATTGCCGTAGCGCCAAAACAGTGAAAATTAAACCTGCGCGAAATAAAATGATACTACAAGAGGGGAATATGGCTTGTGAAGGGGGCTGTAATATAGTCACATTTTGTTAAATATTTTCATATTTACCAGATGGTAGTGCTGTAAATATTATTGTTTATGTATTTATGTACATTCGCAGATCTGTGATACTCAAAAGATTTATTTTAGATGTGAACTTATAACTAACATGCTAAACTAATTTTACATTCTGATACAGTGTAATATATTCTTAAACATCAACAAGTTGTACGTTTTCTTTGAATGAGGTGTTTTAAGTATATTAATTTAACCCTTTCCTGTACAGATACACCTTTATTGCTAGGGCGAACAGTTTAGATCCAGATCAGCCGGCACATTTGTGCCGTCTGATCAGGATCTAAACTGTTCGCTTTTTGATTCATGAGGTTATTTCTGACCAAAATGCGACCAGTGCAGATCCAGATCAGACGGCACGGATGTGCCGGCTGATCTGGATCTACACTGGTGGCACATGCGTAAAAACACGTATATATCCAGGAAAGGATTAAGAAAGGAACTGCGTCCAAACGTTTTATACGGAGTCGGAAACCACTGAAAGAAATTAGCTGGTGATAGGTCAGTTCTAAAATATGCTCATTTTTCAACCAATCAGATCGCAGAGCTCTGAGATTGGTTTCCTGCCTTAGTATATTATAATTTTTAGGGTCAAATGCAGACAGTATTAGGAAAAATTTTCAATTTATAAACTGAGATTGGAAACCAGTCTCAAATCTCAAGCATCTGATTGGCTGAAATGGCGAATGGTCGATATTGCTTGAGATTTGAGACTGGTTTCCATGCTCCGTTTTAAAATCTTGGGCACTGTAGTTGTTTAACCAGATTCCTAAATAAAGAAAATGAAATTTATTACATCAATTTCAGCAACTACAGTATAAAAAATTCATTTAACAAACTTTTTAAATCAATTTGTTCATCTTTAATTAAAAATTAAGAGCCGTTGAATGACATTTTTTTGTAATACAGATTTATTAGGGTTTTTTTTAGTAATTAGAAGCTAATAAAAAGCAATCAAACCCCCGCAATGAATCCTGCAGTTTCAGAGACGTTTAATTTTATATTTTATTCTAACAGATTTAAATTACTGTGGTAACATTATATTTCACGCGTATTTCAAGCTAGGATAAAAGCACGAAATAAAGCCCTAGTGAATTATTACTGAAATAAATTTAAACCAATTGAGAATAATAAAATATGCAAAATAAATTTCACGCAAAAATTGTAATATGCTGCTTGGATGTGAAGATTCTTCCATGCGAAAATAAATGATACTGCAGTAATTTATTTGTTTATTTTTTAGTTATTAGAACCTGATGAAAAAAGCAATCAAAATACACAATGAATTCAGAAATTTCAATTAAGGTTATTTTACAAATTAACTTTGTTAGAAATTCTTCCAGTGACCTCTTTTCTTTAACAGTATTTTTGTTTGATTTCTTGTAAAAAATGTTTTCTGCTAATCAGCTCATAAGCAGTATTTTTGTCTGATTTCTTGTAAATTTCAATTTTTATCTTCTGGAATTGCCAACACCAGGCTTCAAGCTTATAAAACTGAGAATAAAAACCAGTCACAAATCACAAGGATCTGATTGGCTGAAATAGAGACCAGTCTCCATTTCATTCAATCAGATGCTTGAGAGTTTAGACTGGTTTCAAATCTCAGTTTTATTATCATCATACCAGGTTTCAATCTGTCTCAACACTATTTTACAAAACAGGAACGTTATGTATATAAACTTTGGACTGTTGTATTTTTGGTATTTTTATGATGAGTAAATATAGTATATAAAGATCATAAGTTTTGTTGTTTTCCTGTAATAAGAAGCCCAGAAACACGGTATGTACCCAGATAACGAGAATCGCGGATAATGATAGATTGTGAGTATAATGATAGGTCGCCGCATTGGAGAAAACAGCATGGAGAGGTTAGTTAATGTATGATTTTTTTTACTTTATCTGGCGGTCGATTCCAAATGTACGGGTATCAGAGGAAGGGTAGGACATCGCTTGCTTGTTATTTATCGCAAAAGATTGGTATTAGATCACAATAACATGAAATTCATACATTAACTAACCTCTCCATGCTGTTTTCTTCGATCTGGCGATCTATCATTATTCTCACAATCTATCATTATCCGCGACTCTCATTATCTGGGTACATACCGTGAGGAAGGCATGATTTGTTAGCCCTTTACTCCAAACGAGATGGCTGTTTTCCCATGGCAAACAGTGTAGATCCAGATCAACCGGCTCATCTATGTCGTCTGATCTTGATCTACACTGTTCGCCTCTTAAGTCAGAAATAACTCAATGAATCTGAAAGCAAACAGTGTAGATCCAGATCAACCAGCTCATCTATGTCGTCTGATCAGGATCTACACTGTTTGCTTTCAGATTCATTGAGTTATTTCTGACTTAAGAGGCGAACAGTGTACATCCAGATCAACCAGCTCATCTATGTCGTCTGATCAGGATCTACACTGTTTGTTTTCAGAATCATCGAGTAATTTCAGACTTGAGAGGGGAACAGTTTAGATCCAGATCAGATGGCGTGGGTGAGCAGCTGATCTGGATCTATACTGGTCTCACAGCGATAAAACACGTAAATATGGAGTATATGACTAAACACAAGCATATCTGGAGAATGCCTGAAACGCGTTTCCATAAAACGAGTCAATGAAGTCTCAGTTTTGATTGATTTGAAAAGTTACTTAGCTACATGATCGCAAAACTATTGGATGTTCATCGGCAACTGAAATAAGGTGTCAAGTTTGACATTGAATTGATTATCTTTCAAAAAACATTCGGGCTATTTTTTATATGAAAATCTACAGAGTTTGATATTCCATGACAATTGCATTGAAAAATTGATGACAAAACTGCCAGTTGAAATCAACATAATTTGATATTTAATTCCGATTATACTGAAAAACTGATGCCAAAACTGCCTGTTGAAATCTACAAAATTTGATATTTAATTCCGATTATATTGAAAAACTGTTGACAAAACAGCCAGTGAAAATCTACAGAATTTGATATTTAATTTCCAATTAAATTAAAAACAAAATTATGCCAAAACTGTTAGCTGATATCTACAAAATTGATATTCCCAGTAAGTTACATTGAAAACTGATTTCAAAACTGACATTCGAAAATCTACAGAAATTGATATTTAATGTAAGTTACATTGAAAACCTGATATCAAAACTGGCATTCAAAAATCTACAAAAATTGATATTACAAGTCAGTTTCATTGAAAAACTGCTATAAAACTGAAATTCGAAAATCTACAGAAATTGGTCATACTGCAGAAACTACCTCACCGGGTTTTCCGATACGCGAATTTTTCGCAATATAGAACAAAGAAGGCAGTAGTTGGTTTAATGAGCATAACTTTTTTTCTGTTCATCTAAATCCTTAGGTGCAAACGGTTTCATAAAATTTAATCTTTGCTTGATAATTATATGTTTATTTTATAAATATTAAAGTATATTGCGATAGTCTGTTTTTAGGTTAAAGTTAACCATCTCAGCCTCCTATATATTCTATTGAAAATCGTGCAAAATCGCCGACCTGTCCGTTTAAAATGAATTAATTACACTAATTAAATTGCAATAAAAGCTTAGGTGCAAACGGATTCAAAAAGACGACTAATTAATCTTTCAAATGATATATTTTTTAGTTGGAAAAATTATGTTGCGACAGTCTGTTTTGAGGTTGAAGTTCGGCTATTTTTGAATTTTCTCAAAATGAAGCCGATACAATTATTGCGCTGTATCGATTAAAATCGTTTGACGTCATATTGGCCTGAGGCAGATATTTTATATTGCAGTTGGAAAAGACGGTTAAGCCGTTTAAATGAAACAATGTGCTATTTAAGCATGTATTGAATAAAACTGATTTTTACCTGCTGTAGAATAAATTTGTAATTTTCAGTTTTGGTTAAATGCCGGTAATAGCAAAGGCGTATGTATATGAACATTGCGAAAAAGTGTTGTTGTTGTTCCTATTATTGATTTTGTTGTTCAACTTATTCAATAAAGTATATAAATTACATTTTAAGGCACGCTAGCTTCAAAAGACGCCGACTTGAATCGACTCAAACTCTTAATTAATTAAGGTAATCTGTCATTTATCTTCCGGATGCGGCGAATAATCACGTTTGTCCTTAAACGTGAAAAAAATCACACCTTAAATTGCAAACTGCGAATATCTCTCAGGTGTTCGTGTCATTTAAAGATTCGAATCCACAACCTTGACACAAGTCCACGGTTGCACACCTGTCATTTGGTAACTGACATAAACTCTGATTGATGGCTTCTCAGAGAAATATTTAAAAAAAAAACCTGACTATAAGTTACTGCATGAGGGAGAGCCACTGCCAGAGATTACCTCAACTCGTGCTTTAGCTAGACAAGTGCTACCTGACGAATATTTCGTAGAACGTATCATTTGGTACCGGAAGGGATCAACCACAAATAATGTAAGTATAATTCTTCTGTAAAAACTAATTACTCTGTCATTCTCTTCTTGTTTTCTGTCTCTTTTACATTACTATTTTACTTATCTTGCTTATCTGCTGTACATTCATTTAAAAGAATTATTGATTATAATTAAGATACCGCATATTATTACTATTACAGGCACTTAAACCTGACTGTTACAAATTCATTTCGAACATAGAATTTATCAATATCTGAAAAAAATAAAAACATCTTTTTTAATACCAATGTTTATCTATGTTTCATTTATTACAATAAGATAATACAACAATTTAAAAGAAATCTGAAATTTATTATTTTTTTAACACATGTACCAATAACTTATTTGTATTACATATAATTTTTCTAATGCATTAGCGATATTTTGAATTCAATTTAAATAAACTATTTCATTAATTGTCTCACTATTCTGCTTTATCTGTGAAAATAACGAGCGTATAAACTGTACGATATTATTTTTATTACAACAACTATACTTAAGGACTTTGAAAACGCACCCTTGGGATAAGTGTATTTTAACTTGGAAAAGGCCTTTGAAATGAAATGTTTCACATACCTTTGTAAAGTACAATTCATTGCCGTCAGTTTGATAGTAAAATATTTAAGATTGGTCTATTTATACAAAAGATATTGCGAGTTAAAGACAGTAACCCTAAAATCAAAAGTAACAATTCACGCCTATAGAGCTTGCATTACAATTAAAGGCATATCATTGAAAACGAACGCTTGTATTGTAGTGGCTATTGGCTAAAGTGTTACTTTTGATTTCAGGGTTACTGTCTTTATTTTATTATCAATGAACCAATTTTAAATATTTTGGTATCAAAATGACGGCAATGAGTTGTACTTTACACAGCTATATAATATGTTTGATATAAAAGGCGTCTTCTATGTTTATATACACTTATCCCGAGGGTGCGTTTTCAAAGTCCTTAAGTATATTTCAAACAAAATCTCCCATTTGGTGTAATATATTGTGGTGTTTTATTGCACAGGATTGCAGGTTAATTGGCAGTTTTATTGCACATAATTGCGGGGTAATTGTTAACATCCGGATTAAGTGCCCCGTTAATGCAGGAATTTATTTCGTTTATACACTGATAAAAATAAAATCTGTCAAAACAAAAGAAAAACGACAGACTTGAAATTTAAAGTGAGGAAGTGGGTTAATAATTTCAATTTTTATGTTAAACCTTTGGAAATGAAAGCATAAAATTATCCTGAAGTGACACGTAGAACGAAGTTTACTTAGCAGTCCTTGGGCTAAACGGCTATCCTCAATAAATACCCAATTTCGATTTCTTTAATAAAACATGTATGATAAATTTCCATCTTGATTTGTACTTCAAAAAATGTAAGTTACATTGAAAACTGATTTCAAAACTGACATTCGAAAATCTACAGAAATTGATATTTAATGTAAGTTACATTGAAAACCTGATATCAAAACTGACATTCAAAAATCTACAAAAATTGATATTACAAGTCAGTTTCATTGAAAAACTGCTATAAAACTGAAATTCGAAAATCTACAGAAATTGGTCACGATTCCCGGTCAGTATTGGTATTCCCAGTCAGTTACATTGAAAATCTGATATCAAAACTGACATTCGAAAATCTACAGAAATTGATATTCCCTTTCATTTACATTGAAAAACTGATATCAAAACTGACATTCGAAAATCAACAGAAATTGATATTCCAAGTCAGTTACATTGAAAAACTGATATCAAAACTTAAATTCGAAAATCTACAGAAATTGATATTTCGTGTCAGTAACATTGAAAACCTGATATCAAAACTGGCATCCGAAAATCTACAGAAAATGATATTCCAAGTCAGTTACATTGAAAAACAGATATCAAAACTGACATTCGAAAATCTACAGAAATAGATATTCCATGTCAGTTACATTGAAAACCTGATATCAAAACTAAAATTCGAAAATCTACAGAAATTGATATTCCATGTCAGTAACATTGAAAAACTGATATCAAAACTGAAATTCGAAAATCCACAGCAATATTTAATGTCCTTTTCTGGAAATTTTGCATCAGACCATTGGTGACGGAAAAAAATGTTTGCTTGTGTGAAAATTCATGATTGGTTTCTGATCGATGTCAATTAGATTTTGACCCAGCGAACAACCTTCGGAAACACCTGTTGCCCTGCACCATTTCACAAGACGCCGACCTCGTTTTTTGTCATGCAAAGACTCTAAGAACTGCCGCTTGAAATCAAAAGACGATGTATTTTACTTCCAAATTTATTTAGTTTTTGCTGTCAATCAAACTTTTGTCACTGTTAGTTTATTCCCCTTGCGGATGTTGAAACAATATCGAAAGGCGTGGCTTAAAGTTAAGCAACGTGAAAGCGTGATTAACAATGAACAATTTTCTGTCAATAATACTTTCCCGCGCTACTTCTCAACGAAAATATCAGTCGTCGCGCATCGTGATTGATGTTTTGGTTGCAAGCCAAAATCTGACTGAAATGGATAATAATAATGGATATAGTATTTCCTGTCAAAGATCTATATTCGGCAAATTTAAAACATTTTATGGTAGTTTTAGGCTAATGTGATTTTTGCGGGTGTTTAATTTTCACGCTATGATAAGTGCGCGAATTCAAATACCAGCAAAATAAGAGCGTATCAGTAAAGTTTGTCGTAAAAGAATATTGCAACCGGGCGAAATTATTTCCGCGCAAAAATGTAATTAAGAGCTTCTGTGCGAAAATTTGACTCCGGGAAATTAAGAAGTAGAATGATGTTGAGTTAAACACTTGTGTCGCCCCTGGAATTTTGTAAGAATAAAAAACCGTAAAAAAGGGCAAAACTCCATCAAATGTAACCTTAACCCAAGAGATTTGGCATGATCACGAGCATGTTGTTATAAGCAATATAATTTGAAAATTTGATGGAGAAATATGGAGAAATGATGAAATTATACCCAACAGTAGGTTTTATTTTCAAAATCCAAGTATAAAAAGAGGCATAACTGCATCAAATGTGACCATGACCTAAAGAATTTGGTATCATGAAGATTGTGTTGTCATAAGCAACATAATTTAAAAGTTCGATGAAGAAATACATGTATAATTATTTTAAAATGGCAAAGTTATAGCCAACGTTAAGTTTTCGTGACAGACCGACGGACGGACATAGCAATCCTTAAGTATTGCCTTTTCTTCGAAAGGGCGACACAAAAATGTACCACAGTATTTACATGCATTAAGAGTACCCGTTGAACACAGATCTAGATGAGGCCTAATTCCAAAGACATTACCAGGAACGGAGGGAGGGACTGAGAGGGAGATGTGAGGAGATAAACTGTTAAGTTAAGAGAGCTTCTTGTGTTTGATTTTGTATAAAACACATGGGCACGTTGAAAAATAAGTAAAATGACCGTTGTTGCAGAGTTGAAAAATCTTACAACTCAAAAAGTAATAACAAACATTTCATTATGAAAAAAAGTTAAACGTATAAAATGTTGTATAAACATCATTTGAATGCACGTGTGTTTAATTGTTCGATAATTTCAAGTTCTGAATAATGCGCAATTTCAAACCCTCGGTTAAACTTAACCATGCATTATTGTGTTTTATGAGTATAATACAATAACGCGAATTAAACTGCGCAAAAATGTCATTTTTGGCATTAACGCGACATTTCGCGGCCCCATGAACTTTAGTTTTTAGCCATGCAGGGCTAGGTGCTGTCGCCGTGACGGTGCGGGTTCGCTCCCAGCTAGAGGCACTATCATTTTAATGTGAAACCACAATGGAAGCTATAGTTTTCATACTCATAGTGCAGAAATTTGGATAGCCCTACAAAACATCTGTTACGAGGACCATCCTTTAGTTTATGATGCCTAAAATGTACTGTTAGCGATACCAGTTATCTAATTCACCATGTTTTCTTGTAGAGAACCATTCATGTTGACGTAATTTGATAATTTTAACAATGTTATCATAGAGACAGGTGCTTTCTTTTTTATCAATTAATAAAGGGTCTCTTGTCATTAAAAATCCTGAACTGGACAACGAATTTTCAACAACGGATAAAATAAGAACTATAATATTAAAAATATTATTAAAAATACCCAAATTTAATTTGATATTTTAATTTACTGGAATATTTTATTAAAGGGACACTAAATTAAGATATGTTTTCAGAAATGCGTGGATATCTAGTTCTTTTTCTTTTAATAAGTATTTCAGGTAAGATCAACCCGTTTTTTGAGTTTCTACTTTGAGTTTAAAGCTGCCTATTCATAGTTTCAGGGCTGAAGGTTATAAAGCTGAGATTGGAAACCAGTCTCAAATCTCAAGCATCTGATTGGCTGAAATGGCGACTGCTTGAGATTTGAGACTGGTTTCCATGCTCAGTTTTATAACATGGTGGAATACTTCAATGTCGCTCTCGTGGTTAATATTAATTATAATACTATATAATGCCTACTGTTAAACTGTTTTTTTTAGCGTTAGTTTATTTTCGCTAATATTCGCGAATCGCTAATCTCGTGAATTCATACTGAATACCTCGAATTCATGATGATTTTTCATTATTTTTCATATCCGAAAATAAGTATATCCGAAAACGACGTCGCGAATTCAAAAACACGCGAATAGGGAAAATAGCGGATTTTTGACAGAAAATTGCGAATAGTTGACCTCGCGAAATTAAAGCGTTTCATAGTATAAATGACTAAATGGGAGAAAATTTGGACTAATCAGTACGGATCTGCCGTGTGTGAATTTTACTGCGCTGGTAACCCTAAAACAACTTTTGGTTTTAAAATATTCACTCGTACGTTGAGTATTACATTACATTGACTTTGTTTACAGGTCTAACAGTTTATATTATAAATTTTATATATACTGAAAGAACTAAGTTTAGCAAGTATATAATTTGAACATAAAACATCTTCCTTCAATTATAGAATGGGGTCTAATTACATAAAAGATATGATATTCTCTATATTTTTTATATAGTGATGTGTCATGTAATCCATGTGAAATCAATCAGGTATATTTTGATTGCCAACTAAAAAAGATCTTTTAGTTTAAATATTTTCTATGGTATTTTAATCATGTTACTTTACTTGCTAAACTTATTTCTTTCAGTATATACCGTATAATGGGTTTTTTTCGCGAGCATAATATTTTCGCTATTTTCGCGACCCAGGTGAATTCGCTAAAATTAAAAACGCCAAAAAAAAACAACAACTTTCGCGTTAATTTCTGTGAGCTTAAATTCGCTAAAATTACAACCGCGAAAATTAAAATTTCGACAAAATCGCGAAAATTTTCGATCGTGAAAATAACCCATTATACGGTATTTGAAAACAGGTTATATTTTCGTCCTGATTCGTGACAAGCGCCATTAAGATCTAATGACCATGTAGCTCCTTTTTATTCAATAACCAAGCTTCTTCTCTCTTGATTCATTTGTTTTGTTTTGTTTTGCAAAAATCACGACCTGACTTCTTCTTGAACACGAAAAATATAAATGAGGCACGTCACGAGAAAAAGTACCTTCGGTCATTTTTAGTGATATTTTAGTTTTTACTAAATTAAGAAAGAACTTACAACTACAAATCAATTTGTTATAACTTATATGTGATTTTGTTACACATTTTGACAATAAAATTGTGTTTTTACCGCGAAATGCACAATAAATAATGTCGTCTGCTCAAATTTATGACGTCATTTCAAAGATTGACGTCAGCTGTCCGAAGGTACCTTTTCCCGTGACGTGCCTCATTTAATGATATTGCCCCTACCGGGAAGCGAACCCGTGCAGCGTTAGCGCCTGGCCATGCAATGCCAATTATGTTACTTATTACTATGACTATGACCTTTTTATGCTTATGTCAAATAAAAGTTTTGTTCTGTTGCTATTTTGCTAAGCGGGACACCCCCGCCCCACCCTCCCCCACCCCAAAAAATAAGGTTGATCGGATAACCCCGATAAACGTTATCATCACTGCATGACAGCGGAAACCGATTATTTACTGATAACAGTAATGACTATATGTACGGGAAGACTTTTAAAGGCCGCAAGACTGAACAAATAGCGCTACTGCGAATTTCAAATGGGGCGCGTCACAGGAAAAGGTACCTTTGGGCAGTTGACGTCACTCTTTGAAATGACGTCATAAAGTTAAGCAGATGACATTAAGTACTATGCATTTCGCGGTCCAAATATCATTTTATTGTCAAAATGAGTAAGAAAATCACTTCTTAGTTATAAGTACATAAAAACTAGTTGTAATTTCTTTCCGAATAAAATAACAACTAAAATATCCGAATAAAGTAACAACTAAAATGTAACAAAATATGACCGAATGTACGTTTTCCCCTGACGCGCCCCATTAATGATAGTGCACCTACTGAGAAGCGAACCCTTAAGGCGACAGTACCTAGCCATGCAATGCCAATTAAGCTGAGCGGAACAGCTATTAATAGAACCCCTCGTTAGTAGGAAAAACATAAAATGTATTAATCATCAGCATTTTTATTTAAAGAAATCACCATTATTATTAACTCCATTTTAATTAAAGATTGTTCTTATTTTTCCCTGCGGTTTATTTTTTTTTATTTATTTATTTATGAAAACAAACAACGAAGATTGAAAGGACATTTAATACTTGATTCGAAGACAACAGTTCTTTTCAAAACCTCCCGTAACATAGGAATGAAATAAGACTAACACACATTGTAAACTTATGCAATTGGTGACCAATTAGAACTTTGGGTGAGTGTATATTGTGTTTGCAATTAAGATCGTAGGCATGAAGTTTCTTCTTTTTTTCAAAAAAACGGCATTTTGGGTTATTTAGATTCGTGGTTTTCTTTACAATATTCATACGTACGTTTCATAGTTTAGTTTTTTTTATACTTTTTTACTTCCTTAATACGACTGTCTTGTGCGTAATTTCATTCCGTTCATATCACAACAGCCCATAACTTTCAGACCGCACGTCCTAATAGAATAGGGGCCGGTTTAACAATATCAAAGCTGCATGCGCGACGCCCATATTGGATATTATATAAAGTATTTATTTATAGAATAATGCTCATTTATTTATATTTTCTATTCCAAAAGAAAGTGTGCACTTTGTTTACGGTTATCTTTCATTAACCGGTTTTCCTAATGCCTAAATATGTGGTATCAAAATTGAAATCAGATAATTTAAATTCTATAACTATATATGATCTATCTTTAGGCATTAAGAAAACCAGGTAATGAAAAATCCCCCCCAAAATAAAGTGCACACTTTCTATTGGAATACCTTTTATATTTATTTCATTTATTGATAAAAAAAGGGTTAAGTTTTACTTAATTCTTTTAAATATTTTAAAACGAAATTTGGATTTATTAAAAATTATATCGATTCAATAGAGGCAGCACCTGCTGACCGGCAACCGAGACAGAGTCCTTTCAGCCGTATGGGCGGTGGGGCCGGAGGAGGCCCATTCCATGGCCCCATGGGTGGAATGATGGGGCCAATGGGAGGTATGGGTGCAATGGGTCCTTCTATGGGTGGACCGACAATGGGGGGACAAAGTCACGGAACTGCAGGTGCGATGATGACCTCAGTTGGTCTACAATGTGTACGTCATGAGATTGTGTGCCCAAAATGGTGCCTTGCAGAGGACGCAAATGGATGCAAGTCATGTCCATGTGGTCCAGGTAAGACATGTCGAGGTAGCATCGAATCAATCTTTCCTAATTACTCGTTTGCGTGTGACTAATCAAATGTATTTCATTAAAAGAAATTAACAAAGCTTCTATGCATACGAGGCTTAGCTTAAAATATCCCAAGAGTGACGTAATTTATCATTATTCAAATTTGAAATCGAGGCTTTGCTTAAAATATCCCAAGAGTGACGTAATTTATCATTATTCGAATTCGAAATCGAGGCTTTGTTTAAATTATCTCGAGAGTGACGCAATTGAATTCGAATTAAACAATTCAGTCAAATCTGTCTTTAAAGACCACAAAGAAAAAAACAACAACAAAAAAGTGGTATTTGAAGACGAGCATTCTACCTTCATACATGAATTTGTTCTTCAAATCAGCCAGCGGGACAAATACAATGTGTTCTTTATCCACATAAAGCCTTTGGATACTGTTGGTCTTTAACACAGGTTTGACTTGACTGCTAATTAAGACCAGCTTTGGATCTGGAGAGTTCACTTTGTTTTTATTGCGAGGTGGTCTTAATTTTCGGACAGAAAAAGTTCATAACTGTAAATAAAAACGGAAATTTCAAATAGTGGTCGTATTTTGGTAGTGGCCTTAATTTTGCGATGGTCTTAATGAGGGGTTTTACTGAAAATTTAAGTTGTTTGCTGCGAGACGATTCCAATCTACAACTCTTATTAAACAACTTGTTACATTTATTGTTACATTCACCAGTAACCGGATCAAACACGCTAGACGTAAATCGTTTATACAGCAATTTTTCCTCAATTGTCTCGCCGTGTAATTTTATCAGAAATAAATTTCCTGTCCGAGAACCACTTCACCTACTTAGAAATTGAAACTGGGTCTTCCTCTGAATATAACGGAGGTTACACTGAAGCAGTGATTCTATTGTTTATCAGAACACGTGTTTGTCAACTCTTTATACGATTTCGGTCCCTGATAAAGGATGATGTCACAGGATGAGAAAGAATGTGCAGCCAGACCGGGACCCGAACTCGCGACCCCTCGCTTACCGGGCGAGTGCTTTCCCGGCTGAATTATCCGTCCGCTTACACATCTTCTCTACAGATAGTGACTAGATTCGTGCCATGACAATGACCATGAGCGTCATTACATTTGTCGTCAGCGGACAGAACCACCAGTCCTTGATAACCTTTTACTTTATAGCCACGCCTTTTTATCACGTGAGCAACCAGTGAAGATCCAGATCACCTGGTACATCTGTGCTATCTGATCTGGCTCTACACTGGTTGCTTCTTTGTCACAAAAAATCTAACGAATTTAAAAGAGGAAAGTGTAGATCGTGACCAGATGGCACAGATGAGGAGGCGGATCTGGATCTAAACAGGCCATTGATGTGATAAAAGACCTTTTCATGGTGTAAAGGAATAATGCTGATTGCATCATAGCTGGACAGAGAGTTAACACGTTATATGCAAAGCGGGACTCGAGTCAACACTGATCCACCAGTCATGAAATAAGAACAAGGTCACGGCGCTAATAAATTATTACTGACAAGTTGCTTTTTCAGCTGGTGGTATGAACTTACTAGCGGGTGGCCCATCTGGAGGGCCTATGGGCGGAGCTATGTCAACTGGACCAATGGGCGGGGCTATGTCCATGGGATCTGGTCCAAGCGGTGGATATGGTAAAACTTAACTTGATAACAGATTATATGCAAGTAGAATTCAATAAAAAGCATCCGTCAAAATATAATTTAAATGACTTTTACAGATAAAAATATTTGTATTGTAACGTTCGTAACATCAAAAATCTCTTTTTTTCTAAATTAAAAATTCAATAATTCCAATTTAGTCTGAATGAAGGTAAATGCTAAAATAAATTCATGTTATTTCTAATTATAAGAAACATAACGCATCAGTTTTTGCATTTTAAACTTTAAAGTTGGTGGCAGTAGCGGTAGTGGCGGTGGTGTAGTAGGCGGCGGCGTTTCTGGTGGAGGAAGCGGCGGTTCTGTCAGTGGCGGAGGAGGAGGAGGAGGAGGTGGAGCTCCATCTGGAGGCGGTTACCACGTGCCTTCTGGGGGAGTGGCTTCGAGTCACAGTACCTCCTCTTACACACAAACTTACGTAGAAACGAAACCTGTGAAGGAGTGTGCAGCTACTTTGTTATGTGCGAGCACGTGTGAAGGTTATAGGCTCGGAGGAGAAAGTTCTGGCGGATGTAGGTCATGCTCGTGTCCCACGAGCCACCATGTGTCAACAAGTAAGCACTTTCATCATTAAGTTAAAGATTGTATCACATGATACTGTTATCGTGGTACACATTAGTTTTTTTAATTAATTCTGTTGAAATGTCATCTTTGGGACGCGTCTTCAGGTGATTGAAATCCTTATAATGACGTCATCAAGTTGAGCAGACGTCATTGCTTATAACCTTTGCATTTCGCATAATATAGTCAAATTGGTAACACCATTTTCTTATAATTGTGTGAAAATATCAGAGAGTTGCGATCTCTTTCCAAATACTGTTAAAAATAAAATGTCAAAACCTATTACTAAAGAGATCTTTTCCCATGAAGTGACCCAATCATTAAAGAAATGTAAAAAAGTGAAAACATATTTTCCATATAAGTCCATTTTACTGTTGTCTCATTTAATTTCGCGTGGACGAAATATCGCGTAGGCATGAAATTCGCACAGTGGTATTTTTCTATTCAGAAATATTATTATATATTTTAATTTCGCAAGGGTTTAAATTCGCGCATTTATACTCACACAAAATATGCGAATTTAAACCCGCGCTAAACCAAATGATTCCAAAGTTGTAGCTATTGGTGTTTTTTATTCAAGCCTCTCTTAACAATTAATCTGTATCAACTTCCTGATAATCACGGACCCTGTTGGCTTAAGATTGCAGAGACAGGCTTTGATACAATTTACAATTTTAGACGATCATTTTATTTTATGATATTATGTAATAGCCTTTAAATTGTTGAGCTCTTCCTGCGGAAATAATTAGCAGAGTTTATCGTCTGCCATGGTGTCTGCTTCCTGGTTCAAACAGTAACTCGCACCCTGTACAAGGGTGCAAGTTAGGAACTCTAAAAAAAACTGAAATCCCTAAAATTTGTCAATTTATATAGGGAAAATGAAGAAAATCACTCATTTTTAGACACACAAAAACCTGAATTTCAGGCGCACGCCTGACTACTTGCACAAATGCCTATATCTGGCCTGAAGGTTATAAAACTGAGCTTGGAAACCAGTCTCAAATCTCAAACAACTGATTGGCTGAAATGGCGCCTTGTCGCCATTTCAGCCAATCAGATGTGAGATTTGAGACTGATTTTCATTCTCAGTTTTACCTTGGGACCTGGTTTCGTTGAAAGTCGCTGAAGAATCTCACCTCTGGTGGGACTCGAACTTGCGACATATGGATTTGAAGTCCGATGCTTAAACCTCTAGACCATTTCATGGGCGGCTCCAGGATTCGCTTGGCAATTTATGTAGTTCGCAAAGAAGGACCTTACATTGCACTATTTTTATTCTCAAATGATTTCAATAGGATTCTGGTTTATTGTATTCATACTTTTTCTATAATATTGACATTAAAATTCAACTGAGACAATTTTTAGAGGGGAGCTCACGCCGGATGCGCCCCTGTCTAAATCCGATAGTGCGCGATCTTCTATATTTTGTCTACTCTAGCTACGATCCAGTACATCATTGAGACGGTGCAACCAGCACAGAAGGAGTGCACCGTGACGGCTTACTGCATGCGCTCATGTGACAGTGGATACGTCATGTCCAAAACAGACGGTTATGGCTGCCCAGAATGTTCCTGTCTGCAAGGTAGGGGAAAGCCAAGTGTAATGTCATTATATTTCGCGTATTTCGCGCAAAAGTAAATGCGGGAATTCAAAATCCAGCAAAACTTCATCATATAATGTTGTATCATTTAATATCGCGGGGATCAAATTTCGCGCAAATGACATAAGTGACATTTTCGGGAGGGCTTAAATTCGCGCACTTGTATTATTCTAATAAGACTAGATATTCAATGGTTTGATATGGCTAGGGTTTTATTGCACTAATTTACTCTAGCGCGAAATACCCAAAAACTAAACCACGCGAAATATAATGATACCACAGTAATATATGATTAAATATTTAAATAAAATTTCGTGAATTTATGACCGCTTGAATGCATCATTTGCTGTTTTTACGCGAAAATAAAGTACTCACGAAATTTAATGACACTACAGACTGCAAAATACTGCCGGTACTTGAGGGGTTTTATTTAATAAACGAATGTTTAACCAATCTTACTAAAATCGTCTCCTGTAAACCTTTAAGCTAAAATTTGATTAGATCTGAACGGAGATTGATGTATAAGATTAAGTCTGCTTAACAGGGAAATGACCGGCAATTTTATTATTAAAGTTCATTTTGGGAGTAGATGGGGCTATACTTGAAGAAAAAAGAAATGCATTTAGAGTCAACTTTTTTACTGGTCATTTTGATCATTGGGTCTATTCACATAAGCTAGAAGGAAGAATATTAGGTTCTATGAAAGCGGTGCGATTCAGAAAATCTCTTAGTCTGCCTTTATCCAACAGGGACCACCTTTGGATAATGATTACATTTTATTTGTCCCACTGACTGATTTACAAAATTCACCTGTGAACATAGACACTTGCCTTCAAAGACCATTTTTAGGTTTTCCAGTGTATGTTCCGTTGCATCTGCCATGGATGTTTTTATTCACATGATACTTATAGTTGGGGTGGGGTCAATCTTCTCAAAATCAGTGATAGAATAGAATAGATTAGAATAGAATAGTATAGAATAGTAATAAAAATAGACATTAATAGAATAGAATAGAATCCAATAGAATAGCAATGGATAGAATAGACTAGAATACATTAGAATAGAATAGAATAGAATAGAAAAGAATAGAATAGAATAGAATAGAGTAGAAAATAATAGAATAGAATAGATAAGAATAGAATTGAATTGAATTGATTTGAATAGAATAGTTTATTAAATCAATCAAGGGTTGTATACAATGACTTAGTAATACATTATAATAAAAGATAATGAAGTTTCCACAGTATAGAAATATCAAATAAGGATGTAAATCCAAATAAACCTCATTGGATATTGGTCAAAATACAAAAAAAACATATGTTACAACAGAAGACCCTAAAGCAATAACAACATATGTCTGAATTCTTAAGGTCTAACAAATATATTGATTAATGTAATGCGACAATACCACCTTTATTAATGTAATGCACCAATACCACCCTAATTAATGTAATGCACCAATACCATCCTAATTAATGCAATGCACCAATACCACCCTTAGTAATGTATTGCACCAATACCACCCTAATTAGTGAAATACACCAATACCACCCTAATTAATGTAATGCACCAATACCACCCAAATTAATGTAGTGCACCAATACCACCCTAATTAATGCAATGCACCAATACCATCCTAATTAATGCAATGCACCAATACAAGCCTAATTAATGCAATGCACCAATACCGCCCTAATTAATGTATTGCACCAATACCACCGTAATAAATGCAATGCACCAATACCATCCTAATAAATGTATTGCACCAATATCACCCTAATTAATGTAATGCACCAATACCACCCTAATAAATGTCATGCACCAATACCATCCTAATTAATGTAATGCACCAATACCACCCTAATTAATGTAATTCACCAATGCCACCCTAATTAATGTAATGCACCAATACCACCCTAATTAATGTAATGCACCAATACCACCCTAATTAATGTAATGCACCAATACAATCCTAATTAATGTAATGCACCAATACCACCCTTATTAATTCAATGCACCAATACCACCCTAATAAGTGGAATGCACCAATACCACCCTTATTAAAGTAATGCACCAATACCACCCTAATTAATGTAATGCACCAATACCACCCGAAATAATGTAATACACCAATACCACCCTAATTAATGTAATGCACTTATACGCCCCCTAATTAATGTATTGCACCAATACCACCCTAATTAATGTAATGCACCAATACCACCCTTATTAATGTATTGCACCAATATTACTCTAATTAATGTAATGCACCAATACCACCCTAAGTAATGTAATGCACCAATAACACCCTATTTAATGTAATGCACCAATACCACCCTAATTAATGTAATGCACCAATACCACCTTAATTATGTAGTGCACCAATACCTACTTAATTAATGTATTGCACCAATATCACCCTAATTAATGTAATGCACCAATACCACCCTAATTAATGTAATACACCAATACCACCCTATTTAATGCATTGCACCAATACCACCCTAATTAATGTATTACACCAATACCACCCTAAGTAATGTATTGCACCAATACGACCTTATTTAATGTAGTTCACCAATACCACTCTAATTAATGTAATGCACCAATACCACCCTAATTAATGTCATGCACCAATACCACCCTTATTAATGCAATGCACCAATACCACCTTTATTAATGTAATGCACCAATACCACCCTAATTAATGTATTGCACCAATATCACCCTAATTAATGTATTACACCAATACCATCTTAATTAATGTAGTGCACCAATACCACCCTAATTAGTGGAATGCACCAATACCACCCTAATTAATGCAATGCACCAATTCCCCCCTTATTAATGTATTGCATTAATATCAGCCTAATTAATGTAATGAACCAATACCACCTTAATTAATGTAGTGCATTAATATCACCCTAAGTAATGTAATGCACCAATACCATCCTAATTAATGCAATGCACCAATACCACCCTAATTAATGTAATGCACCAATACCACCCTAATTAATGTAATGCACCAATACCACCCTAATTAATGTATTGCGTCAATACCATCCTTATTAATGTATTGCACCAATACCACCCTAAGTAATGTATTACACCAATACCACCCTAATTAATGTATTGAACCAATACCACCCTAATTAATGAATTGCACCAATATCAACCTAATTAATGTAATGCACCAATACCACCTTAATTAATGTATTGCACAAATACCACCCTAATTAATGTAATGAACCAATATCACCCTAATTAATGCAGTGCACCAATACCACCTTAATTAATGTATTGCACCAATATCACCCTAATTAATGTAATGCACCAATACCAGCCTAATTTATGTAATGCACCAATAACACCTTATTTAATGCATTGCACCAATACCACCCTAATTAATGTATTGCACCAATACCACCCTAAGTAATGTATTGCACCAAAACCACCTTATTTAATGTAGTGCACCGATACCACTCTAATAAATGTAATGCAACAATACCACCCTAATTAATGTAATGCACCGATACCACCCTAATTAATGCAATGCATCAATACCACCTTTATTAATGTAATGCACCAATACCACCCTAATTAATGTATTGCACCAATATCACCCTAATAAATGTATTACACCGATACTACCCTAATTAATGTAATTCACCATTATCACCCTAATAAATGTCATGCACCGATCTCACCTTAATTAATGTAGCGCACCAATACCACCCTAATTAGTGGAATGCATGAATACCACCCTAATTAATGCAATGCACCAATACCACCCAAATTAATGTATTGCACCAATATCACCCTTATTAATGTAATGCACCAATACCACCTTAATTAATGTAGTGCACCAATACCACCCTTATTAGTGGAATGCACCAATACCACCCTATTTAATATAATGCACCAATACCACCCTAATTAATGTATTGCGTCAATACCACCCTTATTAATGTATTGCACAAATACCACCCTAATTAATGTATTGCACCAATACCACCCTAATTAATGTATTGCACCAATATCACCCTTATTAATGTAATGCACCAATATCACCTTAATTAATGTAGTGCACCAATACCACCCTAATTAGTTGAATGCACCAATACCACCCTATTAAATGTAATGCACCAATACCACCCTAATTAATGTATTGCGTCAATACCACCCTAATTAATGTATTGCACCAATACCACCCTAATCAATGTATTGCACCAATACCACCCTAATTAATGTATTGCACCAATACCACCCTCATTTATGTATTGCACCAATATCACCCTAATTAATGTAATGCACCAATACCACCCTAATTACTGTAGTGCACCAATACCACCCAAATTAGTGGAATGTACCAATACCACCCTAATTAATGTAATACTACAACACCACCCTAATTAATGTATTGCACCAATACCACCCTAATTAATGTAATTCACCAATATCACCCTAATTAATGTAATGCACCAATACCACCTTAATTAATTTTGTGCACCAATACCACCCTAATTAGTGGAATGCACCAATACCACCCTAAGTAATGTAATGCACCAATACCACCCTAATTAATGCAATGCACCAATATCACCCTAATTAATGTAATGCACCAATACCACCCTAATTAATGTAATGCACCAATACCACCCTAATTTATGTATTGCGTCAATACCACCCTAATTAATATATTGCACCAATACAACCCTAATTAATGTATTGTACCAATATCACCTTAATTAATGTAATGCGCCAATACCACCCTTATTAATGTAATGCACCATTATCACCCTGATTAATGTATTGCACCAATACCACCGTAATTAATGTAATGCACCAATACCACCCTAATTAATGTATTGCACCAATATTACCCTAATTAATGTATTGCACCAATACCACCCTAATTCATTTATTCCACCAATACCACCCTAATTAATGTATTGCACCAGTACCACCCTAATTAATGTAATGCAACAATACCACCCTAATTAATGTATTGCGCCAATACCACCCTAATTAATGTAATGCACCAATACCACCTTAATTAATGTATTGCACCAATACCACCCTAATTAATGCAATGCACCAATACCACCCTAATTAACCATATTTAGGGTGATGCTGAATGTAGAAAGTCTGCATCGCAGACATGGTTATTTCTTATTAACTACAGTGTAATTACTTTGGTCGTTCACATGAGCTTTTAAGTACAGGCGCCATAACGAAGGGCAATTACGCAGACGAACCAGACACGACACCTCAATAACTTTCAATTTTAGACTATTACACAGTCGTTATCAGTAAATAAACTAATTGTCTGCTCAAGTAGTGACATGCGCAGTGAAACAGTCAATTTCAATTTAATCGTGGTAATTAGAACTTTTGCGTTTTAGTATTGTTGTTATGCTTCTTGGAATATATCGACGTCAAAAAAGGGAATTATATTTCTATGGAATAAGAAATGGTTTTAAAAGGCTGCGAAGTAATATGGCAAACATTGATGTTGCATATGTTTCATAATTATTCTCGATTGAATAACTCTGTCATTTCTGTGAAATGTAAACATCGGTGCGTCAAGTAAAATAAGAAGACACGTATTCGTTCAAACCACTAGTTGTAGTTTAGTACCTTCCCCGCACCCACCTCCACCGTAAAAGTCACTCCCTCAAACAAGTAATTCATTATTATCATAACCACCCTCACCGTACAGCCACTTCCTCAAACAAGTAATTCATAATTATCATAATCAGCCCCACCATACAGCCACGCCCTCAAACAAGTAATTCATAATTATTACAACCACCCCCACCGTACAGCCATTCCCTCAAACAAGTAATTCATAATTAACCATCCCCACCGTATAGCCACTCCCTAAAACAAGTAATTTTTAATTATCATAACCCCCCATCGCATAGCCACTTCCTCAAACAAGTAATTCATAATTAACCACCCGCACCATACAGCAAATCCCTCAAACAAGTAATTTTTAATTATCATAACACCCCACCGTATAGCCACTTCCTCAAACAAGTAATTCATAATTATCATAACAAATCAAAATTATAATAAAACAACTGTGAAGACATCATATCCCAACGTGTTATTTCACTGGCTTTTAAATTTAAAGATTTATTCTAGCGAAATACGCGAAATTTACCCCGCGCGAATTAGAATTATAACAAAGTAAATTGCTTTGCAATTCCTTTTTCACCGGATGCTTTAAATTTCAACCTTTATCAAGTAATCACGCTTAACCGCTTTGCAAATTATCTGCCTAACAACCAATACAGTCAAACCCCCTCATAAAAAACACCCCGGAATTAAGACCATTTCTAAACAAAAATTAGAATGTACCTTTAATAGTTTTGCAAATGTTTCTTCTCCAAACTGCAGACGACTTTTATCTAGTCCCAGGGATTGTCTTCCCTTCCCTCCATATACATGTTAACGCCTTATCCATCCGTGATGTCTGATCAGGATCAGCACTGTTCGATTTTTGATTTATTCAGTCCTTTCTGACCAAAAATGCGATCAGAGTTGATCCTGAACATACGGCACAAATAAAGATAGCCACGTAAAAAGGCATTTATATGGAGGAAAGGACAGGTTTGACCCTGCATCTATAGTTAAATTGACATTTTTTGTATTCTTTCTAGTTGAAAAACCATACCAGCTACCAGTAGAGATCGCAGTCGAGCCGCCAGTCGATAATTATCAACCACCCATTGAATATGCCGTGGAACCACCCGTGTATCAGCAAACCTACGCACTCACTTGTGCTGCTCACTCTTGCAATGCCGGCTGCACGGTTGGCTACAAATGTGGAACGGACGGGTGTCCCACCTGTGAATGTATACATCCAACAGGTAGCATAAAACATTACCTTTGATTTACCTGTGAATGTTTACATCAAACAGGTAGCATAAAACATTACCTTTGATTTACCTGTGAATGTTTACATCAAACAGGTAGCATAAAACATTACCTTTGATTTACCTGTGAATGTATACATCCAACAGGTAGCATAAAACATTGCACTGTGAATGTATACATCCAACAGGTAGCATAAAACATTATCTTTGATTTGTTTGGGTTCAGGCGAATAAAACAAAATGATGCATTATGTGTATGAGGTGCCAAATGAAATTATAAATGTTTTGCATTTTAAATAATTAATGCTTGTTTAATGTTATTCAAACTGTATAATGATAATAACATCAAGAAATTGGGAAAATAAATATTTGTTCATATTCAATAAAGTGTGGTAAGTAATGATTTGTTCATATTCAATTAAGTGTGGTACCTGGTAAGTAATGATTTGTTCATATTCAATAAAGTGTGGTACCTGGTAAGCAATGATTTCATGTGAAAATCTAACACTTTTTACTCAAAGGAATGAAAAATAAATGTGGGATACGGCTGACCTTAGTTAGAAATACCTGAAGTACTGTGTTCGTGTAAAATTTTAGTTGTGGGTCTGACAAACGTACAGCAGGTGTACATCGAGCAACCCCTTAGATGCCGGAACACCTTCGCCTGTCCTTCTAGCTGTAATGTTGGGTACAAGTGCGGAGCCGACGGATGCCCTACCTGTGAATGTGTTATAGCAACTACAACTTACACTAACCGTAAGATCGAATATTTTATTTCAATCTGCCTTTTCGTTCAGTAACAAAACATTCTCAACTGACAGAATGCTTGATTCCAAGCCTCGATTTCACGATAAATTTTAAATCATATCGCAACACCTTGGAATACTCCTGTTCAAGGAATACTCCCATGCCTCTACTTTTGTTAGTATTCTTATAATTACTACAGGTATTTAACCTATACAAATGAACTGGGGTACTAATGTTCTGTTGTTGCTGATTTGTTATACACTAGTTACGCTTTAAATACTTTTGTTTTAAATATGTTCACTTGATCCACTTGATCATACATTGCCTGTGTAATATTACCACAACACAATACTTTGTTTCATATGTCTTTACAGTTTATATGATAAATTTTGCTATTTTCAACACATACTATTGTCTGTCTGCTGCAATTTTTAAATATTTTGTGTAACATTGTTTGGAGTAGGTCTGCCTGCGTGTCTGCGAGCGTGTGTGTGTGGGTGTGTGTTTGTATGCGTATGTATTATTTCTTTCATTGTTTCTTGTTATAGAAGACCCAATTGAAAATAAGTTTACATTTAGTTTTGTTTTATGTACACTTAATTGGAATTCTTCTTTAAATAAAGATTTTATTATTATTATTATTATTATTACACCCCGAAACTAAGACCGCCTTGATCGACGGCGTAAAGACATTTACATAACTTAGTGGCGAATGGGAGTGGAATCATCTTCTGCCCTTTATATATACAAAGAACTTAAACTAACATTCGAAAGGTCAACATATTTGACAATTTTGGAAAATACACAATTCAGAAATATGATTGTCAAAATAAGATTGTCATCACATAAATTATTTATTGAAATCGAAAGGCACAGAAATATTCCAAGAAATGAGAGGGAGTGCATATTATGTAATTCGAATGATATGGAGGATGAATACCACTTTGTTATTATTTGTTCTTTTTATCGAGACTTACGGGCGAGATATATTCCCAGATATTATACGGTTAACCCAAGTATGTTTAAATTTATAATATTATTAAATTCCAATAATAAACGAATTCTAAGTGACCTAGCATTATATTGTATAAAAGCATTTAAACAAAGGGACGCAGTCATAAATACTTGATGCTTTTAGACTATGTACATTTTTATTGTTGTTAAATTTTAACGCTGTACACAACATATCAATTAATTGTTTGTAGCTATTCCAAGAGAACACTCTCACAAACAATGCTAATTTGCTGATGTTAGAATTGTATATATCTCATTGCATGTAATTGTATTTTTTCTATGTATGACGATGAGCTTGTATGCTTAAGTCAAAATAAAATTTATGTTCTGTTCTGTTCTGATAATCTACTATCTCTATTCCAATGTAACATCTAACAGTTGTGCGCCCTCTTTCTATCTAAACGAGGTAGTTAGAGATATAGGACTCGGTTATCATTGCAAAGTCATTTTGAAACTTAGCCTTATAACTGAAAAGATATTGAAAATCGGTCCATCGGTTGCTAAGATAATGACGTTTCAAAATGGATCCTAATGCTTGCCGGTGGCCATTTTGAGACGATCATCATCAATCATCGATTTAAGAGCACATATTGATTTATTCCTTATTTTTTGTTACGAAATTAATTTATGAAAGAAATTCACAAAAAATACTTTAAATCACACTTATAGTATGTTAATAACTTTCCGATATTTATAATAGGAAAACAATGTGTTATATTGAGATCTTCTTAATTTAGTATATATATTTGTGCGCAAGTATTGGTAATGTCGCTGATCACCATTCAATATGGCTTCCTCCAAAAACATTAAATTAGCAAATTATTTTAAAACATTTATTTGACTTATACATCCACTGAATACTTAAATATATAATAATGTGCAAAAATATTCTAGAAGATAATAAAGAACAAGACATAAAAACTAAGCAAATTTGTACCAGCAAAGTAACAACTAATTTACACTAAATGATATCATTACATAAAGGATGGATAACAAACGGTTTTGATAATATATCAGTCTTCGTACATATTTAAAGAATAATTTCCAAGCATAAGTTGGGAGCATTGTACTCAAAAGTTTCGTAATGTGAATCCTCAGTGCTGTTGAGTCATGTGACACGCTGATATCGTGCACATATGTTCATGATCGAATTAATTCTCCCTAGTAAATACTAGTTTGCGTGTGACAATAGCACAGAAAACAACCAAATGTATGGCATTAAAATAATTGACTACTCTTCTATGCAAACAAGGCTATGCTTACATGTACAACATCTTCAGAAGGGGCGTTATTATAGTGCTGTGTCCAGACTTTGCCGGACATTGTAATTACATTGTCACAGAAAAAAGTTTTTCATTGATTTGTGCACGCCATAAAAACAGAGCATCCAGACATCTTTGCTATTAACTCAACTGTATGCATATTTTATCGTTATATTTTGCATGTCGCGTTAATTTTCCATTTCATACCTTTGACTTTATACTCTACGTTATTTATTATATAGATATTCGCCTTTTTGCGAGTTTGTATTTCTTTGGTTTCATATGTTTGAAATATTGGAGTTTGTCTTCCTTTATTTATTTATATATGATTTGGCAGGGAATCTTATGCCCGCATAAGACATAAGTGGCATTTTTGCACGGGGATAAATTCGCGCAGTTTATAAACCTCTAAAACTGAGGTAATCAATGGTTGCATTTTGCTTATTTCGCGCACTTTCTCTAGCGCAATATATGCGCAAATCAAAACGTAACGAAATATAATAATACCACTGATATTAACTACTGTGTGATTTCAGCACGCCCTCAATACACTGCCCAGACATGCACTCACACCCTGACCTGTGCAGCCACCTGCACCAATGGGTATGACCTGTTCACAGACGGCACGAGTAGTTGTACAAAATGTGCATGTAAGCAACAAGGTAAGGAAATGAAACTATATGGGTGTTCAGTTGAACACTTGTGTCGCCCTCTGGTGCTATGTCGGAATAAAAATGCAAGTACAGAAGGGGCATAACTCCATTAAATATGTCCTTGACCTAAAATATTCGGCATCATCATGAGCGTGTTGTCATAAGCAATTTA
Source organism: Corbicula japonica (assembly GCA_038501625.1). Classification (NCBI taxonomy): domain Eukaryota; kingdom Metazoa; phylum Mollusca; class Bivalvia; order Venerida; family Cyrenidae; genus Corbicula; species Corbicula japonica. Next base: position 1,127,303 of record JAZAYU010000117.1, read on the forward strand.
ATTTGAAGTTTCATGAAGAAATATTGAAAAATGGCAAAGTTATAGCCAACGTTAAGTTTTCGTGTCAAAATCCAAGTACAAAAAGGGGCATAACTCCATCAAATGTGACCTTGACCTAAAGAAATTGTCATCATCACGTGCGTGTTGTCATAAGCAATAACATTTGAAAGTTTCATGAAGAAATATTAAGAAACGGCAAAAGTTATTGCCAACGTTAAGTTTTCGTGACGAACGGACCGACGGACGGACAAAGCGAATGTGAAAATTACACATTTTCTTATAAATATTTAAAAAATGTTTGTATGATAAAAAAACGAAGAGGTGTATCTATTGTGTGGTGTGTTTTCCATTAAAAACAAAATTAATTATTGATTTTTTTTTTAAATTTCTATATCATAACCCTGGAACTGTTTAAAAAGTAGTTTAACTGTTTTGATTACGCAATTTAAATTTCAGTTGTGTACGAAACCCGCCCCCAGGTATACGCAGTACAACGCCCACAGCCACAGTACGCCATAGTAGACTGCCCGAGCACAGATTCGTGCTACTCGCAGTGTCCCCATGGATATACCGTGATCAGAGCCGAAGGCAGTTGTCCAAAATGCCAATGTAAACAGGGTAAGTTGAACGCTACTGTAACAAACTGTCTTTAAGCACGTTAGCAACTGATATTTAGCTTTTGTTGTTAATTTAAGACAAAGTACTGTGACAACTTGTATGTAGCTTTACTTTTTTGTCGTTTCCAGACTGAGTTATATTAGAAAAAGCATAGAGACAACTTAAATTTGGCTTTTGTTGTTAATTTCAGACAAAACATCAATTCTTCTTTTCAAGCTTTTTAAGCTTTTGCTGCTGATGATGATGATCATGATGATGATTTGCATTTAAATTAATATTTAAGGACCTAGATAAAATAAACTAATTAAAGAATAAGAATGACCAGAAATGTTGTTTTGGCAGAAAGGGCGAATTTAAAGGGAAATGTGCAGTATTGATGAATGGAACAGATTTGCGAAAAAGGGTTATTAATCAGTTGAATATCATTATTTGAAGCTCAAATATTGATTTACACCCGAAATATTTTAAACCAATATTTTATAAAAAAAAAAAAAAAGATATATAAATGATGTTTCCTATCCCATGCGACGCGCATTTGTTAGCTATTTTTGTATAGCCGCGGTGGTTTTTGGGATTGTTACGTGATCACTTCACCAAAATGCGCATTCGGTGTACCTTGCCGACTATCGACGTCGCCATTTGTTTCAAAATGCCTGGGCCACCAGGAAGAATAAGCGTGACATTCCCATGATCGCTAAATATAGAATGTATTTCTGTACAGGGATTTCTTCAGCGGATTGTTTTCTGGTCCGGTAAAATGGTAAAATTAACCGAAAACTTCCTCCTGGAGGCTTTGAAATGTAGAGTTTAGTGAAAAGTAAACTAAGTGTTACATAGATCGATCTGTTTACGATTTTACCGAGTACACCTGCTCGACCCTGCACATCTCCCTTTAATATTTTCAATCACGATCATTTTGACGATATCAAATTTTTAAAACTGTTTGCTGGTAAACAATAATTGCCCGTCACGTGTACTGCCTTGTCTAGATTCATAATATTATATGAGATTTTTATATTGTAATACAGTGTCAATTATCTCAATAACAGCGCGACAGATGTATGTGTTTATATTTTATTATTTTGAGTACCTGTAAAATTCTAAACCTTGTATAACTGATAATTACGGATAAATGGACAGTCACGTGATATTCTGTGTATGTCCACTCAACCGAAGTTCTTATTGGTCATTTATTGTACATGTTTGCAATGTGTGCTAGTTTCGTTTCTTCCCTACGTCAAGAGAGGTTGTAGAAAGAACTGTTTTGTATTGAAATCAATTACATGTATCTAATGTCTTTTTAATCTATATTGATTGTTTTCTTAAATAAATCCAATACCATTTAGTAACACCGCAGAGTCAAAATTAGAACAGTCTTCAATTGAAAGGGAGGTAATTTTAAAATTTGATACTTTGAAAGGGGTTTATTTAAACAAAATTATGTGCTAATGATTAATCATGTTTACTGTTTTTCCTACTAATAAGGGGTCATATTACAATAAAACAAAGAATTAAGAGCAAATTTCTGTTTGCTTGACCTTTTTTATGAAAGAAATGCGTTTTAGCAAAATTAAGGATAACTCTCGCCAAACTGTTCCAAAGTCAATTATTACAAGATTAAAGCTTAAGTTGAAGACTGTTGTTGGCATATGATCATAAATAGTGAATTCAATGTCTTTGTAATAAAAAAATACGGACAAAAAGTGACCAATCCCAGAGGTGGTCTAAATAGCGACTGTTTATTTAAGCACTGTATATTAAATCTGATGATACGTCAAATACTTACATCAACCAACATCCTCAGGACACGGTTGTACCAAATCTTATGTCCTTAAGGGCCTGCCACACTCCTCCCAATTCTATTCATCGATAAAAAGAAAATTATCAAAATCTCAATAACGGCAAAATGCTGTTAAATGAAACTTTGCACAAGTGTATGTTATTAATGTATCTTTATTTTACAGATGGTAAGACATATTAGAAAAGTAAAGAAAAATAGCGAGATCTAAAAATTCCCTCAACTTCTATTTACATAAATTCACAAAAACTAAAGAACACAAAACATCATTTTAAATGCCCACATGAGTAATATGATACTGACAACAATTTATTGTGTCCTCATGATTTACTTTTGTAAACTTTACTAGATATTAGTAAAAGTGTGTTTGACCTTCAATTTCCTGGTCGCGTAAACTGATGACAATCACTGATTTCTCTTTTAATAGTTGATCGTTTTTTACAAAGTACACAACATTTTCTTGTCAGTATCATTGCGCTCACGAGGGAATTTAAAGTTATGTTCTGCATCGCCTAGTTTTTATGAATTTATGTAAATAGAATTCAATGAATTTTTAGGTCTAGCTTTGTTTCTTTACTTTTCTATTTTGTCTTACTGTATGCAAAATAAAGATACATTAGTAACCTTCATTTGTGCAAAGTTTCATTGAATGGCATTTTGTCATTACTGAGATTTGATGATTTTTATTTTATTGATGAATAGGATTGGGAGGAGTGTGGCGATGCCTTAAGCAAAATCATACCAATTTACACCTGATATTACATTTGTAATTATCCTTGACGAAACCTTAATGACTGACAAAACATTTCGTTCTAGGAAATGTCACTTTTTCTACCAGGAGAAGTAACATTAAGTCCCTACTTTAATTGAGGAAAAAGAAAAGCGGTCAAACAATTACAAGATGCTAACATGTTAAAAAGCTATATTTCCTTTCGATCAGACAGAATCGCAATTAATGTCTGAAATTATGTTTTCCATTTCATGTTCTAGTGCATTAGTGGTCCAGTTCCACGTGAACTGGTCGAATTACTAAGAAATGTGGCCTTGAAATTGTAGTTTTTAATGCTGTTAAATCCCGTATGAAAACCACCCCGAAATTAAGACCACCGTAATAAATAGTCTACTTTTCTTTAGTCTCATTTTAACCCATTCCTGTACAGACACACCTTTATTGCTAGGGTGAACAGTTTAGATCCAGATCAGCCGGCACATCCGTGCCGTCTGATCAGGATCTAAACTGTTCGCTTTTTGATTCATTAGGTTATTCCTGACCAAAATGCGACCAGTGCAGATCCTGATCAGACGGCACGGATGTGCTGGCTGATCTGGATCTACACTGGTCGCACACGCGTAAAAATGCGTATATATCCAGGAATGGGTTAAAATTGTGCACTGTTTTTCCACCCCAAAATTGAAACCACCCGTCTATTAAGACCACTTTTTCCAGTTCCAAAGGTGGTCAGATATTACTCAGTAATAATACTGGTAACAGTTTCGCAAAAAAGTTTCGCTTTTAAAAAGAGTCTAGTAACTGCATGCTAGAAGCTATCCAGAACCCCTTATTTCCAGCCCTTTTCGCTTATTATATACCAAGGTTTTCAAAATGGTGTTTTCGGTTAGCTTTTCCACCCAGATTGCTGGATAATTTTAACGAAAGAGCTTTCCCCACGAGGAAAAAAAAAATTACGCAAAGCACCAAACTCATGTCATTTATTTGGATTCCTCTGGTTTCTTGGTCTCTTCTTATTACGTTACAGACGACGTTTAAAACGACGGCGATAGTTTCCGTTTTCACAAGGTTACGCGTTTATCGTTTTCCTGACACACTAACTTGGCAAACTCGTTCGTCAATTCATAAGAAAATAAGTATCTTTCTTCGCGATAGATTATGCAATTAACATTTCCTTGAAACAAAACAAACCTAAAAATTGACGTCATATATAAACGATGCTTATGTAAAATTAATAATACGTGAAATTGGGAGTACCGAAATCACCTATTTGTAGTTTGAGACTCAAGCTATCTTGTAAGTTTAAACAAATTTCGTTGTTTGCAGCTCCCACTTATGCCGTAGTGACGTCAAACAGCGGATGTGACAACTGCCATGAATCATATTACTCATCCGGAACATCGAGCGGACAGAGTTACGTTTTAGTCTCCGGAAGTAGCGGAACCAGCTATGGAGGGAACGGTTATGTAACTTCCGGTGGTGGCAGTTCGGGCGGTGGCACCGGTTATGTTGTTTCCGGCGGCGGTGGTGGAGGTGGGGGTGCAAGTTATACTCGAGGATCAAGTTTAGGAGGACTGGCGGCTTACGGTAAATCTATAGATCAATGTTTAAGACACCCAAATAAGAGACCATCTGCTTATATGGGCACTTTGAATCTTTCATCAGTGCAACAGTTTTATCAACTATTTTACTTATCAATATCATCTGATAAAATGTACAGCATTGATATATATTTACTAATGTAATAAAATATAATATAAAAATGGTCATCTTGATTGTTTAAATTTGATTAAGCTTTCATTAACATCTAAAGAGGTCAGAAAGGGTCGCATGCAAGATTTTCAGAAGAGGGTTCGATTCGGGCAGTAATCGTCTTCAGTAACATGAAAATTAAAGGACAACTTCCAACTTTTTGACCAAAAAGCCCAAAGACAATTTAATATTTAATATTTACCAAAAGGGGGATCCGAGCAAGCCAGCTGAACCCCCCTTTGGATCCATCCCTGGTCAAACATTTTGAATTTACTAAATGATAATGCCTCTAGCTGCGAGCGAACCAGCACCGTCGTGGCGACAGCGCCTAGCCCTGCAGTTCCTGCGACGCAACCAACTGAGCTAGCCGGACTGCAGGAATCGTGATAAAACAAAACAATTTTTTTTTCAAACTTATGGTCATTACAGGTATTTTGGGGTTTTCGATAGATGGCTTGATGTTGTGTTGCTAAGCGCTGCCGCCGTTCGGGTTCGAGTCCCAGTATAGGCTTATGATCATTTCGTACGCATTTCACATTCATTTAAAATGAAGAGCATTTACATTTGTGTACATCTGTTTGTTTTGTCCACCGCCATATGCACACCATCGATTGGGATGGTCAAAATTGTACTGTTTATTGGTGTAAATATTGAGTTGCGCTCAATCCGGGGCTAGGCGGCGTGGACAGAAATATGCATTTCCATTACTGTCCATGAACAGGCTCAATCAAACCGAGCCTGCAATATTTTCATATTTGACATTCTGTTTGTTTTGTTGTTGTTTGTTGTCCAAGATGTAACACACTACCTACGTCAAGAAACCGTAGATGTATTTAATCTATGATACTGATATATTTTTTATCACAATGTGTCCTTATATTGATAATTAGGTGAATCTACGCAATAGTTTTATGGGAAAGACTGTTTCGGGCGGTAACGAGTTTATCTGCTTGTTGACCTTGTTTTCAAACTCGATAGCTTCACCTTTAGAATTGCTGTTAATTAATGAGAAAGTGTCAACAAATTCAAACGTAAAGCAAAAAAATCAAAAGTTATTGGTATAGTTACTTTAAAAAATTCAATATTATTGGTATCGGTAAAGCAAAAAAATCAATAAACGCCAAATAGTACGCAACCTGGCCCAGGGAAACATCTCGTTTATATTATTTGATTTATCCGGTGCATAAACTTACCCGAGGTCGGGGGTTTAATTTCCAAACGAAATAAGTGCATTGGTAAGAAAAATTTCTATTACATTTTCATGTAAGAAAAAAATTGTTATTCTAGTGTTCAAAATGTGTATTAAAATAATGATCATTGTCGGAATCTACAAGGAAAATCTCATATTGTAGGATCCGGAGAATGCGCACCTTTACCCCCGGATTGTCAACCTTCGTGTATCAAGTATGACACGCCACATTGTCGTAGGTGTATCTGTGAAACGTGTAAGTTGGTCATGTTTTTGTGTGCTCTTTCAAAGAAAAGGCGATACATAGGGATCGCTTTGTCCGTCCGTCCGTCACGAAAACTTAACGTTGGCTAACGTTGCCATTTCTTAATATTTCTTCATCAAACTTTCAAGTTATATTGCTGATGACACCATGGTCATGATGATGCAAAATTCTTAAGGTCAAGGTCACATTTGATGGATTTATGCCCCTTTTGTACTTAATTATTTTATTCTGAGTACATGTAAAAGGCGCAAGTGTTAAACTGAACTCTCATCAGGTTGTATATCAGGTAACACCCCTAAACTAATACCCTGCACATTGGTAATAAGACCGTTATTCAAATGTACAATTTTATACAGTTAAGCTAACAAGCGAGGTTTCACGCAAACGTAAAAGAGTTATAAAACATGCTTTTAAAGACAATTGCGGTATTTACTAATTCCACAACGTTATGAATTTTACGTGCAAAGCGTTTGCATGACACGTTCGAAATTGGCAAACTCGGTCGTGTCCTCAAGGTCGACATAAGTTGAATTAAAAGTATGATTTAACAAAGAAACACTCGCCAGTGCCAACTGATATCGGCTTTTACATTTCCTCGAAAAGAAACAAGTTACAACCCTAACGACTACGTGCATCGTCTAAACAGTGCGCAGGTAATTTTATAACGTTGTGAAATCTGAAACTACCGCAGTCGTCTTTGACATTCATGTTGTTACCATAATTTTGTCATTATGCACATCCTGGAGGTTGTTGCTTTACATGGTCAGATGCATGATTCCCTGAAAGGGGTTTCGTTTTGGGGCAGTCCTATAGTAGTTGCATCACAATTTACATTTTGGCCAAAATCCCCATAGAAATTAAATTTTCCTTCCCAAAAAGGGGTCTTGAGCAACGCTACTAACCCCTTTGAATCCGCCCCTTTGTTGAAACTCAGCTAATGCCATTTGTTGCATGTTATAAAATTCAGACAATGTTTTCAATCTAAACGTTTGTGATAATTGTTGTTGAATTATAATCCCTTTTTAAATAAATTAAGAGCCATATTTTAGCATCTTACTTCTATTATAAAAAAAAGCTTTTTCAAAGCATCCTGTCTGACAAGACGTCGACGCACTTGAACCTTTATCAAAATTTATCTGTTAAAATTGTTTTTTCTTTTGTTTCAGCATATGTGAGATTTGCCCAGGGTTAGATGCCAAAACGACAAGGACTGTACACTACAGTTTTACCTCTTTTATATGAATACAATGTAACACATATGAACAAACTAAAACAAAATGTTGTTTTGCTTATACCTTATGGTAATAATGTAATGTAGTAATAAGAGTCTTTTCTTGTTTAACCAGGTAGAATTTTTCTTCTTTATAATTACTGGCGTTGACCTTGACCTAAATGAGTAAAAAGGAAAACACACGTATCCTTTAAATGATGGGTACATATTTGGCTAATTTCGAATGAGCTTTTTCTGAAGTTCTTATGTTTACTTTTTACTGATGGCGAATTGAAGCGCGCGTCACTGGAAATGGCGTCTTCCTACCTAAAGCTGACGTCAATTTCGGAGAAAATATTTAACGCTTTCCTCCATATATAAGCATTTTAATGCATGTGCGACCAGTGTAGATCCAGATCAGCCGGCACAGCCGTGTGGTCTGATGAGGATCTGCACTGGTCGCTTTTCGGTCAGAAATACACCAATAAACCAAAAAGCGAACAATTTAGATCCGGATCAGACGGCACGATCTGGATCTAAACTGTTCGCCCACGCAATAAAGGTGTATCTATGGAGGAAAGGGTTAAAAGATAATTGTAAGTTATTTCCAAACATCAGTAAAACACCTTATAATGACCACCCTAAAAATAAGAACACCCCAATAAAAATACCAATATTTCAACGTCCTTTTGAACAGTTTTGCAATATTTTCTATTCCTATATTAAGACCAACCTACTATAAAGACCATTGCAGTCCAGTCCTAGAGGTGGTCTTAAATGAGGGGTTTCACTGCAGTAAGAAGTTGAACTAAAATATCAAAAAAATAATAATGAAAGCACATTTACCCGTCACGCGATTATATATACAATCCCTTAAAATTGAATGTCAAAAATAATCACGAACGCACATTTTCCCGTCAAGTGATGATATTTACAAGCCCTTTAAATTGAATTTCAAAAAATAATTACCGAACGATCATTTTCCCGTCACGTGATAAAATATACAATCTCTTAAAATTGAATGTCAAAAATAATCACGAACGCACATTTTCCCGTCATGTGATGAAATAAAAAATCTCTTAAATTTTAATGTCAAAAATAATCACGAACGCACATTTTCCCGTCACGTGATGAACAATTCATTCCCTTAAAATTGAAAAAACATGTCACTGATTGAGTTATTAGCTGAGATTTCCATTACCATTTATTTAATGCAGATGGATTCCTGTAGACATTTTTAATTCATCTAAGCTACATTTCATGTCAAAAGAAACCTTTAAAATATCTCGTTTGCGACTCAACGAATTTTTTTATTTATTAGGAGTTTAAGGTAAGGTTTTCATTGGCTTCAAAGAATTACCAACGTGATACTAGTTTACAGAAAGACCTTCAACGTGATATTTTTTACAAAAAATGAGGAATTTAGTGCTTTTAACATGTACATGCAAGGTAAAAATGAAAAACACTGGTACGGTTTTGAAGCAACTTCTTTCATGTGACATAATTTATAAACGTAGAAAAGAAAACAATGACAATCACTGGCCTCTCATTAGGCACAATGACGCCCCGTCTCCCCTCCCCATCAGTAAAAAATAAAAATTACACTCAGGGCCCAAGTAGAAACAAATGACATTCTAAGGCTCTCAACAGGCATAAATGACATTTTCAGGCTCCAATATCAGCAGATACAATTGACACTCTTCCCCCCCCCCCCCCCATAAAAAATGAAACTCCCAGGTTCTCCTACCCTGCAGGGCCCGCAGACACTCCCTTTCCTTCTGTCTGAAGATTGAAAAAATTTCCTCCCGAAGGCTGACCCGGAAACTGAAAAGTGATCCCCGTGTAAAATTTCATTGAAATCAATAGAGATGTTGCTCAAAAAAGCAAAAAAAAAAATTGCAGATAAATGTTTTGACAGACATATGAACAAGGCAATGACTGTATAAACCTTGACCCATAGGCATCCAGTATATCAAAATAAACAAACCAACACAAAGCGATATTTTTATTTTATTATGATAAATGAAGAACAGTGGTAAAGTATTGTAGCACTTATATGTAGTTTTTCTGTAGTGTTTTCATCCTTTGTTTTAAACATGTACAACTAACATTTGATAATTAAGTTTAACAATTGTTTTTATTTTGTCATCAACAATGAATATTAAATGCAATGTGTTTTTTTAATTATGACAGAATTTGATAATGAATGTGAGTTGACAATGGTAATTAATCTTGCAAAATTTCTTATTTCTAATTTCAAATTCCTATAGGAGGGAGGCACCAAATGGTTATGTTGATTAAATAGTCCCTAAGCACTGGAGTATGGCCCCCTAAGCCTGCACTGTAACAACCTGGCTTAACCATCAAAGCATAATTATTATAATTATTAACCACATAAATTTTAACAGCTTTCAGGCAAGTCAAAACATTTTTTCTTCATGTTCTGGCTGCATAATATGTGGTGTCAATTTCATATGTATTTTAAGAGGTGGAAGAAAGACAACTCTTTCTAACTTCGGAATAAAACTAATCAGAGTTCTTTCCCTTGAATGTTAAAAAGAGATCACTGCACTGATGCTAGATAGTCTTTCACTTCAGCTGTAGCAAGACGTTTGAAGCCTTCGTGGTTACAGATTCCAATTTCAATATTGTCCTCCGTCATCTGACCTTCAAAACTCTCCTTCAAGGTCAAGATAGCAGTGTGAACAGCGTCTTCCAGCTCTAGACTGTCACTGTATCTAAACAATGTATAATACAAAATGTAATGTACACAATATTATGAAATATACATGAACTATAATACTATGCATACTTCAATGTTACTAAGGAACTAATTTTGGTGGGTATCAATCCAAATATTAACTAGATTGTGTCCTCGGACACTGATGCCCCCACTGCTTCAACAACATTTGTCATAACAAAGGGCCATAACTCTGGTAAAAATGGTCACATCCTGCTTGATCATCTGTGTCAAGTTTGAAAGAAATCCGCCTGATAGTTTAGGAGTTAATGCCAAAAGATTTTGGGGATGTACAGATGGAGGTACGGATGGACCAGTTCAACTCTATACGCCTTCCATTTCGTGGGGGCATAAAAACACAAACTAATTTACATAAACTACTGCTCAACAAACACCAATTGGTGAGATTTATGTATATAATTACTCGTAGAATGTAAATATAAAAAAAATGCAAACTGAGATTAAAAATATATGGATAGATATACATGTATTACTTATGTCATTAAATATTATAGCCATATTTTTAAGTTTAATGTAACTTTATCAATGTACATGGTGTTATAATTTTCGTAGATTCAGTAAGAAGATTGATTCGCGAATTTAAAATGCCAATAGAAAAATTATATGTCTGTCATAAAACTGTCATAAAACTCGTTCGATCTACCAAGAATAAAAAATTGTAATGAGGATATTTCAGAATTTGGTATTGCAAAAACTGTCTGAAATGTATGTATTAATAAAAATAACTCTGCTTCAAAGGTACCAGGTCAGTTAAATAACTTCTTACTCCTTTAATTTCATGGGTGACATGGGTTAAGATCCAGGTCAGCAGACACATCTATGGTGTCTGACCTGGTTCTACAATGTTTGCTTTTAATGTTTTAGATTCAGGTTATTTTACACCAACAAGCACTGTAGATCCAGATCACATAGCAGAGATGTGGCAGCTGATCTTGATCTACAATGGTAACCAACATGTAATAAAAAATGTAACTTTTGAGTTTAGGTGTTAAAAAAACAACATGATCTCTGTAGGTTCAAGTTTAATGCATGCTTCTAAAGTTAAATGGATATTTTAAAGATTTTTATCTGTTCTTAAGAATTCTGAAAATTTTAAATGAAAATGAACAATTCAACAAAACACAAAATTATCAAACCTCTTTTCTAAGAATGTTTTTCCATTAACAAAGTTCTTTCCCATTGCTGTTGCCTTCCAAGCAAAGTAAGCGCCCTGAAATCATAGGTTTTGCTAATAATAGACATCAGACAACTAGTCAAAGACAAAGGTAACTGATTGCTGAAACTTAACTATTTTCTTCATATATACAGATTTTATTTCATGTGTGACCAGTGTATATCCAGATCAGATGGCACATCCATGCCGTCTGATCAGGATCTGCATTATTTGCTTATTGGTCAGAAATCACCTAATCAATCACAAAGTGATCCAGTGCAGATTCTGATCAGATGGCATGGATGTGCCATCTGATCTGGATCTACACTGTTTGTCCATGTCACAAAGGCATTTATTACACCTCACGTGATTGGTTTACTATATAGCAAAATGTGACGTCACTGGGAGATAATCGCTATTATTACACCTCACGTGATTAGTTTACTATATAGCGTAATGTGACGTCACAGGGAGATAATCGCTACTGTCACATATGCGACAGCATCATGTCACCCTCGCATGGATCTAAAAATAAATATCTTGGAAATACTATTACAAATTAACTTCTACGCATGCGTAATTGACCAAGGGAGATAAACGCATTTTGATCATTATTTGTAGCCGCTTATTGAGCATTATTGATTTTGGACTTCCGGCGCTTGATTTTGTTCCCAAACGAAATTTGGTCATAGTCAAGATCTCTAAAAAAAACAAATGTTCGGTGTAATAAAATAAATATCACATCCCATTGGGGGAAACAGTACGAAATGTTAACCCTTGAGAAGGTAATGTCAACCTCGGCTAACACCTCGGTTGACATTACTTCTCTCGGGTTAACATTTCGTACTGTTTCCCCCAATGGGATGTGATATTTATATACTGTCACATATGTGACAGCATCATGTCACCCTCGCGTGGATCTAAAAATAAATATCTTGGAAATCCTATTACAAATTAACTTCTACGCATGCGTTTTTGACCAGGGGAGATAAACGCATTTTGATCATTATTTGTAGCCGCTTATTGAGCATTATTGATTTTGGACTTCCAGCGCTTGATTTTGTTCCCAAACGAAATTTGGTCATAGTCAAGATCTCTAAAAAAACAAAATGTTCGGTGTAATAAAATAAATATCACATCCCATTGGGGGAAACAGTACGAAATGTTAACCCTTGAGAAGGTAATGTCAACCTCGGCTAACGCCTCGGTTGACATTACTTCTCTCGGGTTAACATTTCGTACTGTTTCCCCCAATGGGATGTGATATTTATATAATATTGTACAGAGGACTTGGTTAAGAATCAGTAAAATATTTGTTTGATATGTTACACAAAAAATGTACTTTAATAAAATAATTACACTCATAATGCACTATGCTAGGCTTAATAAATCTTCCAACTTACAGTATCAATTTTACATTGGAAAACAGTGGTCCTGGGGGAGGCTTTGAAAAATCATATTTGTCTATATAGACTCCAATATAACTCTCTAACAGAACAGGTCTGATCGAATTCTTTCTTATAGACAGGATTTTCAATGAATCAATGATATTGTTAAATTATCATTAACAAACTTTTAATGAACTTTTAAGAAGCTTAATATAATGGAGGTATATTTAGCACTTTTTTTTGACGAAGAGACCACTTCATGCGCAGTCTCGATTTCCGTGACGTTTTGGAAATCCTACTTTTGCTTTTAGTCGCGCGGACCAAATTTATTTTAGTAAATTAAATTTTTAGAACTAATGCTGCAAATTTGTGCCTATAGTTCCAAATACATGTAATATTTCATACAAGAGCTGGTTAAATTGAAGTAATGCCGCTTTAACAAAAGCCTTTTCCCTTACTCAATGAGCTATGACATGGATCTGATTGGTGATCAATGCCGTCAAAAGCTTTGTTGGTGTGAACATGATGATGATGATGATGTCTGGATAACATTGGACTGAACAACTCATAATTGATTAAAAATTCACAATATTTCCAGAAAATATTCAGAATTTTCTGGTTATTATGTAAGAAATACTTAAAACTATTACAACAGAATTTTTCATAAAGATGAAATAAGGAAAATACATGTGCAGCACTTTTCTGCAAACATTTTGAACACCCTTTATAAAACAATATACTTTAAACTATTGGAACAACATAAACATACCTAGGGACTAGTACAAAATGCACGCTGGTAAAGAATAAGGAAGTTTAACTTTTTACTCCATGTATACGCATTTTAATGCATATGCAACCAATGTAGATCCAGATCAGCTGGCACATCTATGCTGTCTGATCTGGATCTAAACTAGTCACCTCTTGGTCAGAAATAACCTATAATATCTGATCATAAACAGTAAAGATCCTGATCAGATGGCATGGATGTGCTGGCTGATTTTGATCTACACTGTTTGCCCAAGATAAGCAGCCATATCTATGGAGAAAAGAGTTAAACTACAGCAACAACATACTGAGGGGTCACACTGGTACAGATAAGGTCGTTCTTCGTCCTCATCCCAGCCAGCCATCAACAGCGACACACCAAATGGACGGACACCACTGTAATTATAAAACAATTGTTTTCTAAAATTACTGGCAATTTATTAACCCTTTCCACCATATAAACGCATTTTCACGCATTTGCGACCAGTGTAGATCCAGATCAGCGGGCACATCCGTGCCATCTGATCAGGATCTGCACTGGTCGCATATTGGTGAGAAATAACCTAACAAATCATAAAGCGAACAGTGCAGATCCTGATCAGGCAGCACGGTTGTGCTGGCTGATCTGGATCTACACTGTTCGCCCATGCAATAAAGGTCTGCCTAAGGAGCAAAGGGTTAAATATACTCCTCAGATACTTCTTTCAGGCATATGTGAACTGTGTTGATCCAGGTCAGCCGGTACATCAGGATCTGCACTGATTGTTTTATTATTAAAATGCCAGCTGATCTGAATCTACACTGTTCATCCATGCCACAAAGGTGAAGAAATGTAGTAAAGGGTCATATACTTTCAGTTGATAAATTCCTGTAAAACACCTAAATGAACAATAAATAGACAGGCAAAAATTGTTCAAAACTGTGATAAATTCCTGTAAAACACCTAAATGAACAATAAATAGACAGGCACAAATTGTTCAAAACTGACAAGTCCATTGAATTAATTCTATGGAACAAGAGGTGTTTGTCAAACACAAATGCCCCCCCCCTGACGTGCAAGTGATATCTATTAGCATTGAATTTAAATTTTTGGAAATTTAGAGACTTTTGTAAGCTTTAGCAATGAAGGGTACCAGTCATGAAAGCAATTTACAAGACGGTGGAACTCCTATATATGAATAACCAGGTCATGCAATGAGAGGATTACATTTACCTCGACAAACATAAGCGCGTGTAGATTAACCTAGTCTAACACAAAGGATTTGATTGTAATTGACCTTTGACCTACTGACCCCAAAATCAATAGGGGTCTTCTACTGGTCATGACCAACATTCATACCAAATATGAGGACAAAATCAATAGGGGTCTTGTACTGGTCATGACCAACCTCCAAACCATATATTAGGACTGTATAAAAAAAACGTTGTCTAGTTATTGATCGAACAAGGTTTTTTGTTGTCAAGGCCACCGTGACCTTGACATTTGACCTACTGACCCCAAAACCAATAGGGGTCTTCTACTGGTCACGACCAACTTCCACACCAAATATGAGGTCTGTATCACAAAGTGTTGTCTAGTTATTGATCGGACAACGTTTTTGTATGCAAAGGCCACTGTGACCTTGACCTTTGACCTACTGATCCTAAAATCAATAGGGTTCTTCTATTGGTCATGACCAACCTCCACACCAAATATGAGGACTGTATCACAAAGCGTTGTCTAGTTATTGATCGGACAAGGTTTTTGTGGTCAAGGCCACTGTGACCTTGACCTTTGACCTACTGACCCCAAAATCAATAGGGGTCTTCTACTGGTCATGACCAACCTCCACACCAAATATGAGGACTGTATCATAAAGCGTTGTCTAGTTATTGATCGGACAAGGTTTTTGTGGTCAAGGCCACTGTGACCTTGACCTTTGACCTACTGACCCCAAAATCAATAGGGGTCTTCTACTGGTCATGACCAACCTCCACACCAAATATGAGGACTGTAACACAAAGCGTTGTCTAGTTATTGATCGGACAAGGTTTTTGTGGTCAAGGCCACTGTGACCTTGACCTTTGACCTACTGACCCCAAAATCAATAGGGGTCTTCTACTGGTCATGACCAACCTCCACACCAAATATGAGGACTGTATCACAAAGCGTTGTCTAGTTATTGATCGGACAAGGTTTTTGTGGTCAAGGCCACTGTGACCTTGACCTTTGACCTACTGACCCCAAAATCAATAGGGGTCTTCTACTGGTCATGACCAACCTCCACACCAAATATGAGGACTGTATCACAAAGCGTTGTCTAGTTATTGATCGGACAAGGTTTTTGTGGTCAAGGCCACTGTGACCTTGACCTTTGACCTACTGACCCCAAAATCAATAGGGGTCTTCTACTGGTCATGACCAACCTCCACACCAAATATGAGGACTGTATCACAAAGCGTTGTCTAGTTATTGATCGGACAAGATGTGGTCTACGGACCGACCGACATACCGACCGACCGACATGTGCAAAGCAATATACCCCCGCTTCTTCGAAGGGGGGCATAATTAAGGTTAATATTCTGACGAACCCTATTTGTGTATATTCTTGCATAACATTAGCGACTCTCTGCACAAGCTGTGACGTGGGTATCTGTTCCTGGTACTGTAGGAAATATTGCTGTGCCAGTTTACGGGCGTTTCTTGTCAGCACCCTACAAGCAACAAAGTAAAAAAGAAAATGTTAAGGGTAGCCAAATAAACAATAACAGACCATTCCACTTTAACAGTTTACAGGGCTTTTTTTCAGGGGGTATATGGGAAAAAGGCCCCTGCACAAATTGGGAATTTTTTTACACGGTATACACGGGTTTTACACAGGTTGCATACATACCGGTAGATTCAAAAAATGTAGGTTTCACAGATCACTATCAAAAGTAAACAAACTGATTTTGTAATTTGAAAAGTCCCTTGATGATATGGATTCTTTTGTTTGTTTCTATTTTAAAGGCAAAAAAGTTATTTCTGTTAAAATGGGAATTTTTTTCTTGAAATTGGTAATTTTTTTCTTGAAATTGGGAATTTTTTTCTTGAAATTGGGAAAAATGGTCAATATTTGGCATTGGGAATTTGGCCGATTATCGGCCTGGTGAGACTGGCTGAAAAAGCCCTGGTTTATTCCATACATACTTGTTTTATCACATTCCATACATACTTGTTTTATCACATGAGCAAACAATGTACTTCCTGATTTGGTACATGTAATCCCTGGTCTTATATATAACTTAATAAATCAGAAAGCAAACTGTAGATCCCAAGGAGACAGCATGGATGTTCCAGCTGATCTGGAACTAAACTGTTCGCCCACGCAATAAAGATGTGTCTATGGAGAAAAGGGTAAAGAACACACAAATCACACGTACCTGAAGTCTGGTCCCATACCACTGTACACCATACCAATGTTCTTTGTAATGAGTTCTATCTTATGTATGCTACTATCATCATAGAGAATGGATTTCTGTTTCTTTTCTGTCGCTAGTACAACTCCATTGGTAGCTGATCAGACAAAACAGAAGGCATCAAAATAAAACACATTCAAAATTAAGATCCAATATTTAAGATCTCGTGGAATGGTACCAAAAGGAAAAACACAAAATTGCATGCCACAGATGTAACTGCTTTATCAGTATGCACTGTGTGTTGTAAATCTTTTCGAGGGAATTTTCACAAATAACATAAACAGCCAATATGTTTATTTTCATTTGACATGTATATGTTGCAATTGTGTGACGTACCTTTGATGCCAACTGATGGGGCGCCCGCTGCTACTGCTGCCAGAGCATACTCGATCTGAACCAGCTTTCCTGAAGGGCTGAAACATTGACACAGATTTATGTAAACTTTATTAACATTAGTAAATGTCAAATGTTATAACATTCGTACTGATTTATGCCAACTTTAATAACTGATATAGATAGATCATTAATGTCAACTTTATTAACATTAGTACAGATTTATGTCAACTGTAATAACATTGATAATAATTTATGTTAACTGTAATAACATTGATACCGATTTTTGTCAACTTTTTAATACTGATACTTATTAATGTCAACTTAAATAACATTTATTCTGATCTATGTCAACTTAAATACCATTGACAATGATTTATGCCAACTTCAATAACATTTACCCGGTATAAATTTTAATAGTTCGTCAACTTTAATAACATTTATACTGATTTATATTAATTTGAATAAAATTGGTAGATTTATGTCAACTTTAATAACATAGGTACCAACTTAGGTCAATTAAAAAAGCATTGGAATTTGGAATGGATTCATGTCAACTTTAGTAACATTGGTACAAATAATGCCAACTTTGATGTTTTAATTATTTGAGTTTGTCTTTGATTTGGATATACCTGATGGTCGATTTTCCAAGAATAGGAAATGATAGCAGCATTTTGTTTCAATCAGATGATAACATTGAGCAGTTTAAATTTTAGAACATTTTATCACCAGTTCTATAGTTTAAAATGTGTTTACAAAACAATCTTTATGTATTTTGTCAATCAGGATTTTTGTTTGTATGAGGAAATATGATATTTTTTATTTGCAGTTTATTTATAGCTGTAAAATAATTTAAAAATTAAACTGTTTTATTACTGACCCATTGTCATCATGAAGCCTATTCTATAGCAGGGCTTTTTCCCCTGCCAGGGGAAGGGGCCCATGTCCTATAGTTTGGGGAAAGATAGTGTGATTTTTTCTCTTATGGGAATGAAAAAACCTGATGTAAAGTTACTTTTTGGGAAAACTGCACGATTAAAAAAATTTTCTGAAGGGGTAGGCACCCATAAATCGCCCCTACTTAAGAATGAAAAAAGCTCTGTATGGGACATGAAAACAGAAACAAGAGGGCCATGATGGCCCTATATCGCTCACCTGAGTACAAAAGTACTCTCTGCTTGTGGTTTCAGACAAGAAGATTTTTAAAGTTTTGCCTATACAAGTCTATGTAAAATGAAGTGACCCCTGGGGCGGGGCAAATTTTGACCCCAGGAAAATAATTTGAACAATCTTTGTAGAGTTCCAATAGAGGATGATAAATGCCAAATATCTAAGCTCTAGGCCTTGTGGTTTCAGACAAGAAGATTTTTAAAGTTTTTCCTATACAAGTCTATATAAAATGAAGTGACCCCTGGCGCGGGGCCAATTTTGACCCCAGGGAAATCATTTGAACAATCTTTGTAGAGTTCCACTAGAGAGTGCTCAATGCCAAATATCTAAGCTCTAGGCCTTGTGGTTTCAGACAAGAAGATTTTTAAAGTTTTTCCTATATAAGTCTATGTAAAATGAAGTGACCCCTGGGGTGGGGCTAATTTTGACCCCAGGGAAATAATTTGAACAATCTTTGTAGAGTTCCACTAGAGGATGCTAAATGCCAAATATCTAAGCCGTAGGCCTTGTGGTTTCAGACAAGAAGATTTTTAAAGTTTTTCCTATACAAGTCTTTATAAAATGAAGTGACCCCTGGGGCGGGGCAAATTTAGACCCCTGGGAAATAATTTGAACAATCTTTGTAGAGTTCCACTAGAGGATGCTAAATGCCAAATATCTAAGCTCTAAGCCTTGTGGTTTCAGACAAGAAGATTTTTAAAGTTTTACCTATATAAGTCTATGTAAAATGAAGTGACCCCTGGGGCGGGGCCAATTTTGACCCCAGGGAAATTATTTGAACAATCATTGTAGAGTTCCACTAGAGGGTGCTAAATGCCAAATATCTAAACTCTAGGCCTTGTGGTTTCAGACAAGAAGATTTTTAAAGTTTTTCCTATACAAGTCTTTATAAAATGAAGTGACCCCTGGGGCGGGGCAAATTTAGACCCCTGGGGAATAATCTGAACAATCTTTGTAGAGTTCCACTAGAGGATGCTAAATGCCAAATATCTAAGCTCTAGGCCTTGTGGTTTCAGACAAGAAGATTTTTAAAGTTTTTCCTATATAAGTCTATGCAAAATGAAGTGACCCCTGGGGCGGGGCCAATTTTGACCCCAGGGAAATCATTTGAACAATCTTTGTAGAGTTCCACTAGAGGTTTCAAAATGCCAAATATCTAAGCTCTAGGCCTTGTGGTTTCAGACAAGAAGATTTTTAAAGTTTTTCCTATATAAGTCTATGCAAAATGAAGTGACCCCTGGGGCGGGGCCAATTTTGACCCCAGGGGAATAATTTGAACAATCTTTGTAGAGTTCCACTAGAGGATGCTAAATGCCAAATATCTAAGCTCTAGGCCTTGTGGTTTCAGACAAGAAGATTTTTAAAGTTTTGCCTATATAAGTCTATGTAAAATGAAGTGACCCCTGGGGCGGGGCCAATTTTGACCCCAGGGAAATAATTTGAACAAACTTTGTAGAGTTCCACTAGAGGATGCTAAATGCCAAATATCTAAACTCTAGGCCTTGTGGTTTCAGACAAGAAGATTTTTAAAGTTTTTCCTATATAAGTCTATGTAAAATGAAGTGACCCCTGGGGCGGGGCCAATTTTGACCCCAGGGAAATAATTTGAACAAACTTTGTAGAGTTCCACTAGAGGATGCTAAATGCCAAATATCTAAGCTCTAGGTCTTGTGGTTTCAGACAAGAAGATTTTTAAAGTTTTTCCTTTCGGTTGCCATGGCAACCAGAGTTCTGCATGGAATTGATTTCTTTGAACAACTTTGGAAGAGCTTCATGCAAGGAACATCCGTGGCAAGTTTCGTCAAAATTGGCCAAGCCGTTTCAGAGAAGAAGTCGTTTGAAGAAAAAGTTGACGACGGACGGACGCACGGACGACGGACGACGGACATCAGGCGATCACAAAAGCTCACCATGAGCACTTCGTGCTCAGGTGAGCTAAAAAGGTATACTTTGAGCCTTAGGGCTTGGCTGTGGATTGGGAATTTGACTTGAAACATAAAACAATATTTTTTCATTCAGGCCCCTTTCCGGGTAACCCCATTTATTTTTAATTTCAAATATTACAAAGTATATATATATAATATTTCTACCTATAAATATAGTAAGTGCAAACATCAAATATAATCTGCATAATAAAAAGAAATATAAGTTTCTTCAGCAGATCTAAACATATGCTGTATTAAGTCTTTCTTGCATCTTGTGACACAGATCACCTTGTTATCAGGGTTGGGTGGTAAATACCACCCCTGGTATTTACCGGTGGTATTTACCGTCCTGGAAAATACTCCCCAAAGTGGCAAATACTGGAAAATACTACACAGATGTTTTTTGCCTAAAAATACTGCAGAAATCTTAACTTAGTTGACTGTTATTAATGTATTATCATAATAATAATAAAATTACCTGGTACTCAGATATTTTAATTAAATTTCATTTCAGGTGATCACTATAAGCACTTACAGTAAAAATATATCTTAAAGAACTGTCTTTTATACTTAGAACCTAAAAATACAGCAGGTGAGAAATTAATGCTAATCCACCAGTGCACCTTGCCATTGACACTTGACAAGCAAAGCCATAAGGTGTAGACAATTAAAACAACATGTTTCAGACAAGGGGCTGTAATAGCCAGGGGCAAAAAAGGCAATAGTAAAGTGTCATTAATAACCTATACAATTTGTCTAGGTGCAAGTAAATGGTTGTGTATTGGTATGAGTCTATGACTATAGAAAGCTGCCAAACTGGTGTTCTGTTAGTGTTACAGTTACCTTAGGGGGAAAGAGATTGCCTGGTAGACTGAGACTTCTTTGGATCTAACCTTATTTGTTATTGTACTCATGTATATTTACTGTAAGTTGTGTACATTACTTGTTAATGATTAAATTTAACCCTCTAAAATGCTGACTCCATTAATGTTAATAATTGAATTTTGAAGTTGCCCACATGCTGACTCTAAGGAATACATTGTATTGTATAATTTAAATGGGTGGTCAATTTAAATGACCACTTTTTTCAGTACATAAATATATATTTTTTGTGGATAAAGTGATAAAAGTGTTAAACTTAAGTATGAATATAATGGCAATTGATGGATAAACTTGAAATTATCTTCATGAATGCTGATAATAGGTAATATTGTATAAATTCCAAATTGGTCAATTCAATGATCGACCAGTATTTGCCAGTAACAGGGTTGCCAGCACCAAGGATGAAAAAAAATTCCCTGACTTTTCCCTGACTTTTCACTGACCAAATCAGGGTTTTCACTGACCAATAATACCAAACATAAACGACCGCTAACACCCCTACTGCTGCCCAATCCACCCATAAGTACATTTTTATTATTTTAACAATATAATATTACATAATTTAACAATTAAAGCATCATTTATATATATCAAGTATAAAGTGTGATAGATTTATGTTTAGTGAAATATTAAACTATGTACTCTTACACAATTTAACCAATACTTCTAAGATAATTGGTAAATAATGTATTCTTATTCTTCATACGGAAACTAAATGAATAAACAACATAGTATAAAGAAAGAGATTATCACAACTGAAGCTTAAGTATCCATTATTCACTAATGACTGGAATAATCATCGAATGCAGAGTAAAGAAATATACATAATCTGTAAAATGGGCCAAACAACATACCATTTTACAAAAGTAAAACAACCCCTCAGACAGAATGCCCATACATGTTTCCTTCACATTGTAAAATAAAATATTTTATACATAACTCAAATAAAATGCTGTTTATACCATACAAGTGAAACAAAAACACACAATTTAGCCTGTTCAGTGCTTGGATCAACTTAGAAAAAAATGCATGTAGGTTTTGAAGATCCCTGTTCCAATCCAATAAATATTAATAATTAATTGTCTGACCCAAATGAAAATATGTTAATCACATATACACTGGGCTAATGGAAAATTGATGCAGAATGTATGCTTAAATTTTCAAATTAATCTAGAGAAAATGTTTGAAGTTTTTGTCACAAGATTAAAAAATCATGCACCTGTGATAAAAATGATGGACTGAGTCAAATAAAAAATATGTCAGGCACATCTACACATGATACCAAGTACCTCACTTGTTTAAAGTTTCAAGTCAGTATCTTGAAAACTGTAGCAGTAGTTTGTGCTGTAATATTTTTTTTAAATCCTACCGTTCTACAAAAAACTTGGTTGCTGTGAACTGAATGTTGGAAAACAGATTTTGTACATGACACATGTTCTCACTATAGCAGTCACTTCTGCCAATTATTTTAAAATCCAACCATAGATGAAAATATATGGGCAAAGACACAAACTATCATCAGTAAGGCCTATATAGCAGAAATGTTGAAGTTCACAGTGCTGCTTAGAGCTGGATCTTGGAGGGAAGAATTTGGGTTTTGTGTGTAGAACCTTGTTATTATAATTTCTGGAGGCAAGGGTTGCAGAGCCTTTCAGTCTTCAGGCATTTTTTAATATAAGAACTCATATTATATATAACTTTTATTATAATAAACAATTATAAAAAAGGTTCATAGCAGAAAATTTGTAAATGCAATCTTTAATCATTAATAAAATAGAACAATTTTTTTCGTTCAAATTTATTTTTCCCTGACTTTTCACTGACTTTTCAGGATTTTTATTTTTCACTGACCAATTTTCAAAATTCCCTGACAATTCCCTGACCTTGAAAAAAATCAAATTTCCCTGACTTTTCAAGTCTGCTGGCAACCCTGAGTAATTGCCAGTATTTGCCGGTAAATACCGCTGGCATGGAAAATACTCATATTTGCCGGCATTTTGCCAACCCTGCTTGTTATTGCCTGAATTTTTCCTAATTTGTCACTAAACAGGTCAGAGATATGGCCCATTTGAACCAGATGGTTCAATTGTACCATGCTGGTTCAAATGAACCAGTTTTCAACATGTACACATGTGCCAAATGAACCATATGTTGTCTTTAACACAAGACTTTCATTTTTACGTGCCGAATAGTTTCATTCGACGACCAGTCGCACAATGGTAAGCACACATTTATACTTTCACGTGTATCTACTTAATTTAGCATACCTTATTTCATTGTTATTGGAAAGGGAAATGATGCGAACTGCCTTCAGAAATCGTTGCCCATTATGGACATATTTTTAAAATGTTATTTACGAAGAAATATGTGAAAATTAACGAACTTAAAATTATTGTTGCATCTTTGTCAGCCATTTGCAAATCTGGAGAGAGATTACATACGATAACAAGAGCCAGTCGGAAACGACTGCACGCTCGACTATTCGAAAAGTCAGAATTATTAAGCACATTGTAACTGGGCTTCATTTAAACTGGGGAGTGATTCAGGAGTTTATGACACCACCAACAAACACACATGAACAAAAGTTTCTTAATCCAAGTTAGGAAATCAATAAATTACACTTAATTTATTCTTGTAGATTTTTTAAAGGGTTTACACAACCAAGCCCATAAACGCCTGATCCCACATTCATCAACCCACTATCTTTGCCCACCTATAGTGGTGTGGCGTGGTGAAGTACAGTATAGTATGCTGGTTGCTGTTGTTGGTGGTGGTGTTGTTGTTGTTGTTGGTGGTGTTGTTGCTGTTGTTGGTGTTGTTGTTGGTGGTGGTGTTGTTGGTGTTGGCATTGTTGGTGTTGTTGTTGGTGGTGGTGGTAGTGTTGTTGCTGGTGGTGGTGGTGGTGGTGTTGGTTGTTGGTGTTGTTGTTGTTGCTGTTGTTGGTGGTGGTGTTGATGTTGTTGTTGATGTTGTTGGTGTTGTTGTTGGTGGTGGTGTTGGTGTTGCTGGTGGTGGTGGTGTTGTAGTTGGTGCTGGTGTTGGTGGTGTTGATGTTGTTGTTGGTGGTGTTGTTAGTGGTGGTGGTGTTGTTGTTGTTGGTAGTGGTGTTGTTGTTGGTGGTGATGGTGTTGTTGGTGGTGGTGATGATGTTGTTGTTGGTGTTGTTGTTGTTGTTGGTGTTGTTGTTGGTTGTGTTGTTGTTGGTGGTGGTGGTGTTGTTGGTGGTGTTGGTGGTGGTGATGCTGTTGTTGGTGTTGTTGTTGATGGTGTTGTTGTTGGTGGTGTTGTTGTTGGTGATGGTGGTGTAGTTGTTTGTGTTGGTGTTGTTGTTGTTGGAGGATGTGTTGTTGTTGGTGGTGTTGTTATTAATGGTGGTGGTGTTGTTGTTGGTGATGGTGTTGTTGTTGTTAGTGTTGTTGTTGTTGGTGGTGGTGGTGGTGGTGTTGTTTGTGTTTGTGTTGTTGGTGGTGTTGATATTGTTGTTGGTGTTGTTGGTGGTGGTGGTGTTGTTGTTAATGGTGGTGCTGTAGTTGTTGGTGGTTGTGGTGTTGGTGTTGTTAATGGTGGTGGTGTTGTTGTTGGTGGTGGTGTTGTTGGTGGTGGTGATGGTGTTGGTGGTGGTGGTGGTGGTGTTGTTGTTGTTAGTGGTGGTGGTGTTGTTGTTGTTGGTGTTGTTGTTGGTGTTGTTGTTGTTGGTGGTTTTGTTGGTGTTGTTGTTGTTTGTGTTGGTGTTGTTGTAGTTGTTGTTGTTGGTGGTGTTGGTATGTGGAGGTGGTGGTGGTACAGTACAGTACAGTACAGTGGTATGGTATGGTATGGTATGGTATAGTATAGTCTATGCACTAGTGATGTGCTGATGATCGGAAGACATTGATTAGCGACGTGTAAATGCTTCTCGATGTCGATGATCGATGTCGTTCTCTCATAATCGATTAACAGTTGAGACATGCGCAGTGTAACAGACAAAATATAAAGGTACGGGTTCTGGCTTTTACACCTGCCATAAAGGGAAATCACTTTGAAAATTTGAAAATTAAAATGGCGGCCCGAGAGATTTACGAGAACCTAGGCAAAAAAATTATTCAGAAGCACTTTAGATTCTACAAGATTAACGAAGAACTTCCATCGCACAGAAAAAAACATAGACCTAACAAAAGGCCTTTGCAGAATTTGTTGCAAATAGTACAAAAATACAGGCAACAAGCAAAAACGCAAAATGGCGCCGATTTTGTCGAGCGTCTGAGTTGCGTCGCAATAATGACGATGGTAAAAATTCTTCGAATAAATATGTATTGCACTAACCAGACCTCTTATCTTGTGTCTTCAGCCTTAAATCAGTATATTATTCATAGGAAAACGCAAAATTTTTTCATTTGAGAATTCATGTGGCGGATCTAGAGGGGTTCAGTTTAGTTGCACAAACCTTTTTGGGCAGCAATGATTTTGATTTGGTTTTTGGTCAGAAAGTTGAAAATTATTAATATCCAGTAATTATGTATGCTACTGATCTAAGACCATTTGTAAACCTAACACTGCGTAAATTAAGATACCGATTATAATCGTGAAATCGCATCGGAAAGGGCAACCGATTCCAACTGATGATCGATTATGATTTGCAACCGATTTCCCAACACTATGCACCCACCCACCCCACAATTACTCAACACTTTCAACCAAAGTATGTTAAGGACATCTGTTTTACACCTTTTATATAGCATTACATATGAAAAACACTAACATTGAAACTTTAACAATTATGTATAAGTCTTAATTCTAATTTCAAGTGAAAAGGGGCAAAAATCAAATATAAAAAAGCAAGGATGAGTTATGGGCCTTTGAAAATAAACCCGATGTAAGATAAAATAAAGGTATACAAAGTTTTAAACCTTAATTTTTAAGTCTAAAAAGGGCAGTAATTTGAAAAAATCAAAGAGTTATGGTTCTTGGCATACATAGTCAGGGTCATGATGGTGAATAAGTTTCAAAGCTATAGTACAAGAAGTATGAAAGTAACTAGCTTGCACGCAAACTTTAACCTGAAATTCTAAGTCGAAAAAGGGCCTTAATTTGATTAAAAATGAAAGAAAGAGTTATGGTTCTTGGCATACATAGTCAGGGTCATGATGGTAAACAAGTGTCTTAAGTCTCAAAGCTATAGTACAAGAAGTATGAAAGTAACTAGCTTGCACGCAAACTTTAACCTGAAATTCTAAATTGAAAAAGGGCCATAATTTGATTAAAAATGAAAGAAAGAGTTATGGTTCTTGGTAGAAATAGTCAGGGTCATGATGGTAAACAAGTGTCTTAAGTTTCAAAGCTGTAGTACAAGAAGTATGAAAGTAACTAGCTTGCACGCAAACTTTAACCTGAAATTCTAAGTCAAAAAAGGGCCATAATTTGAACAAAATGGAAGTTAGAGTTATGGTTCTTGGCATACAAACTTCAAATATGATGATGAACAAGTGTTGAAAGTTTCAAAGCTGTAGTATAAGTAGTATGGAAGTTATGGGTTTGTACAGTAGCTTGCACGCAAACTTTAACCTGAAATTCTAAGTCGAAAAAGGGGCATAATTTGATAAAAATGAAAGTTAGAGTTATGGTTCTTGGCATACACACTTGGGATATGATGATGAACAAGTGTTGAAAGTTTCAAAGCTGTAGTATAAGTAGTATTGAAGTTATTAGTTTGTATAGTAGCTTGCACGCAAACTTTAACCTGAAATTCTAAGTCGAAAAAAGGGCCATAATTTGATCAAAATGAAAGTCAGAGTTATGGTTCTTGGTATACACACTTGGGACATGATGATGAACAAGTGTGCCAAGTTTTAAAGCTGTAAAATAAGTAGTATTGAAGTTATGAGTTTGTACAGTAGCTTGCACGCAAACTTTAACCTGAAATTCTAAGTCAAAAAAGGGCCATAATTTGATCAAAATGAAAGTTAGAGTTATGGTTCTTGGCATACACACTCGGGACATGATGACGAACAAGTGTGCCAAGTTTAAAAGCTGTAGCTATAGTAGTTTTTAAGATATAGGTAGGTTGCACGTAAACTTTCACCAAAGCGGGACGTCGACGCCGACGCCCAAGTGAGTACAATAGCTCGACATATTCTTCGAATAGTCGAGCTAAAAACGGAGGAAGTCCTAATTTCATTTTGAACATTAGTTTCGTATGAACTTAATACGAAACTAACAATATAAAGCTACTATTTCATCGGTCACACGACTTACCGGAATCCACCAAAATTACCGGAATCCACGGAAAAAAATCTTAAACAGGATTCAAAAGGCTGTTTGTCAATTGTTGACCTTTGCACAAAATGGCAACAAAAAATCACTGAACAAGAAACGTCACAACATCAACCGGAATCTGGACAAACGGAGCAACACGAGGGTGTAAGTGTTTGCTTGTCTGAAAGCAGTAGAAAACAAAGAAAAATTCTGTTATAGTCATTTGTTGACTTCAACAAATTAAAATTATTCCTACCTTGAGTTTTTTTTCTGAAAAAAAAAGCCTGTATGCAGGTTTTAAACACTAACCCACCCTGAGTGAATAAAAAGTAAACTGATCCTTCCTTGTAAAAGTTAAAGAAAAGGGGAAAAATGCAAAACAATTATTTCAAAATTCCCAAAACTTGTATTTTTGTCGATAAAAAATGAGACGTTTCACGTGCTAAAATTTTCCCAATTCTGTCCAGGGACCTTTTCCCAAAATGGCTTGGAAAACCCCTGAATTTTTATAGCGTGCGCAGCAAATGTATGCGTACATGACAACGAAAAATGGGATCAGTACTGTCAAATCAGGAATAGATTCCTGGTCAAATCTAGATACATTTTACTTTAAAAATGCTCTTACATCACGATTCAGAAATAAATTTCCAAAAATATAGCCCCGAAAATCATTTTTAAAGTGGATTCCGGTAAATCAGAGTGGATTCCGGTAATTTTGGTGGATTCCGGTAAGTCATGTGACCCCTATTTCATGTATGGTGTCCAATATTTGCCATAATATTATCAATACCTATTTAGGTTTTTATTTTGTGTATCGGACGTTTTAAAGAATGATATTTTCTTTTTGTTATAAATTCAATTGTTATGGAAATATTATTATTTTAAGTTAGAAAAATAACAGTTATAAATTTGCAGTTAATCATGCCAATACAGTACACCATACTGCCTTATAAGTTGTACAAGTTTTTTTCCCTTTGAGAAAGGAGAGTTAAATCCCTTGTAAAATCAGCTTCCCTGGCTGCTTTTCTACATACGGGTAACATAAGCATGGTTGACAACAACTGAAAAAGATTACAAAGAAATAAAATTGTAAAATAATAAGGTATTTTATCTTGATTACAATCTCGTTTTGTCCTCAATACTGTAAGTTTGATTTCCTACCAAACCACTGCTTGGATTTTCGTAGGTAGGCGCATGAAATGAATTAAATGTCTCTTATATTGCCAACATATTCGTGAAAGTCTTGCTACAATGAATTTTTATATACCAAAACTGGTTTTCGAAAGTTTTATTTCACATAATTGTGTATGTGTAAACTTTTTAATTCATTTTTTTCGTAACACACCTGGTTCATTTGGCGTAAGTGTACATGTTGAAAACTGGTCCATTTGAACCAGCATGGTATAATTGAACCATCCTGGTTCAAATGGGCCATATCTCTGACCTGCTAACGCAGGGAAGGACTCTACACTAAATAGATAATGAACAAATCCTTACACAGGAGTCTGCGAGTTAAGGCACTGAACAAATTGTCTTGTTAACTAAAAAGTGCTGCATACCATTTTTTCCTACCCTGAAAAAAACTACCCTGAAAAAAACTAATGTTAACGTATTTGTATAATGTAACTCATATCTTTCGAATGCCGGTTACCCCACCCACTAATAATTGAAAGTGGCATGAGAAAGCAACTACACAAAAACCTAATTTCTTTTAAATTTTGGAGAGAAAAGATGTAAAGAGAACTACATTATGATAATTAATTGAATAAGTAAATAATTTTATGTTTTGACCGCATTTAAAACAGTAAATAATGTAAAAGCGGCTGAAACCTGAAAGTTGTCAGCGAAAAACTGTATCTTTCCGACATGTTGGTTGTTGTTGTCGTAGTTTGCCGCGTCAGGTGTAAAACCCCGCAGTACCGTAAAATAACGGAAGAAAGGAAATGTTAACTCTTGCTCAGTCTTTATCAATAAATAAACGACCGTTGTTAATCAAACCTAAAAGTCTCTGAATTGTTGTTGTATGACGTCCGTATATATATTTTCCATAATCTCACTAGCTCTTTAGGCCTAATGTCCATGATGAATATTCCAAAGAAAAATGATCAACATAACACGAATTTAAACTTGTCACTAACCCTTTTGTTCATATATACACATTTTACTCATGTGCGACCAGTGTAGATCCAATCAGCGAGAACATCCGTGTCGTCTGATTAGGATCTGCACTGGTCGCATATTGGTCAGAAACAACCTAACAAATCAAAAAGCAAACAGTGCTGATCCTCATCAGACAGCACAGATGTGGAAGCTGATCTGGATCCACACTGTTCGCCCACGCAATAAAGATGTATATAAGAAAAGATTTAACAATAAATATGCACTCGTTATGATAAATAAAGGAATATTAAAGCTTATTACTACATTTATCCAAAACTATAATGTGATTTGTATTGCAATAAATCATGACCAGGTGAAGTTGCATCAAATTGCTTTAGCAACCCTGTTGAGATAATCTGCAAAGTAATAAAATAACTGCAACGTGCAAGAATGTATGTTAGTATACTTTAATAATTTCAGTACCATAATTTGATCCGCGGCTCCTAGAGGTCACGCGCGAGTATACAGTTTACTGATGATAGTACCTCTAGCTGGGAGCGAACCCGCACCGTCACGGCGACAGCGCCTAGCCCTGAAATTCCTGCGACGGAACCAACTGAGCTAAACGGGACAACCCCCCAAAAAAGGTAGATCGGATAGCCCTGATATACGTAACAATCACTGCATGACATCGGTAACGTTTTTTTTTTTACTGATAACAGTACTGACTATATGTACGGGGAGACTTTTTACGGCCGCCACACTGCACAAATAGCGCTACTGTGAAATTCAATCCTGCTATTTTATTTACACATAATTATGTAACAGTTAAATTATATTATGTGTAATAAAACATCACTTTGTTTGAATCGCATTTCTGGAAAACACTATACTTCTTCCGTATAACATTGAATGGCAAAAGATAGTCAATTAAACGCATTTTGGTGGGATATAAAATAATATGATATAATAGCCTATTATCATAAAAATCATGTTATATACTAAAGCACTGCCTCGTATCGAGCTCTAACTTGAAGAAATATGGGTACTTGTTTATTCTAACGTATATGGCCAAAATAGTTACAGCTCATTTTTTAAAAGTGTGTTTAGCATAGGTAACTTAAAAATGAGGCAACTTAGGATGCAGGATTTATGCTTAAATTTGTAAATAATTTATGTACTTTTCCCACTATAACAGTATTTACAGCTGTCATGAAGAAGTTAAGCGTTTGTATGCAATGTAAGACGAACATATCTGTAAGGAGGGGAGATGTGGAGGGATAAGAAGAATGGGGAATAAGAAACCAATATTAAACATGACATGTTTCTAAAGGCCAGAACCATTTGATCAAGGACTAACTTACATGCTTTTAAAGCTAAGTGTTTCTACTGTTCTTTATTTTAGCAAGAAAAGTAGGTGTCATGTATCAACTAACAGAGACTTGCCATCTTGAAACCGTTGGTCTGTTTTTCACTTCTGTGTCAAAAGCCCAATAAACTTGTCAAAACGTTTTGTTTTTTGGTTTTTTTTTCATTGTGAAAATTAATAAACCACGTTGACCCTTTTAAAAAGAAAGTATAAATGACCAAATATTTATGTTCTCAAACAATCCCCAATCATTGAGACCCGGTCCGAATTAAAACGTCACAGTATTTTTGTAGCCCACAAAATTACTAACCAATGTTTACAATCACTCGGCGAAAAGTTATCGGTTTTTTCCGTACGTGGGCCATAAGAACGCAGAACGCGGTGACGTCATTCACATAAAATTTCTAAACACAAAATCATGCAAACATGGAAAGAAAAAGACGAGGAAAAATAGAGATTCTTTAAGTTTTAACTTCATTACAAGGTAAACAAATAAAGATGTAAATGTTATACGACCCATCCCGGTAACGGCTTTTAGTGGGGAATACGTCATCAATTTATGCACTTCTGCATAATAAGCGACCGTCGCCTGCCGAGAGTTGCCGAAAATCAGCTCGGAAAGATTCGCTGTTTGTTTTGTAAACAAGATAAACGATCCGCAAAACATGCTGCAAATCAATAAGATAATACCCTTTTCTTATTGTAAGGTTTTTTTGGTGTTATTATGCATACAGGTGAAATCTAAAATGTTTAGGTTAATAAAAAAATATGCTGTTTGACAAGTTTATTGGGTCTTTAACTTAAAAAACTTCTTTACATAATTCCATCTTAAAACCAGGGTCCTTTTTTATATATTGCATTCCAAACATAAATTTGCTATCAGTGTATCAGTAAAAGCATGTCCTTTACTAAACACGTTGCTTTTAGGCCATACTATCCATGTAATGCCCCCAAAAAGCTAAAGAACTGTGACTATTTAATGTCAGTCGTTGTCTGAATATTTACAAGTAATTAGCCAATAGCAATAAGAGAAGAAAGAGAAAAAGAAGAGAATTTCTGAAAGAGGCAGGAAAAGGAAAGAGGAGAAAAATAGCGAAAGAAGGGTATGTAAGAGAAGAGAGCAAGTAAGAAGACGTGGAGTGAGAGGGAAGGAGCGACAAGAGTAGGGAAGAAAAACAGGGACAAGAGAATGGAGACAGAAGGAAGCGGGGAGAACAGGAGGAACGGAGAAGGGGAAGACGGGAAAGGTTGACAAGAGAAGATAGGGAGGGAGAGGAGAACAGGCGTATTCAAGTAAACGGGTTTTATGGTGACAGCTAGATCAGGCTGAAATTTCAAGCAGACACTGCAAGCTCAACATTTTACGAATTTTGTACGTTCTGGTGTTACTATTATGTACCTTTGGGTACAAAGGTGAAAAAAAACGTGAAACTTGTTTGCCATAAATGATAATCCATTGTTTGAAAACAGTGAAATACTACTTTTATTTCGCTAGGAAAATTCTATAATTCACTTGGAATGTTGAAATAAAATCATTGAAAATTACAAAACTACATTTTCAGTTTAAACATACGAATTATCTTACAGGTAAGTCACCCGTCGATCTAGTTTAATGAATACACACGCCGCTTTTATGATTTGACGATACCTGTAATATAAACTTAATTTTTTTTAATAAGTTTTAAGCTTAAAGTAAAATTCTTTTCTGAATTTTAAAAGCCTATTTTGTCTGAAATTTTGGGTATTATCAAAGGAGGATACAGGTTTACTTTTGGTTAACCCACTAGGCTGGGAAACTTGATTTATTGGCAGATAGCAAAAGACTGCTGACGGAGAAATGGTTTTACTTGTGTAACAGAATGCTTAATGGATTGCGTTTTGCAAAAATACAAAACTCTTTTTTTTAAAACGCCATTTTAATAAAATGACAAATGGGCTGCACATTTCAAAAGATATAGGAAAAGCATGAAGTAGTCATGCAAAACGCAGCTAGATAGCGAAACTTTTATGAGAAATAGATTGTGAAGCTTATTCATGCTCTTTATTGCCCATGCATTTATACTTTAAGATTTTGCCCCATTGAACATGATTTTTAAATTAACATATTCTTTATACCCTTTTAAACTAACGACCGAATTGTACATACATTTTTTCTATCTATCACTGTACTCCTTTCATGAAAAAGAGGGCCATGATAGCCCTTTTATCGCTCGTCTGAGTACAACAAAGTTGTTACGGACCTGGTGGACCAAAAAGCATGGGTATTGTACGAGAAACAACACCTTGTCATGGTAACCATTTGAGCCAAGTTACTTTGAAATCCAATGAGAAATAACAAATTAACAGCCCGGACAAGATTTTTCTATTTTTAGTAACAGTGACCTAGTTTTTGACCCCAGATGACCCATATTCGAACTCGTTTATGTAATTACTGGGACACATGTCCTGACCAATTTTCTATACAATCCGAGCAAAAATGTGACCCTAGAGTGTTAACAAGAAAATTCTATTTTTAGTAACATTGACCTTGACCTTGGACCAACAGGCATGAGTATTGTACTCGACACACCGCCTTGACATGGTGAACATTTGTGCAAAGTTATTTTGAAATCCAATGAGAAATAACAAATTTACAGCCTGAACAAGATTTTTTTTCTATTTTTAGTAACAGTGACCAAGTTTTTGACCCCAGATGACCCATATTCGAACTCGTTCGAGCAATAACTGGGACACACGGCCTGACCAAGTTTCGTGACAGTTGAAGCAAAAATGTGACCACTAGAGTGATAACAAGAAAATTCTAACAGTGACCTTGACGTTGGACCAACAGGCATGGGTATGGTATGTGACAAACTGCCTTGTCATGGTGAACATTTGTGCCAAGCTATTTTGAAATCCAATGAGAAATAACAAATTTACAGCCTGCACAAGATTTTTTTTATTTTTAGCAACAGTGACCTAGTCTTTGACCCCAGATGACACATATTTGAACTCGTCCGAGTAATTACTGGGACACATGTCCTGCCTGATCAAGTTTCGTGACAATCAGAGCAAAAATAAGACCACTAGAGTGTTAACAAGAAAATTCTATTTTTAGTAAAAGTGACCTTGATGTTGGACTAACAGGCATGGGTATGGTATGTGACAAACCGCCTTGTCATGGTGAACATTTGTGCCAAGTTATTTTGAAATCCAATGAGAAATAACAAATTTACAGCCTGCATAAGATTTTTCTATTTTTAGTAACAGTGACCTAGTCTTTGATCCCAGATGACCCATATTCGAACTCGTCCGAGTAATCACTGGGACACACGTCCTGACCAAGTTTCCTGACCATCAGAGCAAAAATGTGAATACTAGAGTCTAACAAAAAAATTCTCTTTTTTTAGTTACACTGACATTGACCTTGGACCAAATGGCATGGGTATGGTATGTGACAAACCGCCTTGTCATGGCGAACATTTGTGCAAAGTTATTTTTAAATCAAATGAGAAACAACAAATTAACAGACTGCACAAGATTTTTCTATTTTTAGTAACAGTGACCTAGTTTTTGAACCCAGATGACATATATTCAAACTCGTCCAAGTAATTACTAAGATACACGTCCTGCCCATGTTTCGTGACAATCGGAGCAAAAATGTGACCACTAGAGAGTTAACAAGAAAATTCTATTTTTAGTAACAGTAACCTTGACCTTGCACCAACAGGCATGGGTATGGTATGCGACAAACCGCCTTGTCATGGTGAAAATTTGTGTCAAGTTATTTTGAATTCTAATGAGAAATAACAAATTTACAGCCTGCACAAGATTTTTCTATTTTTAGTAACAGTGACCTAGTTTTTTGTCCCAGATGACCCATATTCGAACTCGTTCGAGTAATTACTGGGAAACTCTTCCTGACCAAGTTTCGTGACAATCGGAGCAAAAATGTGACCACTAGAGTGTAAACAAAAAAATTCTATTTTTAGTAACACTGACCATGACCTTTGACCAACAGGCATCGGTATAATATATGACAAACCGCCTTGTCATGGTGAAAATTTGTGCCAAGTTATTTTGAAATCAAATGAAAAATAACAATTTTACAGCCTGTGCAAGATTTTTCTATTTTTAGTAACAGTGACCTAGTTTTTGACCCCAGATGACCCATATTCGAACTCGTCCGAGTAATTACTGGGACACACGTCCTGACCAAGTTTCGTGAAAATCTGAGCAAAAATGTGACCACTAGAGTGTTAACAAGAACATTCTATTTTTAGTAACAGTGACCTTGACCTTGGACCAACAGGCATAGGTATGGTATGTGACAAACCACCTTGACATGGTGAACATTTGTGCAAAGTTATTTTGAAATCCAATTAGAAATAACAAATTTACAGCCTGTGACAAACATCCTGACCAAGTTTCATGACAATCGGAGCAAAAATGTGACCGCTAGAGTGTTAACGAACTAAGTGTGAACGGACGACAGACGACAGACGACGGACGACGGACATTCATCGATCCTAATAGCTCACCCTGAGCCAGCTCAGGTGAGCTAAAAAGTTAGTGCGACTGATTTAATGTGGAAATTCCTACAAATAAACACTAACCGACATAGTGGTTGAAATTACAGTCACACCTGTATTAAGCAGCCAACCAAGATAATGACAAAAATTGGCTTCTTAACACAGGTGTCTCTTTAGAACAGGTAAAAATTATAACAAAATGTCAGAATATATGTCATATTCAGACTGTCTTTTTAAGACATGTGGTTGCTGAATGCAGGTGGCTGCTTAGACGGGTTCAAATGTATATTTAATATGTCAACTGGCTTACTGGGAAAATCATTTCATGGTGCGTAAGTACAGGTTTATAAATTTCCCAACAATTTGTTAAAAATGCAATTCCATCCGACAAAATACAATTTCAACTACTAATATCGGTTAGTTCAATTGAATCAGGGATTTCAATTGATGCAGATTCTTGCATTTTGATGTAAGCAAATCTTAATTTATCCACTTTTGGCCCCACCTAATTCTAAGCTTGGGGTCATTTTGATTCAGGAGAATTTAGGAAATGCGGTCAAAATTACAAATATAGATATGGTGTCTTTTGCATTTTAAATATGAAGAAAATTGTTATTTTAATCATGAAAATAAGTCAAAATGAAGTTAAAGCAATTTTATCAGTAGTAAAATTCACTGAAAACAAGATATGACTTGTGACCATCTTAATACGACACCTTGAAAATTCCAAAAAGGGTCAGATTACCCCTGGTTTTCAAAAACTATTGAAATCCCTGTTGAATGCATATTCGGACTTGATAAACCCCAAGTTCCTGAATTTAATAACAATCCTATGTAAGTTAATAAATATCCTTAAGAAAAACGTTTATGTACATACTGAATTTCAAAGAGTCTTTGTTAAACACCTTGATGTGTACGTCAGAAATCGTGACAATAAGTTTGATGTCAATACGGGAGATTTCAAATTTAAATGAAACCCTAGACTGAATATTATTAATTTAAATTTTTTGTTGAAAAAAAAATCATTTGAATAAATAAGTACAGGATTGTAAGATGCATAACATTTAAAATAAATTTTACAAAAAGGACATTTGAAAATAGAACGATTGTTCATTGGGGCGATCTCATTTAATGATTTTATCGAGATTTTCCCTCTTTTGAAATCGCTCTAATGTGTTAGTAAAAATTTTACAGCTGTTTAAGTTATTGAGGTGCGGGTAGATAGTGAGTCAATTATGGTAATAACGTTTTGCGTATACTGTACTGACATTATTATATCACACTGTATATTACCGACAAACCCAAAACATTTTTGTCATTTAACGTGTGAAAACAACTATTAGTTGAAATATTCTGGAAGGATTAAAATGAGGTACGTACAATAAAATATATTTAAATAAAGCATCTTAATAAAATAGGTGTTTAATGATGAAATAATCCAGTTAAAATCAAAATTAAATACTTAAAGATATAACCTTTTTTCATATATGGCATTATGAAAAAACTTTGTTAATTATATATATAAAGGATAGATGATTTCAAGCCTTAAATCATCTATGTTTTTAAAAATATCAGATAAATCGGTTCCTCAATATGGTACTGTTTGATCATAAAGTCCTTTTTTACTTTTAATACGTTTAATGTTTTAATTGTTATTGGCATATTGTTTAAATTGAGCCACGCAAAGCGAAAATGTGTCTGATTTGATATTTTTGACTTTTTATTCTTGTTTGCTATTTTTGGAAAGTAACGTATCTTCGATAATATTTCTGTTGCTGTTTGGATAGTAATGTCGCTTTGGTGATATTGTGTGACATTCTTTCATGATTCGAAAGCACGTGTCTTCCGTGATATTTGTGACATTTTTGTTGTTGCTACTCTTGGAATGTAATTGTTAACGTGTTTTCTGAGATATTTTTAACATTTTTCTGGTTGCTATTTTCTGAAAGTTACGTGTCTTCTGAGATATTTTTGACATTTTTCTTGTTGCTATTTTTGGAAAGTTACGTGTCTTCTGAGATATTTTTGACATTTTTCTTGCTGCTATTTTTGGAAAGTAACATGTCTTCCGTGATTTTTTGACATTTTTTTTCAGTTGCAACTTTTGGAAAGTTACGTGTCTTCTGAGATATTTTTGACATTTTTGTTGTTGCTACTTTTGAAATGTAACAACTACCTACACTATATTTCATTTTCTTATAATATTTGATTTTATTACAAATGTTGACCACATTAAAAATATTTGTTCAAGCGAACTGCAAAATTATAGAAATTGGCGTCTACTCAGATTTATGACGTCGTTTCACGGAGTGACGTAAATATTATGGAAGATTTTTTTTTCGCAAGCAGAGGATCAATTATAATGAAAAATCTGTCAGATGTAAGGAAATAATAGATAACTGTGTGTTCTTTCTAAATATAGGAACAACTAACATGTCAAACTATGACTGAAGACAACATGGCTGAAGGTTACAAAGCTGAGATTGGAAACCAGTCTCAAATCTCAAGGATCTGATGGGCTTAAATGGAGACTGGTCAGCCAATCAGATGGATGCTTGAGGTTTGAGACAGGTTTCCATGCTCAGTTTTATAACCTTGGGCACATATGACGTGCCCACAGGGTGGCTATACCACGTGACCTTTTTGGATGTCGTGCACACACACAAAAATCAATCGCATCCAGTAATTTCTGGACCGATTTCGATCAGATAAAGAGCACCGTACTCCCATTAAAAAGCATTTTCATCGACAAATAGCATCCATTATTAATCGGCTGTCGTTTTCTCAAACATTCAAAGGCAAAATTTGTTTGAAAGTGTGAATTTTAACAGGAGTGCGGTGCTCTTTATCTGATCGAAATCGGTCCAGAAATTACCGAGAAATAAGCAAAAACCTACCTGAAGCAGAGACCTATATTGTATTATATAGGTCTTTACCTGAAGCGAGTGATTTTGTGTGTGCACGACATCCAAAAAGTCACGTGGTATATACTATATAGCCACCCTGTCCCAATTTAGAAATTTATAATAAAAACTCACTAAGAGAATAATTGCAAGATTGAATTAAGATTGTGGATACTTTCACAAAATAATTATTTTATACATTTGTCATGGGAAACCGAATTTTTCGCTTGAAAGATAACAAAAGTTAAACCATCAATTTCAACTTAATCTGATTTTTAATGATTTATCGCCAAGTTTAACATACCGTAATAAGATCATATCATGACAATCTATTATTTGACCGATTTAGCGTGGGCCATACGAAGATGAGCGGCGGAAACGACCGAGTGCGCTACGGAAACGAGCGATCATCAAAAACATCTTTTTTTATGTACAAAATCATTTTTTTTATTAATTTTTATTAATTTAACCATTAAAATTATTTTATTTTGCTTCGTATAAATAGTTTTCATGCTAAGGTTTATGTCCTGGTCAGGTACAGTAAAACCCCACATTCAGACCACCCTGAAATTCCAAATGCAAGACAAAATTAAAACAAATGCAATATCAATCTTTAAAATATCTCATATTTTATTTTCAAAATGTTTTTATACGCGAATGTAAAACGGATATTAAAATATAAAAAAATCATATCTTTGCTTTATTTTTAGAGAGGATACATCATGGATGATCATTTTATACTAAAACGATTTAAACGAGTCATCTAAATCGATATTAAACAAGGCTTATCCCGAGTTTAATAATTTTAGTATAAAGTGATCGCGAATGCTGTATTCTATTTATCTCATTGCCTTAAAGTTCGAGCAATTTCCAATTAAACAAATAATAAACTATGTAAATTATGTAAACTACTCGACGTATATTATTTTTGTGTAGTACCAATGAAACGTCAATGAAATAATTTTGGAATTCAGAAATTAATATTTTTTTTTATAAACGCAAATTTGTTTTCGCCGCACCTAGGTATGCGAGGTAGGAGGTTTCGATTGAAATCTGTTTTAAGGAGATCTTATCTTCAAGCTATGTCATTCATGATACTCTAAGGGATCCCATTGGCCTTTGACTGTCAATCAACAGGGCTCTCTGTTTTCATATAAATCATGCTATTATCTACCTACTTCCTCCTCTAAAAAACGCGAATGTTATCGTCA
Organism: Corbicula japonica; assembly: GCA_038501625.1. NCBI lineage: Eukaryota > Metazoa > Mollusca > Bivalvia > Venerida > Cyrenidae > Corbicula > Corbicula japonica. The sequence continues at coordinate 1,167,005 of JAZAYU010000117.1, forward strand.
ATAAAAATCATCGGATAGTGTTTACAGTGGGCCTGCTAAACACAAATTTTAGCCCGTATGGAACCCTTAACTTGTATTCTAGAGAAGACTTACCATTAGGTTATTATACCATAAACAAAGCTAAAAGAGACTTATGCTTACATTAAATTCCCATATTGCTCTCCAGTTTTCCTCTTCATTCGTTTTGGGTACCAAAATGTGCATCAAGGGAACTAACTGTGCATCAAGGGAACTAACTGTGCATCAAGGGATCTAACTGTATTAAGGGAATATCCTAAATAAAGTAAATGTTTGAATATGTAACAAAACTATAAAAACATATAGCTATTATTATCTTCTGAAAAATGCTTGTTTTAATTAAATGGAAAGCTAGTTCTACGGAAATTTTTATATATATATAAGCCTGTAATATCGTATCATTTAAATTTAACACGTAAACAACATTATCAATTATTCGCAACTTTGTCCATATCCACTGACCTTGAAACTAATCTGGTTTCTTCAAAATGCCCGAAATCTTCTATAAATACCGCAAAATCTCCGAAGCTCGTAACCAAATAATAATACAGCAAAACACTATTCTTTCTATTAGATATTGTCCATTAAACATACATGTATAAGGTAGGAAACCAAACATGTGCTAAGTAAACAATAAGCTATCATATTGATATGCTCTTCTGTAGGCACTATTTCGTTTACGGATGAATGACGGATTCTATTCCGAATTTCAAGCGTTTAATCAGTCTGGTAAGCAATGGAAAACCAATTGCAACAACAAATATTAGTATTCACTGTTGGAAAACCTAAACAAATAATATATATATCAACATTTTACGACAAATACGTTTCTTGCGGAATATGGGGTGCGGGGGGGGGGGGGGGGGCTACCATATATGTTACCAGTTGGAAATCTCAACTTAAACTGTCTATCCAAATCAGTCAAAGATAGTTGTCAAGATCACCATAGTTACCAAATATTTAACAACATAAAGGAAAATTTGTAAAACTTTAAAAACAATTTTTTACTGCATAAAACTATCAAATACTAAAGCTTACATTTCATCCGATCCTTTTCTTCAGCTTCTGTTCATTGAACAAGTGTTGCTCTAAAACAAAAAAGCTAACTGGTAAACATTATGCATCAACTAAATTGTTCCGGACTGAATGTTTGAAACAAGAAACATGTCAACATGCTGAATTTGATAGCCAGACTCCGATCTTATTTCAAGTAAGAACAATAAAGACAGATAATGCAAACATTGAAAGGACCGCAACATGAAGGGGATTCTTTTTCAATCACTTTCGATTCTTCAGGCTCATGGCACATAAAAATTTGCAGTGTTAATTGAACCTTGACATAATGTCATACATACCGATAAAATATCAGCAATAACAGCATTCTGGTATCAAAATAAAAAAAAGCCGTATATAAAATGCCGTATGCTGCTGCCAAATTACCGAAAAAGTACCGTTTACAAGACTTTAGTTATCTTGAAAATTACACAGCCAATCGCTGCGCGGTTCAACTACGGAATTAACTGGTATGTGAAAAAAAAATCACATCCAAAACTGAAGCTAAATAGCATTATTAAAATACTTAGATATAACATTTCTCTATAGCAACAAGTCCCCATCAACTTCAATTCCAAATCATATAAGAAATGATGTGATTGAGATGTGTGTACATGGTGCATTGCATTGTGTTTGTGATTTATTTATTTGTGAAGTTCATTCCACATTTAAACAGAGTGCATGCAAGTTTGACTGACAGATTTATGAACGTTCTAAACTAGGACCAGGTTTAATACAGACATATTTATTGATAGATACATTTTTACAAGATTATGTACTTCTTCCTAAACCCATCACAGAAAAAAAAACATGTTCAACCCAGACATAAAGAGTAATAACTTCTTCCAAAACCACCTCTTTGGAGAAAACTGGTTTCAACCCAAGCATATCATAACGTACAATAATTTCCACATCCTATCTCTGCTATGAAGAAAACGTGTTCAACCCAGGCATACTTCATACTTGTTCCACAATGCTTCTCTGCTTAGAGAAAACTGGTTTCAACCCAAGCATACAGTGTAATGCATCCATAACCCATTCTACTTGAAAGAAAACTTGTTTCAACCCAGGCATAAAGCATCATAACTTCTTCAAAAACCATCTCTTCTAAAACTGGTTTCCAACAAACATACAGTGTACTTCATCCACAACCCATCTCTTTTGTAGAGAAAACTGGTTTTAACCCAGGAATACATTGTACCTATCCACAACCCATGTTTACTATTGAAGAAACTGGTTTCAACCCAGGCATATAGTGTACTTCATCCACAACTCATATTTACTTTAGAGGAAACTGGTTTCAACCCAGGCATACATTGTACTTCATCCACAACTCATATTTACTATTGACGAAACTGGTTTCAACCCAGGCACAGGGATACATTGTACTTCATCCACAGCATCTTTGCATGCTAAAACAACAGAACTGTGTTTCTGAAATGTAATTTCTTAGTATCCTGGTTTACAGTTTGGTAGTTTATGTCTCAAAGTGGAAGAACTTCACAAATAAACCCGCTCAAAGATTGATCAAAATTTTAGTAATTTACATCAAAACTTCTAGATTTATGAAACTCTGGAAAATGCAGCTCTCTGTAATGCAAGTTAGTATACCTCAACAGTGATTTTTAAATTTCTGAGAAAACACATTTTTCATTTAATTTGAAATCTGTGAGCGACATTAAAATAACAACAAACTAACATGCAGAAAATAAAATTAAATGACGTCATAACCTTAACAATACAATACAGCATTTAAGTGTCCGAAACAAAAAATGTTAGACCAAGTCAGTATCTAAACCCGCTATTTTTATTTCGGACACACTTGTTAAGAAGCATGCAACACAACCGTTTTGTGTAAAGGAGCTTGTGAGTGTTGTGAGTGTGAAAATGTGTTTGAATCACTTCAAGTGTGTATATTTATCACTTCAAGGGGTAAAGTCCATGGTACCAAGTGTGCCATATTGGACTTTGATACAGGGCATTTGAACAAGAACAATTCAACTTTGCAAACAGTGTTAGTACAAGCTCTTACCTCTGATCTTCATCTCAGGTCCCCCACCTGTCCACATGCTCTAGTCTTCACTTCTCCAGCATGTCTCCTCTGCATGTAACACTTACCGTTTGTGTATTATATCATATTTACTCAAATCTCAAGGCAATTTAACTGCCCAAAATGAATATATTGGTCTTAATGTTGAGCATAGCTGACATCATGAAAAAAACTGACAACTTTGTTGCCAACAACAACAAGTAACTGACAACTTCCAACATTTGCCAACATCAAGTAACTAACAACTTTGCTGCTGACATCAACAAGTAACAGACAACTTTCAATATTCGCCAACATCAAGTAACGGACAACTTTGTTGCTGACATCACCAAGTAACAGACAACTTCCAATATTTGCCAACATCAAGTAACTGAAAACTTTGTTGCTGACATCATCAAGTAACAGACAACTTCCAATATTTGCCAACATCAAGGAACTGACAACTTTGTTGCTGACATCACCAAGTAACAGACAACTTCCAATATTTACCAACATCAAGTAACTGACAACTTTGTTGCTGACATCACCAAGTCAGAAATGCCAATCTACATGTCCATCAAAGACTGAAAATGCACCACTTTTAATCACATTTTGTGACAAAATGGGGGAGGCCTAGGATATATTGTATAAGCAGCTAACATAGGTCTAATTCTGTGTCTTTCAAACAAAGTGATCTGCCTTACATAACCAGCAAGGGATGAGCTTTTCCAACAACAACAACATCTGTGCTTTTGTATAACAAGAAATGTCTATCAATGCTGTGTATGTGCCTAAATCGCAATGGTGTACCGCTTCCAACAAGTATTGCAATCTCCTTCGCAGAGTTGTCGTTCGTTACACTCACTTTACATCTCTGCGAAAAGCTCAATGTCATAATTTTTTAACAAACTTGGCAGCCTTATTTTATACAGTCATAAATTATGAATTTGAATAAAACAAATGACTGAAATCTTCACTACCTTTCATTAAAACCGAAGAAACCCAAGCTATTGTAAATGTAATTGGCGAACTATTTCTTTGAGTTAAAGTAGTTGATAGTAGTCCCAGCCTATAATAGAGGTGAATGTATGAGCCGATAGTATAAGAGAGTGCAAGTTCTGGTGTGCCGTTGCCTAACTACCCATGATGTGCCTTTTCCAACATGCATTTGCATATCGAGGAATGGTTTGCTTTTCCTTGCTAGCAATAGACTGTGTTGCCTACCTAACAACAGTATGCCTTATCTATCTACCAAAGCTAGGTCATTTCTTACTAGTATAAAAGGATACAGCGATGAGGGTTCTAAAAGTTAAAGACATGGTATACAAAATATCATCAAATTTCACAGTGTTTACGGTTATGACGTCATTTAGTTGGATAAAAAGGCATTCTGACATTTCAGCAGAGTAACAGAATAAGTTCTATCGAATAAAATTATTACGATTATTAACTTAAAATCGACTGTCGAATTTGCTTAACGTCAGGACATCTTAATAGCCCATTTAACAGGTTTTACTCACAGGACTTCTTATGGTCTTGCCTATCTTGAAGCAAGTCCTTCCAATGAATCACACAACACTTCAAGTATGAATGTCCTCATACTAAGTCACAATTAAGTATGAATGTTCTCATACTAAGTCACAATTAAGTATGAATGTCCTCATACTAAGTCACAATTAAGTATGAATTTCAATGTTCTCATACTAAGTCACAATTAAGTATGAATGTCCTCATACTAAGTCACAATTAACTATGAATGTCCTCATACTGAGTCACAATTTATTATGAATGTTCTCATACTAAGTCACAATTAAGTATGAATGTCCTCATACTAAGTCACAATTAAGTATGAATGTCCTCATACTAAGTCTCAATTAAGTATGAATGTCCTCATACTAAGTCACAATAAAGTATGAATGTCCTCATACTAAGTCTCAATTAAGTATGAATGTCCTCATACTAAGTCTCAATTAAGTATGAATGTTCTCATACCAAGTCACAATCACATGATGTGGGTTCTGGAATTCTGTGGTCCTGGATCTTGACATTTGAACTCGTCTAGAAAAATCTGCAAGCATAAAAAATTTATTTTAACATAGTCTGTTTCTTTACATTTAGCAGTAAAGGTTGTTAAATTCCATAAATGAATAAGCCTTTACTTCGTATATTTTTCACCATTTCAGCCTTGAGATTTGAGATTGGTCTGATGTTTGAAATTTGATATTGGGCAAGTCGCCATTCTTGCCATTCCTGCCAATCAGATGCTTGAGATTTGAGACTGGTCTCCAATCTTAGTTTTATTTTCTCGGTACCTGTTTTATTTTTATTTATCGAGACCACAACTATTGCTTTGCACCCTAAAGCAAAGTGAGAATAGCAATTTAAACTTTGAAGGGCAACTGCACCGACAGACAGTGACACCGACCCATGGACCCCCCATCCCTGACCACACCCGCAACCGACATGGTGCGAGGATAGATGATGTAGGGTGTCTTTTTCTATTACACTTTATGTCCATGACCAATACTCTCTTACCAGACATCGATGAAAGGTCTAGAGGACACCACATCGAGGCATCATCCACACACCAACCCAGTCATACGGACATACAGACACCCATTATCAATTAATTAACACGCATGGGTTAGCTTCGCAATCCGATAAATAATTTACATCTTCAATTACAAAATGGTTCTACGAGGTGATTGGGTGGTGGGGATGCGGGGGAACTTAACTCTGCGGAAGTTTGGGGTGGGGGTCTCAAACGTCAATTTAGAACTGAATGTGAAATGTGGAAGAAATGTGGTCTAGGGGCTAGAGTGTCGGACTCCGAATCCGGACAACGTCGGTTCGAATCCCACCAGGGACGAGATTCGTCTGCAGTTTCCATCTTGCTGGGTACCGGATCCCAACCCAGGAAGCAGTCATCATGCGTGATTAATATAAGTTGGATGATCTTATTTCACAATCGTAAAATAAATAACTTTAAACTAAACTTTTACTTTAGCAAAAAAGCTTCAGAAATAATTAAGTGGTTACGGATATTATTCAAATACAGTATTTAATTTTCTGCATGCATAAAAATATAACCGAAACATGCAATAATAACTTACGGAGAATGAAAGTGTGCGAACAGGTCAAAGCGCGGGGCTGATTTCTGTGCATTTTGGTTGCCGAGTTTCCGCTTTTCTTCGACTTCAGGATACTAACATCACATGGCATTTTCTTTTTTTTTTTGTTCAATTCGACAAGATAATGATTGTTTTCTGGGAATGTTTGTCTCGTTTACAACCAAAATCCAAAATGGCGATCTGGCTGTAAAAGGCGCACAATTCGTGCTATTTTGACAGCTGTAGCATAAGGCGCGAACAAGGCCCGCAAAACAGTTCCTGCTCATTTGACAGTTTCTAATCCAGGCCGTGCCCCTTTCCTGATGCGAGAGCAATTTTAACACATTATTTGATTGCTGAACGTTGAAACCAGTTTTGGATTGGTTATCAAATATTTGATTGACATCGCACCTGGACGTTTCATTTCGCTTAAATGCAAAAGGAAGGTACAGCCTATACTGTATAATCATACACACTTTCCATGTTTTCCACGTGCAGCTTTACTTATAGCAGTAAATCTAGCTATCAAGAACTTGGTTTATTTCTACTTCGTTGAATACATTAACTTTCCTTATGCCTTTTTCTGCCCATTCAATTGACCGTCAATCAAAACGAATAAATGTCTTTAAGAAAACAAAACAAAATGCAGAACAGATAATCAACTTTTAATCTTTGGTAAAAAATTCAGAGGTTCCTTGCTTGGGGGGGGGGGGAATATTTTGTCATACGTGTGTTTGAATCTGTGACAAAGACCGCAAATACATTTAACGTGAATATGATACTGTAAAACGCTTTAATTTCGCGAGGTCAAAATTTCGCGATTTTTATGAATTTTTACTATTTTATTTATTCGCGTATTTACGTATTCGCGACGTCGTAAAAGGTATTATATGTTGCGTTTGAAGTGATAAACAGTTCTATGTTAAATTGCCTATTTTCGGATAAACTTATATTTGGATTTACGGAAATTCATTAGATATTTGCGATATTTATGAATTCGCGATGTTAGCGATTCGCGAATATTAGCGAAAATAAAACCAACGCGAATAAACCCAGTTCTACAGTAGATGCCCAGTCCCATCCCCACGCTCCAAAAGGTCTTAACATGTCCACAGATATGTCACACGCTCTCATGGGTTGCTATCAATTCTATGCCTCGTATCATAAATCTAAGAATGGAGACCAGTCTCAAATCGCAAGCATCTAGTCTTGTTGAGACTAGTCTCCATTTTAGCCAATCAGAAGCTTGAGACTGGTCTCTAATCTCAATTTTATGTTCTTTTATGTTCTTGGGCCCTGTGCCCAAGATAATCCTAAATTGGAAACCAGTCTCAAACCTCAAGCATCTGACTGGCTGACATGGAGACAAATCGGGATTTAAGCCAGTCAGATTCGTTAGATTTGCGACTTGTTTTATGATATTGGGCCCTGCTTGGTGTTGTCATCTATTACAACGTTTAATAAATAAATGCATCACCCTCTGCAAATGTAAGGATAGCCTCTCATGTGCACGCTGGATTCGTAAAGTTTATAATTAAGAGAAATACGAGACACCAAACTTCCTGCTTGTTTTTTTTATCTAATGCACACACGATCCTGGTTAATAGTTTCTTAGACCTTGGAGTAAGTCTCAAACTCTCAAACCTGGACCCAAGCAAATAAACTTTGAAGACCAGTCTCAAATCTGCAGCATCTGATTGGCTGAAATTGAGACTTGTCGCCATGCTTGAGATTTGAGACTGGTCTTCAGCTTTAGCCTTATAATCTTAGGTAATGTTTAGATTTAAACGTATTTCAGTCTCTGGTGGGAATTTCTCATCACATGCCTGACATGACTGGGATTTTTTAATGAAAGAAGTGCACAAACGAGTGCATACTTACTATTTACAGACATTTAAAACATGTTTGTGCTTTCGCCACTATCTTAATACCAGTCCTTTGCCATAGTATGTCGTGTATCTTACTTAAATTCATCAAGCCAATAAATTAGCATGCAAAAATGTATTCCATACCGCGCATCCCTAATATTTGCGCCCAAACCAAGTATGCATTAATTGATGATTGCGGATTTCAGCAACAAAAACAACAACAACAAACACACTAGCAAACAGGTCGAATGGACGTTTTTATTTCGAACATTGTACAACACTTATTATTTACGTCATTTATGTTGGGGCTGTTCATTTGATAGGAAGTGATCCGATTTACAGCGCATATTTTCATAGAATGGAATAATATTAGTGACTTGACACCATTTTTACAAAAAAAGGCTGCATTAGTAAGAGTTGGCAGGGGGTGGGGCGGCTGGTCAAGCGCCAGTGGAAGTGATATTCTACGGTCGTATTATTGTTTTCGCTCGGCATAGGCATAGTTTCAATATTTTGGGTGTTGGTTTTGTTTGTTTTTTAACTTTTTTAAATCCAAATTTCTGTATTACAGCTTAGAGTTCTTCTCTATTAAATGATAAATTGAGACTGTTGAGTATACGTGCTATTAGGTTTCATCACTTGAATGGATTTATATATAAAATATAAGCTTATTCAATTTTTTGCATAAATGGAAATTTTCCTTTTACAATAATAAAATTAATGGTGGAAAACTTTTAGATCAGCGAACCTTGGGTAGCCATTAACCAAAAAATGTTCAGTGCAGCTTATATTATAACTGCAGTTTCATGCTATACCCGAATGAGCAAAAGATATAGAAGTTTGGAGACTGGGTTATCAATCAAGAGCTGTATTTGTACTCAGAAGCTTAACAAAAGAAACCAGCGGAAGCTGCAGTATCATTAAATTTCGCGATGATAACATTTCGCTCAATAGACATAATAGATATTTTCGCGTAGACATAGATTCGAGCCCTTGTTTTATTCTCCTAAAACTAGACATTCTGTGTCGTGATTTCACTAAGATTTGATTCCGCGCACTATGTCTAGCGCGAAATCGCGGAAGTTAAACCATTGCGAAATATTATCATACCACAGTACCGGATGACGAATTCTTAAACATGAATCTTTAACAAGATCTGTATCTATAGAATTATCATAAAAGCACAATAATCGGTAAATAACACAGGCATTTCATTATGTAATGATCTGTAAGAGCTGAATGTTAAATAGCTACTTTACTCTGTTTTGAATGCATAAGATCGTCTTACGAGTTGGTGTTAACACACATTCTGCTGTTAAAATACAGAAAAAAAGATTGTGACAGTAAAATGCTCAGACATGCGCAGTGAAACAGTCAAATAAATGCTTTGCAATGGGCTCTGTAATTTTACAGGGGCGGCTCCAGAGAGGAATCAGTGGGGTGCTCGAACCCCGTTTTCGGGGCAGCATTATTTTATTTTCTTTATAAACTATCAAGTAACTACCCTAGTAAAGGCCTTAAAATAGATCCCCATCTGAAAATCGTGCTTCCCATCCTGTATTATTTACAAGTTTACAACCAGAAATAATGATCAGTCTCAGGTTGGAAATTATCGAGTAACTACCCTAGTTCAGGTCTTAAAATGGACCCCCATCTGAAAATCATGCTTCCCATCATGTGTTATTTACAAGTTTACAAGTTTACCTTTGACTGACCAGTGTGGTAACTAACACTTAATTTCATGTGACTCTTACCTCATGTGCAAGGAGTGTAGATCCCGATCAGTTTGCACATCCATGTAGTCTAAACAGGATCAATACTGTCTGTTTCTTGGTCTGAATTAACCAAATAAATTTAAAAGCAAACAGTTTTCGATTGTGAAGGGCCCAAGATCATTAAACTAAGTTTTGAGATCAGTCTCAAATCTCAAGGATCTGATTGGCTGAAACGGCGACTGGTCGCCATTTCATCCAATCAGATGCTTGAGATTTGAGACTGATCTCCAGATTTAGTTTTATGATCTTGGGCACAGGCTGATCAGGATCTTCTCGAGTCACACATTAAAAAAAGGTTTTATCTATGAAGTAACGGGTTAATATCACGGTGGTTAAGCTTTCGCGTAGACACTGCAAATGGTAAAATCGCACGGGCAAAAATTCGCGCAATTTCATTTATTGTTAGAAGACAATGTTTAAAATTGCTTTGGGGTATTAAATTGCGCTTTTTCCAGGAGCCCGAAAAACGCGAAAATCGACCTCGCGCGAAAGTGTGTGCCTCCTTATCATGTGTATATTACCAGTTTTCGTAACTTTAACGAAAATTTATAATAATAAGGTTTCTTTCACCTTTTATCAAGCGTACACCAGATAATTGAAAAACCGCGTGAATCTGAAAAGTCAGATTTATATCCTGCCCAAGTTAACTGTATATACTGTCTTGATGGGTATTTAATGAATGCCTTTGAAATTAACACCATAGGAGCGCCTGTAAAACGTTTGAATTTAGTTTGTTTTCTGCATTTTTGTATTACATGTACGTCACGCCAGAATATGACCACACTAATACCCAATATCACAAAAATATTCAGTGTTGGATTTAAAACTCAACCCAAAGTGATAAATTTTTAGTTCTTAAGATTCACAACTTACTTGATTGATTAGGGTTTTTTTGGAATAAATTGTTCATAATATTTTTGTTCCAAATGCAGTTTTAAATACTTGTTACCCGTATATTTTGATTAAAACTAAAAGCTCGACCTGTTTAAGCTTTCAAAACCGGAAGTAATCCTAATCCCACTAATAATATCGCAACTTAAACAAATTTAGATCAGTGTAGACCCCGATCATGCTTAATTATGCAGTCATGTAAAGGTCTACATGTACACTGGTTGAAATCTAGCATAACACCCCTTTGAATTATAAATGGACTTATTTGAAATACGAATGGACTGGTTTGAATAATGAATAGACTGGTTTGAATTAGGGATGGACTGTTTTAAATTATGAATGGACTAGTTTGAATGATGAATAGACTGGTTTGAATTATGAATGGACTGTTTCAAATAATGAGTGGACTGGTTCGAAATATTCTCGAATGGCGATTTCATTAAACAAATCCATGGGTTTATAAGTTAAATTGAAAATCATATTGCCTCTGCCTGGGAGCGAACCAGCACCGTCACGGCGACAGCGCTTAGCCCTGCAATTCCGAGGACGCAACCAATTGAGCTAACCGGGACAACCCCAAAATAGGTTGATCGGATAGCCCTCATATACGTTGCATACGATATTTTGGGTACATAGTTTAAATAGTAAATGGGTAGATTCACGAAGGCTCAAAATTGGCCTAAAATTATTTCAAATTTTCAAATTGCATTAAAATCACTGAATGTGTGCTTTTTATAATCTATAATGGTTGTTTTCTTGAAAAGATAAACATTGAAGACGAACCCATAAACCAAAATAAAAAATTAGGTATGTCAAATGTGTCTGAAATTTGAAAATGTTTGGCAAAATGCAATTTTTTGTTAAATTTTCATCATATTTTGGTGATTTTCACAATGGGCACAGGCTTCGACTAAACTAATTTAAAGAATTTTCTTTGTATAAATGTGTGCTGAATTCATGGTCAAAATTTGGTTTTGGTCGAGAAGTGTGCCCTTATCGAAATCCTCTAAAATCTGCTATGAAAAAGGACACAAATATGAATTTTTGCACATTTTCCTTAATTTTAGCAATTTTGATGGCCCCTTGTCAAACTCCTTTAGCAGTAATCAATATAAAATTTTAAGATATGAAAAGTATAACCATCTATGTATTCAATGGCATTAAAATTTAAGATACGTAACAAAATTTAAAATTTTACATATTTTTAGGCCAATATTAGGCCTTTGTGAACCTACTCCTTTCAATCAACTCAATAAATAGACCCTGTTAAAACGAAATAATTCCGAAGTTATTCCATCATTTATCCTTGATTATATGTAATCGATATCCTTTTGGAAAAAAAAGCAACTGATCCCCTCGTGGATGTTAAACGTCAACAATAAATAAAATGTAAATGATACATAAATGAGCATTATAAGTCAATGTTAGGGTATCCGACGGACGTGACTGATTTAAATAAATAACCTACTGATGGACACGAAATCTTCATTCATTTGTTAATATAATTATTTTGTAAATGAAGTATTTGTTTATACACATGCTTTAGGGGGCACACAGGTCATGTTCGGTGTTAATGGTGCCTGAAAATCAGTGTTTGCAAATATCAAAATTTATACTTTAAACTGTGGAAAGCATGTAAACAAATAAAATATTATGTAATATTTTTTCAGGCCCCTTTCTCAGGGTACCCGCGTTTATTCCATACAATTTCATTACAATACAACATTAATGTTACACTTTCATAATGGGGCGCGCCACGGGTAAAGGTACCTTCGGACAGTTGACGTCAATCCTTGAAATGACGTCATAATGTTGAGCAGACGACATTTATTATTATGCATATCGCGGTAAAAATACCATTTTATTAACAAAATGTGTAACAAAATCACTTTCAGTTATGAGAAAATAATATATTATCATAAGTTCTTTCTAAATATTGTAACAACTAAAATGTCACAAAATATGACCGAAAGTACCTTTTCCCGTGGCGTGCCCCGTATACAATAATACATTTGATATTTAATTATTGATCAGCATGTATCAAATAAATATAGATAATTATGCTTATTGCAAATATCTGTTATTGGACAGTTTATCAACAATAATAAGTTTAAAGTAATCTAACCATACTCAGTGTTTAAGGATGTCTGACTTTGTACACAGTCAACGACAACGCATGCAGCAACGTACGAGCGAATATATTTAAAGCCGAAGTTGTTTTAAAGCGGCATTACTTCAATTTAACCCGTTCTTATATGAAATATAAAATTTTAATTTACTAAAATAAATTTGGTCCGCGCGACTATAAGCGAAAGTAGATCTAGGATTTCCGAAACGTCACGGAAATCGAGATCGCGCATGAAGTGTCTCTTCGTCAAAAATCGATGCTAAATATACCTCCATTATATTTAGCTTCTTAAAAGTTCGTTAACGATAATTTAACAATATCATTGAAAATCCCGTCTATAAGAAAGAATTCAGTCGGAACTTTGTGTTCTGTAAGAGAGTTTATATATTGGAGTATATATGGACAAATATGATTTTTCAATAGTATATTCTTACTTAAGTTTAGGGCTGGGGCTTTAACATTACTAACGTTACTTACCCGGTAAATTTCACTCGTAACAGTTTCTTAAAATGTACTTTAGTTTCGACGAAATTCGCCCTTTTCAGTCATTTATACACATAACTTAGTATATTGTAGTACAATTATTGGACATCCTGAAATGTGATTACGCAGCTTTATAACTATCTAATTACAGTGGGAAAAAAATCCATTTTAAATCGGGGATAGATTCAGCTCCCTGGCTGCCGTGCTTTAACCTACCCCTCCTCCCTGCTCATCCCAAAAATAAACGTATAGATGATTTTGATTTTTATAAATAGCTAGGTTACAAATGTAGTGACGATAGTATTATATTTGGTTGCAAATCAGTAATGCAGTTAATACATTATCGTTTTCCTTTTAAGGTTAAATTTTTTAGAAAAAAACGAAATTTAAAAAATTAAATACGAGTTTCTTTTAGGATTTGTCGTGTTTTTTTCTCGTGTGTCCTTAATTTCTTGGAACTCAATTTTTTAAGCTACTTTTATATTCATTTCTATTTTTCGTGGAGGTTTTTAATTCGTCGATCGATCTTCCCCAAAAAAATCCGCGAAAGTTAGTAACCCGCGAATATTAATGATTTCACAGTACCTATTCTTTGGTTGACATGCATTGGGTTGCATCAAAACCATTTTTTTTGCGATTCATAATTGCTACAGTTCTGATACTGAATTGTATTTCAAATAATGAGTTTCGTGGTCTTATTAATTTATTTTATAATTTAGCAACTTTTAAAACGAGGTAAATACAAATGGATGTTTGATAATACAAATGCTTTTTTATTTTCTATTTACAAAAGAAGAATGTTTCTTGCATGAAAGACCAATATTTTAAATTATTGTGTTGATATGTAAATTCACTTTAATTATTCGGTCGTCATGTAATTTATAAGATAAATACACCCCGAAAAAGTAATTGAGGACATTTTCAGTGCTTTTTTGGACAGTATAAAAACTATTTAATACAGGAATATAATGAAACGTATTTAAATTATAAAAAAGATAGCTCACTGAAAGAAGCACGTGCCACTGATCGCTCTGCTTGACTTCCTTGGCCGCTTTAAACCTGCATATTCACAGTTCAGATTGGAATACTTCAATGTCTCAGATGCGATTAATATTTATTGTACTGCTCTAAATGCCTATAATTCACTTAACAGAAGCAAATTTCAAATCATAATTACGTTCTTAAAGTAGCGATGTTAGTACCTAAATATCAAGTTAATTAACTAGTAAATAAAAATTTATCGTAATACAGTCAAACCTGTCTTTAAAACTACTCAAAGGTCATATAAAAGTGGTAATTGAAGGCAGCGGTCTTTGTTTACAGGTTAATTTGTTCTTTCCAGTGTGACAAATAATATGTGGTCTTTATCAACTGGTGGTCTATATTTAAAGATGGTCTCTAGCACAGGTACGATTCTATTATGAGATGTTTGTGTTTAAACAAATAAAGTTTAAGAACAAGTTGTAATGCGTACGAAATCCTTTTATTATCACGGGTCCTGGTCCAAATATAACGAAAGCATTACTGTTGTATAATTTGATTCAGCGGGGACCAAATTTTGCGCAAATGACAAAACTGACATTTTTCTCGAAGACTTCAATTCGCGCACTTGTATTATTTTAATGAGACTAGATATTTAATGGTTTGATTTCGCAAGGGTTTGGTTTCGCGCACTTACCCTAGCGCGAAATACGCGAAAATTAAACCATCGCGGAATATAATGATACCACAGTAATCTATAGAAAATATGTGTGAGAGACAATCTTAGGGTGAAAAAACAACAAGGGATATGTCCACTGAAGTTGCATTTGCAAGCATTTTAAGTAAATCGTTATCCAACAAATAAAAGCTCAAATTACGATTTAAATCATTTTCCACGCATCTGACCTTGTGTGTCACGCCTACTTCCAAACTTAAAAAAAACATTAAACGAACTTTATGTGTTCACCATTAAAGGTTCGACCGAAAATCAGCAAATCATCCTATAAAAAACAAATTCAAACACGCAGCATTTTGAAACTTAATGATCGAAAAATTTGAAATAAGTGCTTCAAAGTCACTGGCTCAAAAAATAATTGCAGCCATAGTAAAATGTTATGGCAGTTTTTTAAAACGATTTTTCCTTGGTGCTCTACTTGTTAGTATAATATCGCTAATTTCAGTTAGCCTTGGTTGTTAAGCTGGAACAGATTCGAACCCTGGCCGAAGCCTCCAGACTACTGTCTGCGTGGCTAGTGTAAAGCGTTTTTGCCTTGGATCTGTAGTGGCGAAACGAATGGGTATTCAGTCAGAATCTGATTGTTTGTAAAAATGCAAAACTGACTTTTTTATTTAGCTGGAAACGGGTATGCTCGTTGCCATTTATTTAATCGAAGAACGTTTATGACATTATTAATCGTGTGGAATAAAACATAAACATTGAAATATTTTGAATTTCAGATCCAGTAGAAAAACACGCCACTGATCCAAAGAACCAACCATGACTGGCACACTGACTAAACTTTTACGCCAGTTGCCGACGGTCTTGAAGAGACGCAAGTTCGAAACCAACTCCGCCATCCTGCTATGTATGATATTGATGATTACTGTGCTTATACGGCTTCGTTATGAACCAGTTGGTAAGTTTGTTTACAGTTGAATCATTTTATGTCGCGGTGGTTTAATTTTATCATATTGAACGCCAGAGAAAGCGCGCGAAACCAAACGCTAGCGAAAACAAATAACTAATTTTATGAGAATATTCAAAGTGCGCGAATTAATGCTTGCGCGGAAATGTTATTTAGGGATATAAACACCATTTGGACTGTTTAAAGTAACTTCACACACCCAGGTGTTTTCCTTACCTTGATAAACGCAACAAAATATCTTCTCAATTCGAGGACTTACTTGTGCATGCAGCCACACATAAATCTTTAACAACATCCTGCATTTGTTGAAATACATCAAATTTTATAGTGTGGTATTATTTAATTTCGCGGAGACGAATTTTCGTGCATCCCCCGCAAATTATATATTTGCGCGGGCATACATATGTGCAATTGTATTTTTCTGATAAAACATATTGTAATATGGTGTAATTTTGCTTTTTATTTAAGGCTTGTATATACAATAGCATTATTCTTTCTTGCAGACCCCGGACTGAGAGACAAAGAAGAGGAAATGTATACCCGCGTCGTGCACCTGCGCGAAGCGTGTGGTCGAATTCCTCCGCAGCGCCACCTGAAGGTCTTTGTCAACGGAAGGAGGTTGGTCTATGTTTCCGAAAAGTATTCCCTCAGCTACTGCGAAGTAACTAGCGCATCTAGCACGTTTTGGGCACAGTTATTCATGGCTTTAGCAGGTATAAACCCCAAATTTCACGATTATGAAGACGTCAACAGCATGTTTGAGTTACCTAAACGGTCGGTACAAACTGCAATTAAACAACAGTTTGGTTTAACAATGGAATTAGACGACAAACGGGTAAAATTAACGACGAAACTTCTTATGGCAAGAAATCCGTACTCGAGACTATTCTCTGCTTACATCGATCAGATGTATTTGCCGATGAAATGGAAAGCAGCTTCGAAAATGGTACAAGGTAATCCGAAACAGGAAGAATGTGGAAGTGACGTATCTTTCGACCAGTTCCTGGCTTTCGTCTCTGACAATGTGCTCACGAAGAAGAAAGCGGATATCAGCTGGGCGCCTGTTTTTAGCGTGTGCTTGCCATGCGAAACTGGTGCTAATATTGTTGTGAAACAGGAAACATTAGCGGAAGACGCCGAATTTGTGCTAAACTATATCCAAGCCGATGAGAGTGTTAAAGAACAGGCTAGAAATGCGTCCGCTGGGTATATTCGTCTCAACGATCTTGAAAATGTTGTAAAGGAAAACGTAGATAGTGGACATTCCGCCAACAGAGGATGCGTATCTGAAGCCGAACTTGCAAAACGAGTATGGACTGCTTTGCAGATTAAAGGCTACATACATAATGACATATTATTTCCTGAAGAAAAGTTCAAGTCAATATTCAGGGATGATCTCGAAAGTGTTTTAACTAATGAAGTGTTGCAAGCGGTGAATATGAAAAAACTGACTCGTGAGGAAAGAGATGCTCAAAGACGGGAGTGGAAACTATCGTTCTGGAAACAGGTCTCTAAGGACACCATGATAAAGGTGCAAGCGGCTTATTATGAGGACTTCACACTGTTTCAATATGAGATTGATCCAAACAAAATGTGATAATGTGTCAAGCTCTGTATCGAATATATTTCCAGAAAGGGGTTTCGTTCGGGGCAACCTAATGGGTAGTTACATCATAGTGTCCAATTACATATTGCTGCCCCAAAATAGAGTTCGACTTCCCAATAATCGGGTTCGATCAACCACACCAAACCCCCTCTGGATCCGTCCCTGAACTATGTGCGAGATGATTAAGTTGGTGAACTATGCTTTTGAATTTAAGTAAAAGTTGTTAAAAGTAGTCCCAGCCTACAACAGAGGTGAATGTATATGATAGTGTAAGCGAGTGTAAGAGAGTGTTCCTTTTGTTTAGTTTTTTTTTTTCGTTTCATTGAAATGTAAGAGACTTTCTTTCTTAAATGGGGCGCGCCACGGGAAAAGGTACATTCGGACAATTGACGTCAATTATTGAAATGACGTCGTAAAATTGAGCAGACGACATTCATTTTTATACATCTCGCGGTAAAATACAATTTTATTGACAAAATTTGTAAAAAAATCAGCTTTTATTTACGAGAAAATAATAGAATGTTGTAAGTTATTTCTAAATATAGTAACAACTAAAATGTCACAAAATATGACCGAAGGTACCTTTTCCCGTGGCGCGCCCCAAATAACACTTGTAAATCAACTTATGTTAGTCTCTGTTTAGTCTCAATAATTCGACTGCAAGCACAGACCCATTATCATACTGACTTTTTACAGATGTCTGTCCTTTACTTCTCAAGCAGTTACGATCAAAACTGTGGTGGAAATCGACCCGATTTAAATTCTGTTATTTATCGATAAACGTGAGTCAAGTAAACTTTAAGCGCCGAAATCGAAATTTATTGACATGGGTGGATGTTTAAAAGAGTTTTGCATAAAAAACGAAACCGTTATTTATAAAGGATTACATATATTGATTCTACTTGAATGTGGCTTTTCAGTTATGTAAATTTTTTAAAGAATCATATGGTTTAAGATGCTTTATGGAGCCGCCAAAGTTGCGATTCAAATTCCGATCGGCGGCATATAGAAATAGAAGAAACATTTTCCGCATTGATTTGAATAGTAACTGGGTTGTGCGCGAAGGACGATCATCACATATATAGAAAAGTCATTGTCGCGCACAAATAGTTGTGCTAGTCTCTGTTCAACAACTGAGTTTGCAATTTCCTATTTTATCATACAAACGGTGTACACGTAAAATTCATAACTTGTGAAAACGGAAACTACCGCAATCGCTTGCATCTTGTGATTTCTTGATTTGTATAGTTGCGCTGTGTTAACTTTCACCTGTTTAAACTTTAAAAGTTATCAAAGTAAATTCCAAGGAGAAAAATCCCTAAACATTCTCAGCTTTGAACACGTTGTTCTGAAATTTCACAAAATTCGGAAAACCACAAAATTTTATGCCCGAGAATGTAATGGCACTTACAGTGCCCAAGGTTATAAAACTGAGCATGGAAACCAGTCTCCAATCTCAAGCATCTGATTGGCTGAAATGGCGACTGGTCGCCATTTCAGCCAATCAGATGCTTGAGATTTGAGACTGGTTTCCAAACTCAGCTTTATAACATTCAACCCAGTACATTAAAGGCTTCTGTGACCTACATTTGCTTAACAAAAACAAACGAAACATGACACTGCACATTTCACCTATTTACACAGTCAGATTAACGAGCTGTGAATTGTGGTTGAAAATGAAAATTAAATGTTGGTTTTTTTTTCAAACTTATCTGTGTTAAAAATGTTGGGCTTCAGTCAAACCTGTATTAAGCAGCCACCCAAGGGAGTTACAAAAAATGACCGCTTACCACAAGCGGCTCTTTAAGTTAGGTTAAAAATTAGAATAAAATGGTGTCAGTTGAGGACAAATTCAAACTGGCTGTTTAAGACAGGTGGTTGATGAATGCAGGTGGTTCCTAAAGCAGGTTCAAATGTACTTGTCTTTGATGATCGACTTTAAGCCCGAATCAAGATTAAAATCATCTCATAGTCTTTGAGCATATGTCAAGCATAATTCCAAACTTTAAAAACTTAATGTATTCATCCTTAAATGTTCGACCAAACATAATAAGCAAATCAATCTATAAAACAAATTCAGCCCCGCAATATTAAGAAAATTTATGTTCGAAAAATTCGAAAAAAATATTTCAATGTAGTTGGCTCAAAAATGATTTGTATTTGTAAATGTGTATTAAAATTCTTATCGCAGCATTTTAGTTGTTAAATTGATATTATTTATAAATAAATGTGATTTTATTGCGGGTTTTCGGTGCTTTATTTCGGTTTATAATTTTCTCACTATTACTCCGGTTATATTATTTATGGGGTCAATTATTCATGGAGTCAATACTCTTATAAATCAACAAGGTATACATTTACACTGAAAATAAGTGGCCATAGAGCAACTTTCACAAGTAGGTATAGTACGTTACTGATAACAAGACAATCACGTGACACAGAAGTATCTTTCATTGTGGTTTATCAGAAGTAAATTTCATAATCATTTACGAACAGAATGGTGGTGTCTCTATTCCAGAATGAAAATTAGTACAACTGATCAAAATGTTAAAAGAGATATTGAAATTATTTTCTTATCGGGTTGGGGTTAATTTTGGGTTGTCTTTGTGAGGGCCTTACTGTGCACAAAAACACAGTGTTACCCATGGTTCATGAATACTAATACTAATGCACTTCTATAAAGTCGAACAGGTGGGAACATTCAGTTCATAGGTGCGGATTATTGTTTTTCTTCATTGGAGAATTTCTTTATAAACGAGACAATTCGAGATATTTTTAACAAGTCAAACCTATATTTTTTAAAGTGTGAAGGCGTAGTGATGAAATCGATTATATTGTGACAAAATTACAGACCTTATGTCCTTCAGACTAAATCAGATGACACTTTTGTTGCACTTTTCACCATTTTACGATAAAAATTGATATCAAGTTCATGTACTTCGTAAAAATATTCAGTTGCGATTTATCGTGCTGTCATTTTAGGTCAGAGACCACTAAATTTCCCATAGTTACATTATAAGATTTGGTCCTCCTGTGATCTAGTTTACATGACATTTTTCAAGATTTTCAGATTTGGGTCTTCACCACTCATTCTCTCAGCATTTTAAACCGAAAGTAATCACCCCCAGAATGTATAAAAAATATTCAAACCAAAATAAGAAAAATACCAAATTCATTTAAGTGCCAAAATCACCTTTCAAAGTGTGTTTAAAAAAAATCATTATTATTTAAAGTATCTAATTAAAGTCATTTTACATTCTTGAAAACAAAACTTATTTTTATTCTCTATAGTATTGGCCAATGCATCTTTGAAAATAAAGTAAGCCCGAATCGTCCCTAAATAAAATTGTCCAATCCGCGACAGGCTTTTCTATTAACTGTCCTCCGACCTTAAGACACCGTCTTTTTTACTTAGCGAGAAATCAGAACCATTTTAATAGTACCAGTATTTATTTAGTTAATGGTCTTTCACACAAGTCAATAGTAGCTGATTATCTTAACCATTAACTCCATATAACTGTTTTATTGCACTTGCAACCAGTGTAGATCCAGATCAGCTGGCACATACGTGCCATCTCAACTGATATGGGTCTACACTGGTCCCTTACAGGTTAAAAATAACCTTAAGAATCTTACAATGAACAGTGTAGATCCAGATCTGATGGCACGGATGTGCCATCTGATCTGGATCTATACTGTTCGCCTATAGGAAAAAGCACCAATTTGCACTGAAGTAAGTTCTCATTTGTAGCAAGGGAGACTAATCCTTACATGTTACATGTCAGTGCATTATCTCGGTTGTTTCCCTTTTAGCTTACAGCGGGAAATCTTGACAGATTTTGTTCACACTCGCTACACAAGCGCATGTACACATAAACAAGAGGGCCATGATGGCCCTTATATCGCTCACCTGAGTACAAAAGTACTCTCAGCTTGTGGTTTCAGACAAGAAGATTTTTAAAGTTTTTCCTATATCAGTCTATATAAAATAAAGTGAACCCTGGGGCGGGGCCAATTTTGACCCCAGGGAAATCATTTGAACAATCTTTGAAGATTTCCACTAGAGGGTGCTAAATGCCAAATATCTAAGCTCTAGGCCTTGTGGTTTCAGACAAGAAGATTTTTAAAGTTTTTCCTATACAAGTCTATATAAAATGAAGTGACCCCTGGGGCGGGGCCAATTTAGACCCCTGGGAAATAATTTGAACAATATTTGTAGAGTTTCACAAGAGGATGCTTAATGCCAAATATCTAAGCTCTAGGCCTTGTGGTTTCAGACAAGAAGATTTTAAAAGTTTTTCCTATACAAGTCTTTATAAAATGAAGTGACCCCTGGGGCGGGGCCAATTTAGACCCCTGGGAAATAATTTGAACAATCTTTGTAGAGTTCCACTAGAGGATGCTAAATGCCATATATCTAAGCTGTAGGCCTTGTGGTTTCAGACAAGAAGATTTTTAAAGTTTTTCCTATACAAGTCTATGTCAAATGAAGTGACCCCTGGGGCGGGGCCACTTTAGACCCCAGGGAAATAATTTGAACAATCTTTGTAGAGTTTCACAAGAGGATGCTTAATGCCAATATCTAAGCTCTAGGCCTTGTGGTTTCAGACAAGAAGATTTTTAATGTGTTTCCTATATAAGTCTATGTCAAATGAAGTGACCCCTGGGGCGGGGCCAATTTAGACCCCAGGGAAATAATTTGAACAATCTTTGTAGAGTTCCACTTGAGGATGCTAAATGCCAAATATCTAAGCTCTAGGCCTTGTGGTTTCAGACAAGAAGATTTTTAAAGTTTTTCCTATACAAGTCTATGTAAAATGAAGTGACCCCTGGGGTGGGGCCAATTTTGACCCTAGGGAAATAATTTGAACAATCTTTGTAGAGTTCCACTAGAGGATGCTAAATGCCAAATATCTAAGCTCTAGGCCTTGTGGTTTCAGACAAGAAGATTTTTAAAGTTTTTCCTATACAAGTCTATGTAAAATGAAGTGACCCCTGGGGCGGGGCCAATTTTGACCCCAGGGAAATAATTTGAACAATCTTTGTAGAGTTCCACTAGAGGATGCTAAATGCCAAATATCTAAGCTCTAGGCCTTGTGGTTTCAGACAAGAAGATTTTTAAAGTTTTTCCTATACAAGTCTATGTAAAATGAAGTGACCCCTGGGGTGGGGCCAATTTTGACCCTAGGGAAATAATTTGAACAATCTTTGTAGAGTTCCACTAGAGGATGCTAAATGCCAAATATCTAAGCTCTAGGCCTTGTGGTTTCAGACAAGAAGATTTTTAAAGTTTTTCCTATACAAGTCTATATAAAATGAAGTGACCCCTGGGGTGGGGCCAATTTTGACCCCAGGGAAATAATTTGAACAATCTTTGTAGAGTTCCACTAGAGGATGCTAAATGCCAAATATCTAAGCTCTAGGCCTTGTGGTTTCAGACAAGAAGATTTTTAAATTTTTTCCTATATAAGTCTATGTAAAATGAAGTGACCCCTGGGGCGGGGCCAATTTTGACCCCAGGGAAATAATTTGAACAATCTTTGTAGAGTTCCACTAGAGGATGCTAAATGCCAAATATCTAAGCTCTAGGCCTTGTGGTTTCAGACAAGAAGATTTTTAAAGTTTTTCCTATACAAGTCTATGTAAAATGAAGTGACCCCTGGGGCGGGGCCAATTTTGACCCCAGGGAAATACTTTGAACAATCTTTGTAGAGTTCCACTAGAGGATGCTAAATGCCAAATATCTAAGCTCTAGGCCTTGTGGTTTCAGACAAGAAGATTTTAAAAGTTTTTCCTATATAAGTCTATGTAAAATAAAGTGACCCCTGGGGCGGGGCCAATTTTGACCCCAGGGAAATAATTTGAACAATCTTTGTAGAGCTCCACTAGAGGATGCTAAATGCCAAATATCTAAGCTCTAGGCCTTGTGGTTTCAGACAAGAAGATTTTTAAAGTTTTTCCTTTCGGTTGCCATGGCAACCAGAGTTCTGCATGGAATTGATTTCTTTGAACAACTTTGGAAGAGCTTCATGCAAGGAACATACGTGGCAAGTTTCATCAAAATTGGCCAAGCCGTTTCAGAGAAGAAGTTGATTGAAGCAATTGTTGACGACGCACGACGGACGACGGACATCAGGCGGTCGCAAAAGCTCACCTTGTCACTACGTGACAGGTGAGCTAAAAATACAGAATTTACAGCTGATCCTTAAATAATTATGTTTATTTTTTTCTCAAACATGTAAGAACAGTAGCTGAGATTTACAAGCTGATCTGGATCTAACTTAGGTCCGGCACGTACCGCATACCGTTCCGTACTCCGCACTTCAAGTTACTGTAGCAAGGCGATAGACAACGTCACTAATAACGCCCAAACGGGATGATCTGGGTCTAACTACACTCATTTCAAAGCACCATCAAAATTCAGAAGAGACAAAACATTAATAAAAACAAATTCAGCAATACCAAAGACCAATTTATTATACTATTATGATCAACACAATCATAGTTTTGATTTTAATTAATCTCATAAAGTAACATGAGCAAGCAAAGGAAATAATGACAGTAAGCTGAAAATGAGGTGGTCAGAAATGTAGGATGTAGGGAGGGGGGGGGGGGGGGGGGGGGGGGGCCAGGTAGGATTTAAAAAAAATCATAACTTTTCTTTTGTGGGGGATATGCCACACCCATTCCAACACCACCCTTAAAAAACTTTTTGTTGATTTAAATTATTTTTGTTGTGGGTGGAGATTTATGTGATGGTGTTACCCCATAGGCACTCCAACCTGTGAAGAACTCCTTTGTTTCAGTTTAAAATCTGCAACAATAACAACAAATTGGTACCCACTTACACCTGCATGAAACCTGCATGCATTCTTTACTATTGTATTCTAAGTCCAAAAAGGGACAAAATTCAATTCTAAATTATTAAGAAGTATGGTATTTGAATAACCAACCAGGCATATGAGGGCTAACAAAGAAACACAATTTTAAAGCTGTTATAATGATGGTAAAGATGTAACAAGCTTTCAAGCAAAGTTTCGAAAAAGTGAAAAAGTGCCAAACTTTCATGAAATTGTAGAGTTTTACCGGGTAAAGCTTGGCAAATCAACTGTGGATATGAGAATTTTTTAGAGTCTCTAACCTGTAGCATAAGTAGTTTAAAAGTTATGAACTTGTACACCAGATTGCTTGCAAACTTAAACCTTAAATTCCGAGTTGAAAAGGGTAATTTGTGAAAATGGAAGTTAAAAGTTATGTTTCTTAGTATACACATCCAGAATTGGATGGTGAAAAAGGTACCAAGTTGAAAGCAGTAGCTATAGTGCTTGGTAAGATGTAATGAGGTTGAAAGCAAACTTTAACAAAAACCTGGAAAATAGCCCAATGCAGACTGCACCGCAGAAGCTGACAAAAAGTTGGAAGAATAGCTTGTCATATTCTTTTAAATATTATTAAACAAGTTAACAAACCTTCCAATCTCTGTTATACATGTACATGTATATTATATCAAAATAAAACCAACATGATAATATTATATAAAAGTTTCTTTAAAACTGCAAGTCACAACAAATATTTATGCATATATATATAATTAATGCATTGTTTATAAAATCTCTTATAAACCTTCCTCAATTGACACACCTTTATTGTGTGGGCGAACAATGTAGATCCAGATCAGCTGGCACATCTGATCAGGATCTGCACTGTTAGCTTTATGATTCATTAGGTTGTTTCTGACAAAAATGCAACCAGTGCAATCCTGATCAGACGGCACTATTGTGCCGGCTGATCTGGATCTACACTGGTCGCACATATACAAAAACGTGTATATAAGGAGGAAAGGGATAATCTGTTAAAAATACAAAAGTATTTTTACCAAAATCTACACGGTTTATTTCTGCTATACAGAAGTTGAGTTTTTAACAATCTCGAACTGACCTTGTACAAATCTATATTGTGATCATGATACCAATGGTTTGCATTTTTAGTAATTGTGCAAATTAATTGTCTGAAACAATTCAATGGTCCATTTTGGTGTCATGAAATTAGATGGAATACGCAGGAATCTGGTCTGCACCAAACACTATTTTAATGATTTTGCAAGGAGTCTCGTCTCAGTGAAATTATATAATACTACAAAAGACAAGAATTTAACCCTTTCCTCCATAAATACGCCTTTTAACGCATGTGTGACCAGTGTAGATTCAGATCAGCCGGCACATCCGTGCCGTCTGATCAGGATCTGCACTGGTCGCATTTTGGTCAGTTATAACCTAATGAATCAAAAAGCGAACACTTTAGATCCTGATCAGACGGCACGGATGTGCTGGCTGATCTGGATCTAAACTGTTCGCCCGCCGATAAAGGTGTATCTATGGAGGAAAGGGTTAAATATAGGTGACTTAAAATATATGTATAACTTCAGTGCTCAAGATCATAAACCTAAATCTGGAGATCAGTCTCAAATCTCAAGCATCTGATTGGCTGAAATGGCGACTGGTCGCCATTTCAGCCAATCAGATCCTTGAGATTTGAGACTGATCTCAAAACTAAGTTTTATGATCTTGGGCCCTGATTTTCTGAGATGGGAACTTCTTACTCATTGTAAGTAGTAAATGTGTAAAATCTCAAGTTTACCCATATTCAGACAGTATGAAAATGATTCAGTTGACAATTCAACAAACCTTGATTCACTTGCAATCCGAAATCAACACTAAATCCTCCCACCCACCCGAAAACTGTCACATAAAACATAAACATAAAACAATAATGGCAAAGTTTGGAATGTTCTTGCATTAACCATTTCCTCCATAGTTATACCTTAGATTTACCTTTATTGCATGGGAGAACAGTTAAGATCCAGATCATCCATCTGATCAGGATCTAAACTTTTCGCTTTTTGATTCGTTAGGTTATTTCTGACAAAAATCTGACCCTGATCAGACTGCACGAATGTGCCGGCGATCTGGATCTACACTGGTCACACACGTGTAAGAAGGCGTATATATGAAGGAAAGGGTTAGATAAAATTTCAGCAGTTAACACATAAATATGAAATGGCTCTTGTTTCCTGGGCCAAGGATCATAAAACTGAGACCAGTCTCAAATCTCAAGCATCTGGCAGTGTTGTATTTTCACCATTTTATTAAAGGGGCCGGGACTTCCAAATTAGGTAAATAATATGCAAATGTCTAAAATCCTGGGCCCAGGATCATAAAACTGAGATTGGAGACCAGTCTCAAATCTCAAGCATCTGGCAGTGTTTTATTTTTCACCATTTTACAAAAGGGGCCAGGCCTTCAAAATTTGGTTAAAAAAATGTAAATGTCTAAAAACAATGTTTTAACTAAAATTTGAAATTAGGAATTTCAACTACCTTTAAAACAACAACAACAACAATTTTTCTATCAGCATCATAATAACTAGTTCACAGATAGAACATGAACCAAATTATAATGAAATTAGACTAAAATGTGATTGTGAAACATTTGCAAGTTGATTTTAAAAAATTAAGCTTGCTTATATTGGAAATTTATTATACCATTTTAGGAAAAAAGCACTAAGAGATTCAAAAAAATGTTATGAGGAAAATTATAACAGACCAGCTTTTAATGCTTTAAACCTTTACTCAGTTTTATCGCATGTGCCACTAGTGTAGATCCAGATAAGCCGGCACATCCATGTCATCTGGGCTAGAACTATGCTGGTTGCTAGTTGGTCAGAAATAATCTGATAAATCTAAAAGCTAAGTGTAAATTGTGATCAGACATCACAGATGTGCTGGCTGATCTGGATCTTCACTGTTGGCCTATGTGGCCTATGCTGTCTGATCTGGATCTTATCTGGTTTCCTCATGGTCAGAAATAACATAATGAATACAAGAGGGTCCATAGGACCCTGGGTCGCTCACCTGTCAACAACTGCTCAATGGTTGCAAGAGTTGTTTGCAAGTTTGGTAAAATCAAGTCAAAAATTAAAAAAATTAAGCTGCTATTGTGGAGAAAATGTAACTAGA